>CM050173.1:35402356-35404856 GCA_027410445.1 Discoglossus pictus | reverse complement strand
ATCTATCTAAATAAAAAAACACAATTTAATATACAATACATCCTATGCTATCTATATAAAACGCATACCTCTAGCTAACATACAATAAATGCTATCTATATATTAACTAATCTAAGTCTAAGTTAAAATAAAATAATTAAGACCACTTACCTTTGCAGATGTCAATTAGGCTCAGCCACCTACGAAAAAAAATTAAAACAAAATTAGTGCAACACGTTTACAGGTCTAAAATAAACATTCTATACATTCTAAATATTCTACTCACCTTTCTGGCATGTCCCGTCCGGCATTCTTTAAATCCTTCTCCGGCGCGGCACCTGTTAAAAAAAAACACAACATTAATAGACATACATCAAAATAAAATAAACATAATCTACATTCTACTTACCTCCCTGCGATGTCTCCGGCCTCCTCCGGATCCTCTTCTGCCAAGCCCTGTAAAAAAAAGAAAATATATACTTACATCCGCACTCCCGGACATCCCCGACGCTAATGAGGTTTCAGGAGAATTTTCCGGAAGAAAAAAAGCAATGGCGCCTTCTGATTGGTTGAAAACGCTGTCTATCAAATTCACCCAATCAGGAGGCGCCAATGTGTGAACCAATCACAAACGGATACACCTTAAAATCCCACTCTGATTGGATAATGCACCTGTCAATCTTTATATAAACTAATCACAAGGCGCAGATGCCTTCAGCCAATCACAATGGAATACACCCCCACAGGGTGATTGGTTGGAGCCTCTGCGCATTCTGATTGGTTGCACTGACAATAGCCAATCACAATGGAATACACCCTCACGTACTGATTGGTGAAGGATTTGCCCATTCTCATTGGCTATTGTTAATATCAATCAATATTACAGCCAATGGGAAGGCGCAGATGTCTTCACTAATCAGTACGTGGGGGTATATTCTATTGTGATTGGCTGATGGCAATTAAGCCTTAGGATTGGTTCAAATAAAGATGGACAGGTGTGTTATCCAATCACCGTTGTATTTTGGGGTGTATACTTTTTTCATTGGTTCACAAATGGGGTCTTCTCATTGGCTGAATTTGATAGACAGCCTTTTCAGCCAATGAGAAGCCGCCATTGCCAATTTTATTCTGGAACACTCCATAGGAAAGTCAGAGACATCCGCCAGGGCGGATGTGTGTCGTTTTTTTTTTTTCTTTATGCGACGAGGCCGGAGACATCGTGGAAAGGTAAGTATAATGTAGATTGTGTTTATTTAAATTTGGTTTATGTTTACTAATGTAATGTTATTTTTTACAGGAATATAGCCGGACAAGCAAAGATGGACGACGGAACATGGAGGACGTGACATGCTGGGACGTGACATGCTGGAAAGATGAGAATAATATTTAGAATATTTAGAATGTTTAGGTTGAGGTTGAGGAGTGGGGTTGAGGTTGAGGAGGGGGGTTGAGGTTGAGGAGGGAGGTTGAGGATGGGGGGTTGAGGATGAGGATGGGAGGGTTGAGGAGGAAGGTTGAGGAGGGGGTTGAGGATGGGGGGGTTGAGGAGGGAGGTTGAGGATGAGCAGGGAGGATGAGGAGGGAGGTTGAGGATGAGCAGGGAGGATGAGGAGGGAGGTTGAGGATGGGGGGGTTGAGGATGGGGGGGTTGAGGAGGGAGGATGAGGATGGGGGCTTGAGGATGGGGGGTTGAGGAGGGAGGTTTAGGAAGGGGTTGAGGATGGGGGGGTTGAGGAGGAAGGTTGCGGATGAGGAGGGATGTTGAGGATGAGGAGTTGAGGAGGGAGGTTGAGGATGAGGGGTTGAGGAGGGGGGTTGGGGGTGATTGAGGAGGAAGGTTGAGGAGGTGGGTTGGGGTTGAGGAGGGAGGTTGAGGAGGGGGTTGAGGATGGGGGCGTTCAGGAGGGAGGTTGAGGATGAGGAGAGAGGATGAGGAGTGAGGATGAGGAGGGAGGTTGAGGATGTAGTTGGGGGGTTGAGGATGTGGGGTTGAGGAGGGGGGTTGAGGATAGGGGGGTTGAGGATGGGGGGGTTGAGGTTGAGGAGGGTTGAGGTTGTGTGCGTATATATATATATATATATATATATATATATATACACACACACACAAACATTATATTTACCGTATATACTCGAGTATAAGTTGAGTTTTTCAGCCCTTTTTTTAAAGCAAAAAAGGGCTCCCTCGGCTTATACTCGAGTACCCCCCCCCCCCCCCCCCCCCCCCCCCCCCCCGCCCCCCTCCCCCCGTGTCTCTCTAACCCCCCTTTTGTGTCTCTAACCCCCCCGTGTGTCTCTCTACCCCCCGTGTCTCTTTCCCTCCCCCCTCCTCAACCTAAACCCCCTAAATACCTCCCCCCTCTCCCTCACTTACCTGCTTGTGCTCCGGGCCTCCGCTCCTTGACCCCGGCGCCGGCGCATATGCTAATGACGCGGCGCGCATGTGATGTCACATGAGCGCCGGCGCAGGGAGCGGAGGCCGGAGCACAAGCAGGTAAGTGAGGGGAGAGGGGGGAGGTAT
>CM050173.1:35354856-35397356 GCA_027410445.1 Discoglossus pictus | reverse complement strand
GTTGTTCTAAGAAAATACCCACAGATTTGAATGTTTGTCCTTGTGATTTATTAATGGTCATGGCAAATGCCATAATGATGGAAAATTGTCTTCTTTGAAGTATAAAAGGGAGACTACTTTCACTTGGTGCTAAATCTATCCTTGGTATGAAAACTCTCTCTCCTTTAATGGGTACCAGTTAAAATTTCAGCATCTATGAAATGGTCCTTTAATTGTTGAACAATTAATCTTGTCCCATTGCATGTGCCTTTTTTTGTGTTCATATTTCGCAGTAACATGATAATTGCACCTTTCTTTAGCTGCAAAATATGTGGTGGCATTCCAGAAGGAGTTAATGAGTTTATGAATTCAGTGGAAAAGTTTGCCTGACTGTCTTTGTCATCAGCAAGTACAGAATCAGTACTGTGATAATTTCTTTGTGGTGCATTAATTTATTTTAATATTTCCTTATTGAGCATCAATGCATCCTTATTTTTACATGTTAGTATGACTTGGTTGGCAAGTTCAGAATAGTCCTGGTTATTTATTGTACTTTGGAATATAGCCGATATAAGATCTTGTTGAGAAATCATATGAAGTGGGATGTGCACAGTGTCGTCAGGTAAATTTGGTATTTTTTCTGTTTTTCCTTCTCTAATTGTAATTAGCCAATCATTGAAATCATTTTGGCCTTCTGATCTCATATTTTGTTGTAATTGAAGATGGGTAAAATGTTTCCATAGTGTACTTGACTTTATACAGGTTTCAATAATGTCTGTTCGATTTCCATGTACAACGACAGGTAATGTTTGTCTAAAATCACCACCTAACAACATTACCTTTCCACCAAATGGAAAAGTATTATCCATAACTTCACGAAGCAAACGGTCAATACATTGGAGGGCATAGCATGACATTATTGTAGCCTCATCTATTATAATGAATTTACTTCTTTTTAGTTTTTTTGCTTGTAATGATGTCATGCAAATATCTGACACTGATGTTTCTAAAATAGGCACTGGCAGTTTAAACCCACTATGTACAGTTCTTCCACCTTCTAACAAAAGTGCAGAAATTCCAGTGGTGGCAAATGCGAGTACTATTTGACCTTGCGCTCGTACAAAACTCATTAATAAATTATATAGATATGTTTTTCCTGATCCACCAGGTCCATCAAGATAGAAATAACGCTCTTTGACCATGTCATCATCTAGTGCATTTTTTTTATGGCATTAAATGCTTCCAATTGTAATGTATTTAAAGTTGCAAGTCTTTCTTCTGTCCTTTGTGCTTGTAGTTGAATGTCATAGTTTTCAAAGTTTATGTCATCTATAAGATTAAAACTTGCAAAGCTTAATCCACGAGTTAAAAATTTCCATTAATGCTTTTAAGTGTGCAATGGGTTCATTGTATCGTTGCATAAAGTCTTCAGCCATATTACTTTTAAATGTGTCACACAAAGCTAATGCATTTGGAGCATTTGATAAGATACAAATGAATGCTAATTTTCCCTCATCTGCGGTGGCATTTGACATAGTGCTGCTTCTTCTAAACATCTTTCCCATTCTGTATCATCAGCTAGTAAGTTTCTATGTCTGGCAGCTAAATGAAAGGATTCATATACTATGTCCTTAACAGTTCTTAAGTGTTCAAAACTTTGTGCACCAGGAACATTTAAAAGTAGTAGTCGTAAGCAGAAACGTTCAAGAACTGTGTAAATTCTTGGTATTATTTTATTTCCTCTGGTTTTCTTGATCTCCATAATCCATTCACAAAAACATAGTGATATGGAATTTCAATATATAAAAATTGTGTTGCCTGTGAATCTGTAGAATTTAATTGAAACCATGCAGTTAGTGTAGTGTGACGATGCTCACTTTGGGCCAATGCATAATTTCCAGCATGGAAATACACTAAATATCTTTGTGGCAAATGTACTGATAATCTATATACTGCATGTGATCTATTGTGCATTTCAAATTTTAAAAGCCGCCACATAGCTTCTGGCTCACTGACATAGCGAGCATCTACATGAGATGCAAGTTCATCATGTACTAATCAGTGCTTTCGGTTTTGTCTGAACTTTTGACGACTACAGTAGCTGCATCATAGCCTTTGTAAATATATTTGTAGAAATATTTAATGGATTTGATAGAAGTGCAGGCTTCTACATTAATATGTGCATTATACTTCATAAGTAAATTTGGATTGTATGGTACCACATATCTATTGTCGACCTTTTTGCCACAAATAATGGCACTATCTCTCTCTCTTCTTCTATATAATGGATAGCCATCACAATTGGCATAGGTTTTGTCTCTATAATCTTTAGGAAATTCTTTTGTACATTTATTATTTTCCATACATGGTGATTATGGGTCCATGAATCATCTGATGAGTTACAATCTCATATAGTCTACCATATAGTTCTGGATCTGGTAGTTCAGCAACAATGACTGAATCCACTTTGTCACCAGTATCAAATTTATCTTTTTCTTGAAGGGTTATCAGAAGATGTGCATGTGGAAGGCCTATTTTTTTAAATTCAATTGTATATACATAAGCAAGACATTTGCCAAATAAGTGACTTATAGTGATATCACATATTAATTTAATTTAATATTGAAAACTCTGGCTACTAAATCTGGTCTATCGGAAGCAGTTTGTGCAAGAAGTAAATTTTGTGTAATTTCTGGCCATTGTGGATTACATGTAAATGTAATAAATAAATCAGGTTTTCCAAATTTGGTGACAATAGCCATGGCATCATTGTATCTTTCTCTCATATTGCAAGTAGATCCCTGGAAAGAAGATGGTAAAATGATGGCTTTGCCAGCTGTCATGTCTCTGTTTGTAGCAACCTCAGCGACATAATCCATTAATCCACAATACTGTTCTACACGTAGTTTATCTTGTTGATATTTTATGAAGTTTACATTATTGGCCTCAACTTGTAAATAGGAATCAATAATCCATTGTTGTGTTAATTTTCCACCAAATAAAACTGGATTAAATGTATTTCGAATGGCAATTTGAGCTACTTTAAATTCAAGCATGGAAATATTATTTTGCATTCAGACTTTAGCATTTGGGTAACTGGAAAGGGTTAAATTTTGGTTGCCAGCCTGCTTCTCCGTGTGGGAAAAAAATGGGATATGTCATTGGATCTAAATTAGTACTTAAGATACAGATATTAATGAATGGTTGCTCCTCATTTCTGGGATATATTCTAATGTACAGTATCTTTGAAATGGTGGTTCTCCTTCATCATTTTGAAACACCATTGCAACCTCATTTGATGTTGGCAAATTATAACAGCGTTTATCAGTAGGTCTATCTCTTTTAAGCACCATATTGATCTTTGGGATTGGTAATTGATGTCTTTCTGCATGAAGTTGTTGTTCCTTTTCTACTTCTGCCAATTTTTTATAAGCTTGAGTGTAGGGGTTATTGGCCATAATTATATCTAGCTCTATGAAAACACTGGGTAAGCATTTTTTTATTTTCTTGCAGCTGCATACGTTGGTCAACAGCTTCTATTGTATCTAGGACATATAGTTGAGCACATTTTCTTTGCTTTCCTTCCTCTGGATGTAAATGGGAAGTACAATGGTAAATTTGGCCTTGGACTTTAAAGCAGTAAGGACCATGTCCTGGTACATTAGCAGCTAATGTTGCTCCCATAGATGCAAAGGATATGGCACTATTGTAGGATCTTATGTTTGTTTTATAATTTTTGTGGTTTTTAAAAGTAGGTTCAGTCATAATGTTTTGTAAATATGTTGGGAATTGTTTTCTTTCTGGAAGTTTGACCTTGCCTTTTGACAGTAACTAATGAACTGTCCATCTCTGGGTCTTTCCTGTTTAAAATGATAAGCCTTACAAAACTGACAGAGAATATTCATGTCACCACAATTATGAACCTCTACTGCTAAAGACCTGAATAAAGGACAATTTGAAGAGCATATATCAGTTTCAGTTTGTAATTCATCATTTTAAATGTGATGTGATGTTTCAGGAACAGGTTCTAAATGATTTTGTTTTTTAGTTTCTTTTTTAGGTGTAGCTTTTATTTTTTCAGGTAAAACTCTTTTGCTTGCAAGTCTTTTCCGTTCTTTTTCTCGTCGAATTTCCTTCTGCTTCGGCGTCTGCTGGTTTGCCCATCTTTGTTGTCGTTCTCTAGCTTGACGTCTTATATTTTCCTGTTTGGTCTCGTTATCAGCCATCTTAATCTGGAAATGAAAAGAATGTATCATTAGTTTATTTTGTGATGTTAAGTTGGTTTCTAAAAGGTTTTTGTTGCAACACTGTTGTTATTGTAAATTAACTTTGTATGTGATTATAGGTCATTGTAGCTGAACTTGCTTTCTCTTGTTTAATGAGTGTTTTATTTTGTTGCTGTTACTTTTTATGTTTTAGGTTCAAATTTTTGGCTTAGAGGCATAGTAGACCCAAGGTAATTACATTGTAGGTAATTGTAGATGTAGTAGCTTTATAGTGTTAAATGAGTACCGTATTGGTCCGAATATAAGCCGCACCCGCATATAAGCCGCACCAGTAAAGTTCAAGGGGAAAAAATAGAAAAAAGATAGTACTCAAATATAAGCCGCACCCGAAAAATTGGAGAGAAAAAAACTCTCAAAGTGATCCGCCATTGCAAGAAACAGGCTTTTTTGCAGGTTACAGCCTTTACAGGATGTTAGAATCCCTAAAACCGTAAATCGCTATTCAATACCGCAGTCTAAGGCACGAAAATCGGCACCCTTAACTCGCTATCGCTTAAATCGGCAGTCATTTTACATTCGCGAATAGAAGTCGCACGCGTTACAAGCAAAGTTTGCAAATCGTCAATTATTTTTTGACGGTCGCGAATATAAGCCGCACTCGTAACTCGCAAGCTCTAAAAAACAGAAAAAAAGGTGCGGCTTATATTCGGACCAATACGGTATGTTATTTATTTTCTAATTTTTTTTGTTCGGTTTTTATCTTGTAGGTTTGTAGGGTTGGCTTAGAGGCATAGTAGAGGCTAAAAAATTGTAGTAATATATTGCTCTTTGAAATTTGTACTGTAGGTGATTGTTGTAATAGTACCCTTCTATTTTACTTAACGGCTTCTATGGTGTGGGTGTGAAAAAAACGTTTGTATTATTCTATGTTAGGGGTTAGTAGTATTTGTTGTAGTATTGTATTTTATGTGTCTCTTTAGGTTTTGTGCTTAATATTGTACGTTAGGTCTCTGAACTGAGAATTATTTTTTTTTTAATGTGTTTTCACTATTTCTTGTACTATCCTGTTTTATCTTGGTCACGTTTTGTTTGATAGATTGAAGTTACGGTTTACTGTTAAAGGTTGTTCTACGTAAAAGCTAATTAGTAGGTAAATGAGAAATGTGTCAGTAATATTTTGTGAAAGCTGGTGATTTGTGGCGCTTATTGTTGTTGGTGTGTTGTTGTTTTATTTAGTTTTTTCTCTTCACATGGCTGCATAGCAAACATGTTCATTTCGTTTTCTCTTTTTTTACTTGTTATACTGTACTTTGTTGGAAGTGTGATTTGAAGATGAATATCCCTGGATCCGCTGTTGGAAATCTTCGTGCAAAAGTCTTGAAGCAGTGTCTGTTGTAAAAGAAAAAGATGTGTTATTTGATTATAATGTATTTTTCATGAATAGCATAGTTTATTTTTCTGCAAAGCAATGTGTTCTGATATTAGCTTTGTTTCTTGTGTGTAAAATGTTATTGATTTGACAGTGTGTGAGAAAGAGTACAGCGCTGGCTGTAATTGATTAGTATTGTGTTTTGTGTAGACCACTGTTGTAATTGTATTATTATTTTACTGTAGTAGTTGTTTCGTCATGAAACAGGATTATTTTTTTTTATACTATATCTGTTATCCTGATTTCTTATGCTATGCTGTTTTTTGTGCACCACTTCAAAATTGTTTGATTTTAGTTCTGGGTTACAGTTATATTTTTTTGTAGAGTAATCATTAATGTTATTTCCATTTTGTATATGTTAGCAAAGTTTGTTGGACTATCCTGTTTTGTGTCCTCCACTTTTTGGATGCTGTATTTGTCTTGTTAAAGGTTGTTGTACAGTAAAGCTGACTGTGAATTGTATTTTCTCTATGTTAGAACTATTTGCAGTAGTATCCTGTTAAGCATACCAAATGTGGTGGATGCTAAATTTGGCTTCTTTGTGAGGGGTAGAGGTTGTTGGACAGTAAACAGGAATGTTAATTGACTTTTCTATATGTTGTGGGTCTTTTTTGTATTATCCTGTTTTGTGTTCACCACTTTTGGGATGCTCCATTTGGCTTGTGGGTGATGGTTAGAGGTTGTTGTAGAGTAAACAGGAGGAATACTTGTCTTTTTTTTTTTGCTGTTTGGTATGTTATCCTGTTTTGTGTCCGCCACTTTTTTTTCCGTACTGCCTTGGGTTAACAATTTTTTTCTGTGCAAGTGTGTTTATTTGTAAATTGTATATGTGTTTGGAAAGTTTCTTGAAGTGTGGTGTTGTTGTGTTGCTGTAATTTGTATTGAGACTTGTATTTTTTAGTTTGACTTCTGATATTGGCGGGCACTAAACATGGGATTTGTGTTTCTTTTTGTACTTGTTATACTATACCTTGATTGAAGTCTTTTTATTGTCTGAATGACAGAGGGTCCCCACCTGCCAATCTTAATCCGCCAGTCTTCTTGTAGTGTCTGTTTGAAAGAGAAAGGGAAATGGTTAATTGTATATTCCTTGTTTTGGTTTTAGAAAAGCATGGTCATTTTCTGCATGTAATGAATTTTTGTAACTTACCTCTTCTTCTTTCTTTCTGTTCTTTAAAAGTGATCCTCTTTCACAGTCCACACTGCAAATTCTTGAGTGACGCTGTTGATGCAGAGTCTGTTTGAATAGTGAAAAAAACAGGAAAGATTGAGCTGCAGGTTAAATATGTATTGATGTTATTTTTGTTTTTTGCTATGAGTTGCTGTGAATTAATGTCAGTTGAATATGTTTTTTATAGTTATTTCATTACTTTGAGTTAAGATTAGCTTGTTGTAGGGCCTATACACATATGTGTGCATTTCAAATGTCAATATACATGAGTGACATCTTGATTAGGAATGTTTGAAATATTTTATTTCTTGCTATTTTTTTTGTTGGGGTTTTTCTTAATAAATTAAATATATTATAGCTTACCTCTCAGTTGGAATTTGCAGATTGTGAAGTTGTAAATTAGGAAGTTATTCTCTTCTGAAGTAATGGCAGCAGTAAACTATCCAGTCACACTGTTCATCACCTAAGAAGAAATTTTGAATTTTCTGGAAAGTAGGCAGTATTTATACACTTTGAGGTGCTTGAAAACGTTAGAACGCAATACGCATGCGCTATTTGAGTTCCAGCGTTAAATTAGCATTCCAGCCGACATTTTCCGGCTAATAGTTGTCTTTTTCATGTAAAATGGTGGGTAATAGCAGTGTGGTACCTGCTGCATAGTGTGTTTTACGTGCCTCGTGAACTGGACTGGAGCGTTTTTTCCGTTTTGCGAGTAAGTGTAGTAGTTTTGCGTCCTTAGCCTCGTTTTCGTTTTGTTCAGCGGCCATTTTTCCTCTCGCTTAGGTGATTTTCGGGTGTCTAAACTCTTTAATTTGGACTTAAATCGAGGTGTAACTTCATGTGCAGAGGTCCTGGGTGCACTGGGTTCCGTTACAGTAAGCTTTTTATGTGTTTGTTGAGTGTATTTCTTGTGTTTCTAATGGTTTTCCGGTTGCGTCCGGATTTTCCGAAAAAGACATACGAGATCCAAAAACAAGTAGTTGTTTTGTGCTGTTTTGCGTCTTTAGAGTCCTGTAGCCTCGTTTTCTTCAGCGGCCATTTTTTCTCTCGCTTAGGGGATTTTCAAGTGTCTTTGCACCGTGTCTTTCTGACAGATGTAACAGAGCTACTCAACAGTTTAAATGTTCAACTTCAAGGAAAGGGGAAGCTCATCTGTGATATGCATTCACATGTGAAAGCATTTCAGGTAAAATTAGACCTCCTCATTAAACAAGTGAAGGAGGAAAACTTCTGCCATCGCCCCACAACTCAAAACCTGTTGGCGGAAAAACTAGCAGTTGCATTTCCAAACAAAACATGTGTGGATGTACTAGAAATTTTGCAAAAGGAGTTTCAAATTAGATTTAAAGAGCTTCATCTCCATGAACAGGACATACAGCTTTTCCGGAACCCATTTTCTGTTGACATTTAAATTGTTGATCCGATTTACCAAATGGAATTGGCCGGACTACAGAATTGAATGATGCATTCAAATCAAGCAGCCTTACTAATTTATATGCATCTCTCCCCTCTGAGACATATCTTTTTTTTTATCATAAGGGTTTTTTATTAGGCCTTGGCAAATCACATTACAATGTATATGAACATAAAAGTCACACTAATGCCAATAATAATTCACATAAAATACACAATATAGCATGACATGCTTTAAACACAGATATCAATATATTTTATATTTACCTGTATATAAAACTGGAACCAGGTTAATGTTACCTAGTGGAGTACGAGGGCCAAAACCAAATGTTTCATTTTTAATATCAGTTAAACAATATAATAGTATAACATAAAAGATGTATCAGGGGAAAAATAAAAATAAAACAAGAAAGGAAAAATATAAACTCTTCCAAAGAGAGCTCCTCTCGCCACCATCTCCAGGAGTCCCCCACAGATCAGAATCATGTACTCATGGAGGTCAGCTACTTGTTTCTTAGGTTTGGGATTCAGGGTTCCTAAATCTGCCCCATTATAAAACCCGCTTACCACATATTTATGCTGTCTGTCCTGTCAATCAATGGTGACCACATCTCCATACATTTTGGAATAGAGTCCTCTATCAAATGAGTTAATCTTTTGTTGATGAGGATGAAATTCATTTTATTGATAAATGCCTGTACTGATGATCTCCACTGCTGAACAATATGGCTTTTTGTGGCTAACATGAGGAACTGTAGGAGGCACACCCCAATATTTGCGTCAATTCGGGAGCTTAAAACTGTAGAGGCTAATGTGAGGACTTTTACCCATAAATCCTTAACTTTTGGGCATGTCCACCAAATATGTATAAATGAGCCTGCATTTCCACAGTCTCTGAAGCAACTATCAGTTTGGACAAGGCCCCATTTGTAATGCTTAACAGGAGTAAGGTATGTTCTATGTAGGACTTTTATTGACGTTTCAAGTATGCTATAAGTCAAGGACCCCTTTGTGATAGTTTGCCAGGATTTCTCCCAGGTCTTCCTCCCACAATCGCATATATTTTGGTTTAAACACTGGGGTTATCTCATTAAAGGAATTATACAACATGCTAATGATTTTGCTCGACAGTGGATGATCTATACAAAGCCCAGTAAACTAATTATTGGTCGGATTTCGTGTATAACTTGTGATAAAATGTCTAATTCTGCAAAAAATGTAATGCTCCGCTAAGGGCAAGTTAAAGTTATCCCTCAAATAATCAAATGTTATATTCTTATTATTTCTAAACCAATTACCCAATCTTAGTAAATTATGGGATTTCCACCAATGCAGTGAATTAGCTGTAAGTTGTATCGGAAATAGTGGTTTGGGTATGATGGGAGTAAGAGTAGATTATTTTGGAACCATGCGATTATGCTGATCTGCCAAGGACCAAATGTTAAGTGAGGGTTTGATAATAGGGTTAGATATTGGACCCAGAATTATCTGTGGTTTAGAGAGACAGACTACCACGTCCTACGAGTATGGAAACATCACTACATTTTCAATAAATACCCAAAGGGGCTGATGCAGAGAGGAGTGGATAATAGGTGCAAAGGCAAGCTGAGCCACCTTATAATATTGTTTAAAGTTCGGACATGATCACCCCTCTTTGTTTTATGTATGTACATATTTATTCTCTATTTTCTTGGGGCTTTATGATTCCATATAAACCTACATGCTAAACTTTGAAATCTGTCAAATTCCTTATAATCTATAGCTATTGGCAGGGTGCAAACAAATAGATAAGACAGGGGAGAATATTCATTTTTACCGCATTTATTCTCCCCAGCCAAGAAATCTGCCCTTTTGTCCATTTTGCTAAATCTTTTAGTTATATTTACACCTAGATACTTAAAGTGGGATTTGGGCTAAGCTGGCATATAGAAATTCCCAACACTTCCTTCTTGGTCATATTAATCCTTAACCCTGACAGGGCTCCAAAGTATTTAAGGATTTGAAAGAGGGCTGGAACCGAGGTGGCAGGTTTCCTAAGGGAGCAGAACATGTTATCCGCAAATAAACAGCACGTAAAGTGATGAAGATCAACTTTAATCACATGTATATTTGCGTTAGATCGTACGTACTGGACCAAAGGCTCTATTGCTAAAGCGGCGAGAGGGGACACCCTTGCCTAGTGCCACTTTGGATTTCAATTTGTGAGGGCGAGTCTCCTGGAAGTTTCAGGGTATCGTTAAGAGAGTTGTAATATATCTTTATTAAATTCACAAAATTTGCCAATAAAACCAAATTTATTAAGCACAGCATTGAGATGGAAAAAAATGTGATACTTTAGAATGTCTCTATGTCAAATACCAACAAGCACATTGGGATTTTATTGTTAGTCGCCCAAGAAATGGAGTTCAAGATGCGTCTGACATTATCCCTCATCTGTCTATGTGGAATAAACCCTGTTTGGTCTTTATGAATAAGTCTAGGAAGAAAACCAGACATTCTGCTTGCCATTATTTTCACCAAAATGTTTACATCCCCATTCAGTAGGGAGATTGGATGATAATTACGGACCTCAAGTGGGTCTCTTACTCCCTTTGGAAAAAAAGATAAACAATATTCCTTTGATTTAATTCCTGAGGCATCTGGTAACCATCTTAAAATGTCCTTCAAAATGTCCTTAAAAAGGCTTGTTAGATGGGGGAAAAAGTAAATCAACTTACCTTTTATAGTAAAGATTTGCAAAACCGTCCAGACCTCAGCTTCTGTAACTGTGGGATTTAGCAGATCACACTCCTGTGCCACAAGTTTGGGCAAATCACAAGATTCTAAAAATTCCAACCTCTGCTGATCCTACATATTCGATAGGTACATTTCTTGAAAAAAATCCCAACATTTTTTTTTTAATCTTTTTTGGGCTGGTGGTGATATCCCCAGCCGGAGATAAATGCTAAATATATTCGACTGAGATACATTATTGCCTAGAAAACTCAGAAATAAAATATCAGGTTTATTAGCTTTAGCATAGAATTTGTGATTTGTCCATCTCAGCTCCCTTTCCGTTGCAATCTGAGAGTATTAGATCCAATTCAAGCCTAAGTTCATCAATTTGTTTGCGCAATCTTTTAGATGGATTCTGATGATTTACTCTCAAGCTCTAAAAGGTGCATTTGTTTTTTTGTGTGTAGAAGCTAATTTTATAAGGGAGCCCCTGATAAAGGCCTTATGGACCACCCAAGTCCATCCAGTATCTGATTCTTGACTAATATTAGTTAAAAAAATATAACTCTATATCCTGGGCAATTTGCTCCCCAATCAATGGGTTAGATAAAATCCTCCCATTAAGCCCCATGAATATGGTGGTTTACTTCTGGCCCAGACTTAGAGAAAGATGGACCTGAGAGTGGTCAGACTTTTTTTATCTTTGAAAAGAACATTATTAATATAACTGCACTAAATTGTATATGTGCACAGAGCACAAATTATAATCTCTAATCTTCTTCAAAGAGAACTATAAAAGATCATAGTAGTGGATGTTTGATAAAGACTCAACGAGGTAAATCAGAAATGGCATAAAGGTTTTGTTATGTATAACGATAAGTATAAATGAAATCCATAAGGAATCTAGGATAATTATAAAGGAATGGAAATAGACTGTATAGATACTACAGCCTAATCAAGCAGTAAAGTTGTAAAAAACTTCATAAAAAAGCTTTGCATAAATCATATAAGTGTTCCTTAATGAAAAAAACATAGAAAGCAAATAGCTATAAGAACAATATAACACAATAAGACCAAAGTCTTAGCACTATATCACTATAGCAAGTTTTGCACATTTTGTCTTGTATAGAACTTCATAGAGGTTTGAGTTTACAGGTTTCTCAGCACAATTGCACATTTCAAAGCATCTTATAGTAAGCAATAAGCACTTTAATAAGCCAAATATGTTAATGGATTAACATCACAAAATTAGAACGTGAGCACTTAGCACTTTTATATATTCCCCTAAGAGACGAAAATATTACAAGCAATAGTAATAGTTATCCTAAGTGGCACAGCATTAAAAATAAATTAAAGTACAAATAATATATTTCTCTAGAAGTGACGCCAGACTAAGTCTAAGGTTTTATACGAACAATTTTTAATTAAGATGTTTTTAATATTCAAATAAAGTTTATGTTTTTATGATAACTTTTTTGTTGGTGGCTAAAATGTACAAATCCACAAAAAAGGTGTTCTTTGAGTGGTTTCTCTCCTATAATCACTATTGGAAATAGAGCTTTTTATGGGCTTCATAACAAAGGGTGTGAATGCATTACGCACATGCCAATTTCTGTTTTCTATTTATAAAAAAAATGTGTATATTTTTCTCATTTAACTTCACCAACTTAGACTATTGTGTTCTGATCCATCACATAAAATTCAGATTAAAAAAACATTGAACTTAAGGCTGTAATGTAACAAAATAGGTAAAAAGTCAAGGGGGGTGAATACTTTTGCAAGGCACTGTAAATGCAGCTCATTTAGTAGAGTATCAATTTGTTTCAGTTTGTTGAAAATCTGCCACTTCGTTCCTGTACTGACGTATCTAGACTAGGATCAAGGGCAATATTAAGGTCTCCACGCAGAATAACCCGGCCTAGATCAGCTGATCTCAGATATTTAAGGAAACGGATGAATGAATTGTGTGGAGTATTAGCCAGGGAATAGAAAGAAATTAGGGAAAATCTCACACCCAGAAATGTTCCTGTCAGGATCACAAAACTTCCATTGGAATCTATTTTCTTATGCTCAATAGTAAATGGGAAATCCTTAAGTAATGAGATTGCCATGCCTCCTTTTTTAGTAGGTTGTGTTGCAGCAAAAAAAGTTGGGTAGGCTTTATGCAAAAATTTATGAATCCCATTATATGAGAAATAGGTCTCCTGTAAGAAGATCACATCTGGGTAACACCTAGTAACATTTTCATGGGCTAGGTCAGCCGATCATGAGCACTATCTATAACTTGGAAACTCTTTGGTATTATCCTAAAGTGCAATTCTCATTAACAAGATAATAGATTAAATCCTCATAACCATTCTGAAATCTAAATGAGCCAAGGCATTTCTGGAACCGATGTCTGTTAACAGGCCGCACAACCATTCAAGTGCAAATATCCATTATAAGTAACATATAATAATAATTTCTCACATACAATAGTTATATGCCTGCACAGCGCAAACTAGAATTGAAATGTGAGCATTGCCTCCTAACTTGCAGAACCTCCGTCCACTGTCTGGCCAGTCTTTGTGGGAAATCTGATATTTGTGCAGACGCTATGTTGTCATCTTTAGTAATGAGGTTTGAGTATGACAGGACTGCTCGGCACTCTTCTAGCGAGTGGGCGGTGTAGATATTTGCTCCTAGCTGAAACCTGCGGTTGAAAGGAAATCCCCACCTATATCTAATATTATTCTTGATTAAAATTGTCAGGACCGGCTTCAACTGTTTACGTTTGAACAGTGTAGCTGGAGCTAGGTCTGCAAAAATTTGTATAGATGCTCCACATGGGCCAATGATGTTCTCTGACTTTCTTGATGCTGTAAGTATGATATCCCTGGATGCTTGACACAAAAATATGGCTATTACATCCTTAGGTAGGTCTGACAATACTGGACCTCCCAACGCTCTATGAGCTCTTTCGATATCCCATGCCTCCTAGGGATGATTAGGTAAAACATGATGGATTCCAGCATTTAGATAAGTCGTCAAATCCTTTCTTGACTTTGGGATATCCCTAAATCTAATGTTGTTACACCGTGACCTATTCTTGAGGTCTTCAAGTTTACTTTCTAAGGCGGCTATTTGAGAGGTATTTTGATTTATATCCTTGCAGTCTTTTTGTTGAGCATCTATAATTTGGTCAGTGTTTCCAACGCTTGGGTGCGTAGGTCAAGATCCTGAATGTCCTGTTTGATTTCACTAACAGCTTTATCAAAATGAAACCACAGATTATTAAAGTCGGATAAAGATGTCAGAGAGCTGAGTTTGCTGTTGTGGGGATGGAGAATCTTCATCTACATCCAAGCCCTCAGATGAAACCATAGTGAGGCTAGGAGGTGAGGGTTGAGTCTGTTGCTGACATGTGAAGTGTTCCTTTATATTTTTAGCAGGAAGGGGTTTCTTAGGCTTACCCATTTGTATTTGAAATTCAACCTCAATATGCTTAAATGTGCCAAGCAGTCCCTATTTTCTAGGCACTCTAATCCAGGCTTCCAGATATTGTGTTAAAGTTGTAAAATTCCCATATATCCAAGTTGAGCAATCTGCTTCTTTTTCAAGGGGAACTGACCAAGCCCAAATTGAACTACAGAGCTTACATGTTATCCTCCCCTAATACCCAAAACACGTTTGGACTGGGCAAATTGATGCCCATTGATCAGAATAAATTCTTATAGTTAGTAGTCCCAGGGCCAATATGGTGAAACTTGAACCCCACTCCTGATCAAGAGTTAATGTATGAAGATATTGGGGTATATATATAAGGAAGCTTTCAGTGTTCTTTGTACTCTCACAGTTAACTCCTATATTCTCAAGTGCAGAGTGGGTGCTTGCCCTCAATGACCGCTAGGAGGCTGTTCTATGTGTTTCTGGGCAGAATGCAGTCTGCAGCTTTCCTGAGTTCCCAGCAGGTGGCAGCGTGTTCCTACACAGTGTTGCATAAACTAGTATAGTTCAGTGTGTTGGTTTTTCACACATTTCTTAATATAGGCAGTGTTGTTTTAAACAGATTATTGATGTTGAATATGCTGAGACAGTCCCATTACTATTTGACCTGTTATATATATATACACACAGTCTCGGACCAAAATTATGCAGGCACTGCTTTGAAGCCTCATGTCACAAAAATCCTGCATTGAGTTTTAAGTGTGTATAACGCTTGCTCCTTGATGTCTGCTATGGAGTTCTTTGCCAGGGTGAGGTAGCCTCTTATCTGATCTGGATTTGTCTTTGATTATTCAGTTCCCTGGGGTTTTGGCTATCACCAGGTACCTCACCTCATAGCCCTCCTTCTCTTTTTGACCTTTCTCCTCCGCAGCTCCCTTTGACGCTGCTGCTGTCAGATGTCCCTATCTGTCAATTCTGCCTCTCTGCTCCTGGCCCAGTCGCAGTGGATTATTTTTGTGTCCCACTGCTATAGAATATCATTTTATTCAGAAAGAGCTGCTAAAATCAAAAATAGTATTTTAGCTATGCAGAGTCTGATATTTATGGATGAAATCACTATAAAGCGGGTCTTCTCCTGTGGAGCTCTGCTCGCCCACGTCTGCTTTCTTTGCCAGCAAGCCACGCCCCATGAGACATATCTTAATCTCAGGAACCATGCACTCAAAACTGCAACCATTTTTGGCAGCACCTGTGTCTGTGTACAGATTTTTCCCAAATGAAACATCTGAAATGTCCAACCAAATCCGGACTAACTGATGAACGCTAGCATCCCTTGCTACGACCAGCAGTGACAAATATGGAACCGGATATTGACCATCTCATTAGCCAAAAGCAGGCCCATACTTCCCATTGAAATACTTCTAAGTTTATGTTTATTAAAATTATTCTTCATTTTAAATATTGTTAGTTGCTTCTGTTTTTTGTGCACTACAAATAAAATATGTGCAAAATGCATAAGAATTTGTTCATATTTTTGTTTAAACTATAGTCCGGCCACAATCAGTGTCTGAGGGACAGTGAATGGGCCCCCTCGTTTAAAAAGTTTGAGAACCCCTGCCCTACAGGAAGGGTACAGCTTTAAATATACGGAGAATCATCACTTATCATGCAAAAGCGTTTGGTCGGAGTTTTGCTGGTGCTGGGGGAGGTTGAGCGTAAACATAGGGTATAGGCTCAGTACAAGCACCTGCAGGGCTTTACATGTAGAATTAGGGTAGATTTCTTACTGCACCAGGGAATAGTTCATAGGTAGCGATCACTAGTAAGGGTTTACCTGTAAGGGTTTGCTGCAGAAGGAATGTAATCGCTATATAGTTACATACATGGAAGGATCACTCGCAAGATGGCCGACGGGAGCCATGTAATCAAGCCTTCTGAGGATTTTACCCTAATGTGGTGTGCTCATAAATTGATAATAAGTGTTTTTTTTTAAATATATCTTTAAGAAGCATGATTCAAACATGATGAGAAAGAAGAGTTGAGGGTACTGACTAGAGAATTGGAATTATTGGAGAGTAATGATAAAGAGTAATATTTAATATACTAGGTCAAAGATTAATAAGATTAAGATGCAGGGTTGACGAAAGAAATGCAGTGACTGGCTGTCCTTATTATAAGAAGGGAAATAAGGCAATGCAATATAAAATGAGCATGGGACATCTTGTTTATGCAAGATGATATTGAGAGAGTTTCATAAATATTATATCAAGTGCTCTGTTGAAACCAACATCCATAGCTTCAGATGATTTCCTAGAGAAATATATGCTGCAGCTTGGCTATGGTCAGTTTAAGATTGCTAGAGACTAGGGGCCTCATTCAATTGCGATTTGGCCAATTGAATAGGGCTCTATATATGCACATAGCATATATTTTTTACAGAAG
The DNA here is from genome assembly GCA_027410445.1 of Discoglossus pictus. Taxonomy (NCBI): domain Eukaryota; kingdom Metazoa; phylum Chordata; class Amphibia; order Anura; family Alytidae; genus Discoglossus; species Discoglossus pictus. The sequence goes on along the minus strand of CM050173.1, from coordinate 35,380,555 downwards.
TGTTTAGTTAGTGAAGACCTTGCTTTTGGATAGAAATTCCCTAACTAAACACTTCTGTAAAAAATATATGCTATGTATGCTTACATAGAGTCCTATTCAATTGGCCAAATCACAATTGAATGAGGCCCTAGATTACAAAACTTTGCAATCTGATCAATTATTTAAGTCTGCGAGTTTTCAATCTTGCACGGTGCTTTGGGGAAAGCACTAGGGACACCAGATTCTAAGCTCAAATACAGGGACCTCCATCTTTGTAATGTGTTAATATTGTTTTGCCTTGATCACAACTTATGTATAGTGCTATGAAATATGTTGGCACATTTAAATAAACAACAACAATATAAAAAAAAAAAAAAAATAATAATAATAATAATAAAGTGAAACAAATCCCAGATAGTCCATACAATAAGCTTGCCTCATTATAGGTCCAATACAAGGTCACCTAATCCAGCATTGTAGACAGGTTTGTGAGACTGCTTATCTCCATTTGATGGATGTTGCCTATGGTACTGAATTGGGCACAGCAGGAACTAATCATGGTCTTGGAAGGACACCATGCCCCTGTGACTGCTCCCTCGACCGCTTCTAGATATGTGCCCAGCCCTAGATGAAGTAGTGCTCACCAGAAGATCCTGTAAATGAATGAGCAAAAGAAGCACAGCTAGACCTATATATACACCTGGCTTGCCCCAGTTGGTCAGATCTGGAACACATTGTGACGTCAGAATTGCACTATGAACAGGGAAGGCTAATCCAATAGGGCAGTGGGGCAACATCCATGACAACATATGAGTGGATTAATCATTAAATTAGTCTTTGCTACATATTCCACCACTACCACATAGTTTTTGGAGGTTTTTTTTTTGTAACTGGTGCTATAACTTTTTTCTTTGCTCCTGGTAGAGAATTCCACAGATTACCCCCCCCCCCCTGATAATGAAGTACCCCTTTCTTTCCTTAAGGTAGAATTTGTTTTTACTTCTAACCACAAAGGATCTAAGCTTGTCAGTTGAAAACGTCTTGGCACATTAAAAACACTTTTCAAAGCCTTATATTGACCCTTGATGTATTTATAGCAGGTAATCATATCCCCTCAGACACTTTTTTTTAAGAGAAAATACGTTTAATGTGGTTAGTCTTTCTTCATAACCTAATCCCTCCATTTCCCTTATTAGTTTTTTGAAACAGGCCATCTGACAATTAGTGACTAGGAGAAGGCAGATAAGCTATTCCTTTTTCTTTTGCCCTTCTCTGTACTTTTTCCACTTCTAAAATGTCCTTTTTATGAAGTGGTGCCCAAAACTGTACTCCATATTCCAATTGAGGGCGTACTAGGGATTTGTATAGTGACAGAATTATATTTGCTTCCCTTGCTTCTATACCCTTCTTAATACATGCTAATATTTGATTTGCCTTTGTAGATGATGCTTGGCTTTGAGAACTGTTATATAGGTGGTTGTCCACAAGCACTCCCAAATCCCTTTCAATATCTGATAGCCCTAGATTTGCTTTATTAAGTTTATAAATTGCATGGCTATTTTTCCTTCCCAGATGCATAACCTTACATTAATTCATATTAAGTCTCATCTGCCATTTAACTGCCCATTTCTCTGCAAATCTCTTTGGAGTGAAAGTACATCATTTTCTGATTTAATTACCTCGCACAACTTAATGTCATCAGCAACAATGGAGACACCACACTACATTCCAACTTCTTAGTCGTTAATATGCTAAAAAGGAGAGGACCGAATACTGAACCCCACTTACCACATTAGTCCAATCTGAGTATGTTCCATTTCAAACAACCCTTTGCTTCCTGTCTTTTAGCCAACTCTCAATCCATGTGCATATATTTACTGCAATTCCTGTATCCCTTAGTTTGCACAATAGTCTACCATGTGTCACTGTATCAAAAGTCTTTGCAAAATCTAAAAAGACTACCTCCACTGAGTTGCCCTGATCCAAGTTCCTACTAACCTCCTCATAGAAACAAATTAGATTTGTTTGACATCACCTATCCCTCATAAATCCATGTTGGCTCCTACTTATAATTCTGTTTGAATATACATATTCTTGTATATCATCCCTTATTAACCCTTCTAAAAGCTTTCCCACTACAGAATTGAGGCTTACAGGTCTATAATTCTCTGGATTTGCTCTTGCTCCCTTCTTAAACATAGGTTTCCCCTCTGTCGCTACCAGATGACTGGAGAAAAGCAGAGTGTTAAGTGAATCTTGAAAAATTAGATATAAGTTTTGCTATTACAGAACACAGTTCCCTCAGTACCCTTGGATGTATTCCATCAGGAGCTGGGGCTTTATTAGCATTTATTTTTTCCAACCTCTTTTGGATTTCTTCCTGAGTTAACCAATTATTTGGTGAAGGTAGTGTAGCCCCGTTATGTTGTGGTGTCCCAACCACTGGTACCCCCCTTATGTATACAGAAGAAAATAACCTATTTAGCTCCTCAACCTTTTCCTGATCAATAACTGGCAGATGGCCTGTTTCACATTGTATTGCTCCTATGGCTTCTTTCCTGGCCTTCTTCCCATTAACATACTTAAAAAAATGTTTTAGGTTTAGTCTTACTCTCCTTTGCAACTAATTTTTCATTTTCTATTTTAGCCAGTCTGATAGCCCTTTTGCAAGCCTTGTTGATTTCCTTGTACTCCCGTAAAGCAGTCTCTGTCCCCTCTTGTTTGTATAATTTAAATGCCTGTTTTTACTCCGTATTTTGATCTTTAAGTCTTTGTTAAGCCACCTTGGGATGTCATTTACTCCTTTTACTATTATTTCCACATGGTACAGTATATGCCAATGTGTATGTATATTTAGTAAGGATTTAAAATGATGTCCATTTATGTTCACTATTTTTACCTGCCAGATCTTTGAACCATTCTGTTGTCCCATGTTCAGTTCTGACCGTGGCTTCTTGGTCGACACACAGATTCTTTAGTAGGAGGACGAGATGATCTGGTACTCTCATCTCTTTAAGGACATGACACATTTTGTTGTGATCCACACAGTCAAAGGTTTTAGAATAGTCTATGAAGCAGAAGTAAATGTTTTTTTTTGGAACTCTTGCTTTCTTTATAATCCAGCGGACATTGTCGATTTGGTCTCTTGTGTCTCTTCCTCTGCTGAACCCAGTTTGAAAATCTGGTAATTCCTGGTCCATATATTGTTGGAGTCGAGCTTGTAGAATCTTAAGCATTACCTTGCTGGCATGTGACGTGTGCAATTGTTCGATAATTGAAGCACTCTTTGGCACTGCCTTTTTTGGGGATTGGGATACTGGCCATAGTGGGGTCCTCCAAATGTGTTGGCATAAGGCAAGTAACACTTTCACAGCATCATCCTGTAGAATTTTGATCAATTCAATTGGGGTTCCATCACCTCCTGTAGCATTATTAACAGCAAGACATCCTAGGGTCCATCTCACTTCACTCTCCAAGATGTCTGACTACAATTCATTGGACAAATTATTGAGGTAATCACTGCTGTTAATATACTTCCTGTATATTTCTACAGATAAAGAAGAGGTGGCAGGAATACACTGATCTTCCCTACCCTTTTTGGCTTTTAACACTCCACCTTTTGCATGAAAGGTGCCTTTTAGGTTCCCAATTGTCTTAAAGAGATCTCTTAAATTTACCCATTAGGTTATTTTCTTCAATCTCTTCACATCGCTCATTGTAGAATGTCTCCTTCTTACTATCCTCTGGAATTCTGCATTCAGTTGGACAAATCTTTTCTTATCTCAACTACCTTTCCCTTTCCTGGGCTACTTTCAAAGTCTCATCAGACAGCCAGTTTGACGTCTTACTTTTCTTTCCTTTAGGGATATTTTCGTTGCGGTTTCCTGGATTATGTTGCAAATTTTGGGCCAAAGTTCTTCAGGCATTTTATCCTCCAGGTCTATCTATTCTTTACTTCTACTGTATATTTAAAAAGGGATATTTTTTATTTTGTATCTACTTGGGGCCTCATTCTATTAGCGGCCGCAGCCGTTGCGGGGCCTCAAGGACCGGCCGCAAGCTATTCTGCTATTCTATTCCCTTACGGCCGGGGATTCCGGCAGGCTTGCGGCCGGTGCCTTGCTATCTCTTGCGGCCGCTCGCGCCGGAGGAAAGCCTTTGATCTAAAACGGCCGCAAGAGTTTTGCAATTCAATTCCTCCGGGAAACCTCTCTGCAAGGCTAAAAGCGAGCCGCAGCTTACTTGCAGGAAAGAGGTCTCGCTAGCACCAATTAAGCACATAAAATAGCTCAAATAAAGCCACCCTGCACTTTTAGAAGACTATAAAGGGATTTTAGGTGTTAGAAAAAATAGCACATAATTATCCTGTACTCAAATCCGTAAAATATTTTATTTTTAATATCCGTAAAATATCCATGTAAAAAGTCCAGAGTGCTTGGAGCACCTCAGACAAACCCACGCCGCAGCCGGAAAATAAACAGTTAATTTAAACTCGGGTTTGGGCAGATGTGCAAGCTTGAGAGTGGGTTCCTTTTAATCCTCATGTCCCCCAATATGATCCCTAGCATTTACAGAGCTGTACAGTGCAAGCTTGAATTTATATTTGAGTTTTTATATTTCACAGCTTACGGCCGGTTCCAAGATATGTGGCCACCTGTAAGAGGAGATCCCTGCGGGGCCGTATAATAGAATCGCGAGTTAACTGAACCCCCGCAAGGAATCGCAGCCTTACGGCCGATAATAGAATGAGGCCCATGGTCTGATAGTTTCCCTCTTTTCTTCAGTTTACTTTTCAACTTTGCAATAAGAAGCTCATACTCATCTTTCGGTGTCATGTCATTATGTCTCTGGTTGTCCATATCCATAAAGTTTTCTCATCAAAGAGCCTGGAGTGGGTTGCCAGTTCCTTCTCCAGTGCGCTGTAATTTGTCTGACCTCTCTGTCCTGACCTGCCCATCTTGGCATACCCTACATGGTATAGCTCAGAGCCTCATAGAAGTACACAAGCCCCTTCACCACGACAAGGTAGCGATCCAGATTTCAGGAATGCCTATTAAATCCCATTTCTCATTAACTGCTAATAATTCTAACTTTCCCATTTTTCCTGGCAATCTTCTGGCATTAGCAAGCATACACCTTATGTTATGAGTCTGTAGTTCTTAGAGGTACCTCCCTATTGACTATACTAACCCTCCCCCATGACTATTTATTTCATTCCTTACCCCTTCTACACTTACTACCCCATAACTTCTATCTAGTCCCCCCAACCTACTAGTTTAAAAACTCCCCCAGCCATTCTACCATCCTTTCCTCTAGCACAGCAGCTCCATCGTCATTAAGGCGCAATCCATCCCTGCTATAGAGATTGAACCCAAGTGAGAAGTCAGCCCAGTGCTCCCTCCCTAGTGCACCAAATTTGTAGCCATGCATTAACTTCCCTAAGCTGCATCTGTCTCCATGGGCTAGCATGTGGCACTGATAGTATATTGCCTTGGAGGCCATTGCCTTAAGCTTATTCCCCAATTCTCTAAAATCATTATTTAGGACACCCGATCTTCCACTAACTTTGTCATTGGTACCAATATGTACCAAGACCGCCAGTTCATTTCCAGCCTCTCCCAATAATTGATCTACCCGATCCACAACATGCCGAACCCAAGCACCAGGGAAACCGCAAACTGTCAGATTGCTGGGATCTGGGTGACAAATCACCCTGCCTACCTTCCTAACAATAGAGTCCCCTACAACCAAAACATGTCTGTTTCTCTGCCTATTCGGCCCTCCCCCTCCTCCAGTAGAACTGTACTCCTGGCTGTTAGAGGGAACATTTCTATCTGGCATTGCCATTCCTAAATGGACATCCCCAACAGTTTCCCTCAATCTGGCAAATCTGTTGGTGCTTGCCAACTACGTATCGGCCTGCCTCCTCCTCCTGTTTCCCCTTGTAACTGTAACCCAGCTACCTCCCTGGATATCCTCACTACCTCCATCTCCACCCTCCATGCTAGACCCATCTAAACTGTGCTCAGTGAGCACCAGCTACCTTTTCAGTGGAGCAATATCACTAAGTGTTGCAATTCTCCTCTCCAGTTCTCCAATTTGTGCTTCCAGCGAGGAAGCATGCTCACATCTCTCACAGAGGTATGGACCCTGGATCAGTTGTTCCAGTAGTTCATACATGTGGCAGGATGTACACTGAGTGAGGTTGCCACTGAACGATCTCATAATTACAAGTGACAAAAAATACTACAATTTGTTTGCAGGAGGGCGTTTAAGAAAAAGGGTCAGTCACACACAAGGCCCAAACGTATATGCAAGCTTAACCCAGGCAAAAACACTCCCCTCTCACCTGTACCAAATCACTGCACACAGGAAATGAACACACATTACTTTTCTGAGTAAATCAGATGCAAAATATGTTTGAATGTACCAGTTGTGTCCTGTTTTTTTGAGGGATTTGTAAAAATCATATTAGTCTTTGACACCAAACCCTATGCTGAGTAACTCATCATTTTTTTGTCAGAACAAAAATTAATGGTGATGTGTGCTATGTTTTTATGCTTTGTATTGCAGAGGTCACTCGGAGCAATTCTCTCACATTGTTTTCGGGATGAGGAATAGCATAGCTAGGTAGGATTTTCTGTGCTACTACAGCACTTGAAATTGCTATTGCTGAGATTAGCATAGGGCTCAAAATGTACTATTTTTGCAGATGACATTGTCATCACCGTAGGTAACCCATAAAATTCCTTAAAACATCTACATGATCCAATAGATGCTCATAGAGACCTATGCAATTTTAAATTAAACATTTCTAAAACAGAAGTGCTAACAATGAACCTTAGTATTGAAGAATGGGTCAATCTTAAAGACAAATTCATATAACTGAAGCCAAAATGCTAATACTAATCTTAATACTTAACTTTACTTCAAACTTGAAATCAAGTTAAAAACAACTTTATATTCAGGTGAATAATATCTTGATAAGTTGGAGGAAGTTAAACCTACTCTGGATGGGCAGAAAAGCAGGTATTAAAATGTCTATTTTACCTAACATAAGATGTAACCCCCACTAGTAATAACAAGTTTTATCTTGAAAAGGTTCCAAGTTATGTTAGGTCAATATATTTACAAAGGGAACACTTTCTTTTTTTAATTCAAGCATTTTTACAAGGGACTTTTCCCAGGGGAGGTTTGGTTTCATCCAATATATTTGATTATTCAAAACTAGTAACATTATCGCATTTACTGAAGTTTTTAACAAGGACGCATTTACCTAAATGTTTACAGGTTGAGAAGGCCTTTTCTGAAAAAAATGCTTTTTTTTTTTTATAGGATAAAAAGACATTAAGAAAATTGCCACTTGTAGTTAAAGCTTTATTAAAATGGTGGTACAAACATAAATAGAAAATGGAATGAATCAAAATTACCATCCTCTATGTTTCCAAAACATGTTATGTTTTAATCCCCATTCAACTCAAAAGGGGGTTTAAAACCCTTATCTGATTTATACTGTATAAGGATGACATTGAATTAGCAGAGAATTACATTTCTATAGATAAAGCACTACAATACAACACACTGCAAATTAAAGGACTTACTCTTAGGTCTTTAAGGGAAGTTAGAAATCTTTCTCATTTAGAAGAGCTGTGTAACGGGAAAAAAAGGAAAAGCAATACATATTAAATGGTTATACATGTATAAAAAAAATTGACTGAAAAAAAGTAAGACTAGGAATGCAAAGGTTTAACATTATGTTAAATAATGGATAGCGGTTTTGTTTTCTTTGTTAGAGGATCTGCTTTATTGCCTCCTATGTATCATTTGTGATGATATTCAGAGTGTAGTTTTACTTTTCAGTGTCAGGACTGTCATTATCACTTATTTTTTTCTGTATGCCTAATGTATTTTCAAGGGTAATGAATATACATTTTGACCCAACAGTATTTTGTAAAAGATAAGCATATGTTATTAAAAATATTCTACAGAGAAATCAATGCAGTTGCAAAACTTAGCATTAAGAAATATGGTGAAACATAAGCGGCAATTAATGTCTATTACTCCTTGTTGGATCCACTAATATTTTGACAATAAGATATACTAGTATTAGAATAGGTTGGCTTTCCCCCTTTCTTGTGATTCTCAAGCAGTAGTGCTATGTATGGCGGTTACACTGATATTTCATTTAGTGTAACATCACTCACTTTTATTGGTCTTAAATTCAATATTAACACACACACGTGATTGTAATAAATATATTTTATTATTAGTTTTTGATCAGATATTTGAGTGTAATGTATTTTACGTTAGATCATTTTTTTCTGTCCATAATCTTCATCCATGACTGTAGAGTCTGTCTCCTCCTTTTCTTTCATGTACCCAAGTTAAAAATAAGCATGATTAATTTGTACCGATCACAGTTTTGACTTTTAGCTTCATAAACCGCCCACTTCTCATGTCCCAATTCAGCCTCCGTTGAAGCCATAAGCGAAACACGCTTATGGGCGTACAGTTACTTAGAGGGCAAATAGTGAGTCCTGAGCCTCCGCTTTAACCTTTTCTGTAGGGCACGGAGCAATAGGGGCAGCTCCACTAGTATCGTTGCTTGGATCTCTCCCGACATATCTAACTACTCTGCCGGGGGGTTTACCTACATGAATTATACGGATTTCGGGTTTACTTGGTATTTGAATCATTCCCTTCAGGATTGCTTTCTGAAGGGACTTGTGTTTCTCAGTGAAGCTGTGAACTATACAATGTAGGGACACACAAGATTTGCAGGTCATAGCAGAGGAGTCCAACAGTCCACAATTTGTCAGAGAAGGAATTGGCAACCCACTGCAGTATCTTTGATAAGAATTCCTTAAGTAAATGGGGTAATCTACCATTTTGTGTTCTGTTGATCAATTTCCATAGGTTGGAAGATACTTTGAATGTACAGGCAGTTTGCATCAGCACAGTGGGAAAGCTACAGCTACAACTGTCAAAGCGTTCAGCAAGGCCGATAGGTAGCTCATAAGTTTAGAAGGACACACAATTTAGTATGTACAGAAAACCCTCAAAATGTGCAGGGGTTCAGTTCACAGGGTCCCCATGAGGTGAATGCCGGAAAACCCCCCACAAATAACTAAGACTATATGTAAATAGTGAATTTACCCATCTGGGTCCCTTGGAAAGGGACAAGCGGTAAGGTGAAACTTATCCTAGTGGGAACAGTTGTAAAATGTAAAATCCCCAAACCAGGAACTTGTTCATATCAACTGCAGAAGACAGAAGCAAATCAGAAAGAGGAACTGGAATCCTGTGTTAAAAAGCAAAGTTTAAAATGTAAAAGATATTTTTATTTTCTGCTTCCTAAAAATATTTTCTCCATTATCAGGCTTTGTTATTTAGCACACATAAATAAAAATATTGGGGAAGGAAGACAGAGCTTTAACCATTTTACATGGTAATTTATTAACATTTTTCTAACGATAATGCTCCAATGTGGCTTTTTTCAATGTAGCAACAGCAATATGAGAAGATATTTTAAAGATTATATACTTAGCCACCAGATGCACACTCGCTAAAAATTAGAAAACAGCCAATCGTATGTTCGAGGAAGTAAAAGAAAATCAAATACATATACGCTGAGCCAGATTTCGGCCGAATTAGATGCCAACTATATATATATATATATATATATATATATATATATATATATATATATATATATATATATATAAATTATATAATAATAATAATAATAATAATAATAATAATAATAATAATAATAATAATAATAATATAATATAATATATATAAAAAACTATATCCTCATGTTGGGATATATGGACACTACGAATTGGATGGCAGTGAACTTTGTAGAAAGACTCACACCAGCCGCAAGAACCGCATACAACCAAAAACACCAACTCACCCGACCCCCGCTTCCCTCTATGGATCTTTCTCTTTCCCCTTTAGTCTCCTATCCTGCGATTTATAGCATATCAGGATGTAAAATAAATGCCAAAAAAACAAAACAAGGGAGTAATAGACTCAAACTTTCCTAGATATTAATTGTTCAATATTTATGCTGACTTTGTATGATACATCTACTTACAAAGCTTAAGCTATTTTTTATAAGGAGATCTTAAAAGTTTAAGTTGTGAAATGTACAAGTTGATAAAACAGTTTTCCTTTAAAAAGGGGACAACACTGATAAGATTATCTGTTATAAATACATCCACACAGAGTCAGAACAACATTTTATTAGGTTAACATTTCTTGCAAATACGTTTTTAATAGAGAAATAGACAAGAGATCACTGCTTGAAATTACAAGAAAAGAGACTTAACCTTATTAAATAAAAAGGAGGGCTCCTCACAGTAAGGGCAATCAAATTTGGAACTAACAAAACAGATTCAATAGATAACTTGAAAAAGGGGTTAGATCATTTTTTGAAAAAAAAAAAAGACAGTTCAAAATCACATCAATTAACCAGAATAAATAGGATATTGATCCAGGTTAAAATCTGATTTTTTACAGTTTCCATTTCCAGTGTCAATAGCCGATTATTACACCAAATTTATCTTCAAAACATCAAGCAATTTGTGGGAGCATACAATGGAGTAGGATACTAGAGGTATTTTTATGCTCCATTTTACTTGAATCCAGATCCAGCATCTTACCTTTCTTCACACACCAGTGAAGAAAAAGATTGTCTACCAGTGAGGAGAAGACCCGTTGATCTTCACGAACCCTTTTTTGTGCAGTGAATAATGTTCATGGCAGAGCCACCAACATATTTCCCATTAAATAAAGCATTATGACAGGTAACACACACACATTATATATATATATATATATATATATATATATATATATATATATATATATATATATATATATATACATACATACATATACACACACACACACACACACACACAGTGGGGAAAAAAAAAATGATCAGTCTATAATTTTAATGGTAGGTGTATTTTAACAGCGAGACACAGAAGAAGCAAAAGAAAACAAGAAAAATGCATGTCAAAGAAGTTATAATTTGATTTGCAAGTCAATGAGGGAAATAAATATTTGACCCCTTCAAATTAGTACTTGGTGGCAAAACCCTTGTTGGCAATCACAGAGGTCCGACGTTTCTTGTGTTTGGCCACCAGGTTTGCACACATCTCAGGAGGGATTTTGTCCCACTCCTCTTTGTAGATCCTCTCCAAGTCATTAAGGTTTCAATGATGATGTTTGGCAACTCGAACCTTCAGCTCCCTCCCTCCATTTTCTATGGTATTAAGGTCTGGAGACTGGCTAGGCCACTCCAGGCCCTTTATATGCTACTTCTTGAGCCACTCCTTTGTTGTCTTGGCTGTGTTTTTTGGGTCATGTTCATGCTGGAATACCCATCCACAACCAGTTTTCAATGCCCTAGCTGAGGGAATGAGGTTCTCACCCAAGATTTGATGGTACATGGCCCCGTCCATCGTCCCTTTGATGCAGTGCAGTTGTCCTGTCCCCTTAGCAGAACCCCCCCCCCCCAAAGCACAATGTTTCCACCTCCATGTTTGACGGTGGGGATAGTGTTTTTGGGGTTATAGGCAGCATTCCTCCTCCAAACACAACAAGTTGAATTGATGCCAAAGAGCTCGATTTTGGTCTCATCTGACCACAACACTTTCACCCAGTTCTCCTCTGAAGTTTGCTAACGAACATCTGAATGATTCAGACGGGCCTGTACATGTACTTTCTTGAGCAGTGGGACCTTGCAGGCGCTGTAGGATTTCAGTCCTTCACAGAGTAGCGTGTTACCAATTGTTTTCTTGCGGACTATGCTCCCAGCTGCCTTGAGATCATTAACAAGATCCTCCTGACATCTGGGCAGATTCCCCACCATTCTCATGATTATTGAAACTCCACAAGGTGGGATCTTGCATGAAGCATCAGACCGAGGGAGACTGGCAGCTATTTTGTGTTTCTACCATTTGCGAATAATCGCAGCAACTGTTGTCCCCTTCTCACCAATTCCAGCCTTGTGTAGGTCTACATTCTTGTCCCTGACATCCTTGGACAGCTCTTTGGTCTTGGCCAGGGTGGAGACTTTGGAATAGGATTGATTGATTGCTTTTGTGGACAGTTGTCTTTCTTAAAGGGAGTGCTCCTAATCTCAGCTCGTTACCTGTATAAAAGACACCTGGGAGAGCAATATTATATATATATATATATATATATATATATATATATATATATATATATATATATATATATCAATCATCTATCTGGGGGGTAGCTTGGCAGTAAGCTGCCTGTATACAGTATTCTGCACTTTCATAGCTGAACAGCTGGCAATACAACATGCCCACTCAAACCTTCAGGCTTTACACATCATTCACATTCTCTCGGATCACTCAGTTCTCAAATATAAATCATGACTGTGTTGCATCAATATCAATAATTTAGACCTCAAGGATTACTGGAATAAACTGCCATTAATCTTTACATATAGCAGAAAGATCTATGTCTGCTGATGCATAAACAACAGTAGTCAAAATATCCAGAAAAACTTGTAATGTATTAAGACAAATTTTCAGAGTTAAGGAGAAATTATGACTATTGAAAAGGCACACTATGATTACAACATAAATCCAAATAAATATCCCACTTTCAAATTTTTCTAAGCAATGTAGAGCCACAAAAAACAATGAAGATAAATAACAGCATTATGTAAAATAAAAAAGGCAAACAAGAAGTAATGCCATCTTGTGATCCTTTCAGTGCTTGATACTGTATAACTGAAGGAATGACAAAAACAGTCAATCCTAGCTTATGCATAAAAGCTGGACTGAGAATTTATTCCTCTGATCCCTTAGAAAAAAATAAAAAACATTCAAAATAAAAATAAAAATATATATATATTAAAGGGACCATCCTTACCTTTATTCGTTTACCTTCTTCATAGATTTAATACAAAATAGGGTATTAAACGCTTTCAAAAATCAACATGGATTATGAGGGAGTGCAAAAATATTGTTCATATGATGTGTGATTAAGCTCATTCTCGTTGTTTCACCATAAAGGTGAATATAAGAGCAAACTCTATGCAATTGTATACAGCAAGAAGATTACATACCAAAATGCTCTCAAATGATAACATCCCTTAACCTAATTATTCCGCCAAAATTAGTAGAACAAAAACATGCAGCATAAAACACAAAATGTTAGATATTAAAATTAATGAAATAAATTGGTTCCTGCAAATATAAACCTGAAGGATATTCAAGGCAAAGGCTAATGCCTTTGCCTGTTGGATAAAGTTCAGCACAGATTTGTGTATATGGTTTAGAACATGTAGGAGAAGGAATCACAAACAGTTCTGCACTAACTGTTATGTTAAAGAAGCAATAATTTCAGTTGCTCCGAAAGGTGGTCATGTCCTTTGGCTCGCTGCTTGGCACACACCAGTCATCTGCTTCATGGTTGGTTTTATAATGTTTCCAGGCAGATTTATTGTATACTGGAAGCCTCTCCACTGACTCTGTTGATAAAGCCTAATTGGATTGAAAACAAATAATAATTAATATTTATAGATACAAAATACAGAAGACAAACAACCTGCAGAAATACGGTTTAAGAACGGCCTAGTGGTAGCCACATTGCCAGGCAACATATACAAAGAAAGAAACGGTTTCAAAAATAATTTAAATGTTATTGCTACTATTTGAAGTGCATATTCAAAATAAAGTTATGTTTTGGGTGTGAAAATCAGTTTGCCCTTAACTAATATACTGTCATGTTTTAAAGGATTGTTGTATAAAATAAACCAGCCTGTGTCATGTAAAAAAAATTATCTTGCAGAAAGGACATGTAATTTAATCTCTTGTCCACAAGATGTCACTGCAGGAGGTTGTGGTAATTACAGATCAGCTCCATAGGGTGCATTGCTACAGTGAATTACATTTTGATCTTTTAAAATGCATTAAAAAAAAAAAGCCAATTGGTGCATTAAAGACTGTCACAGAGATGATTTTCATGGCAAAGATTGATACTGAATATAGAAACATTTTTTTATTGACTTTCCAAATTGTATTTGCCCATTATCCATTATAATCCTTGAACATTAAGATCTTTACAATATCTGTAAATGCAAACTATGTTCATACTGGCCATCTAGTAAATAAGGACCTATTAATTCGTGGCCATTCATTTTGTACAGTCAGAAATAAATGTGAAAAAAATAAACTCTCATGACACACATACAGGTTTCATTTTACTTCAACAACACAATTTCCATTTAATTCTTTACCTTTATGTATATTGCAGCATCTGTGCCATATCCCTCCAAGGAATACAATTTCAAGTCCCCTTGAAAGTACTGAGCATAAAGACGGGATATTGGCAATCCATATCCAAAGCCAGCCTGTATAATACAATTAAGAAGGGTCAAATTTAAGAATTCATCAGCGGAAGACACAATTACCACACATTGCTTTTTATGCAATGGATTCACAGTTTGCAGAAAAGATGCCCAGATGAGGTACTACATTATGGGAATGAAAAAATAAATAAATAATTATATAAATAATATATTCACCCCCCTTGGCATTTTTCGTGTTTTGTTACCTCACAACCCTGGAATACACATGGATTGTTTGAGGATTTGCAGCATTTAATTTACAGAACATGCCCAAAAATTTGAAGATATTTTTTTTATTTTATTATTATTATTATTATTATTATTATTATTATTGTGAAGCAAATAGGGCAAAATAACAGAAAAAAAGTCAACGTGGATAACTATTCACCCCCCTTAAGTCAATACTTTGTAGAGCCACCTTTTGCAGGAATCGCAGCTCCAAGTCGCTTTGGATAAGTCTCCTCTATGAGCTTGCCACATCTTACCACTGGAATTTTGCCCATTGCTCCTTGTAAAACTGCTCCAGCTCCTTCAAGTTGGATGGTTTGTGCTTGTGAACAGCAATCTTTAAGTCTGACCACAGATTTTCTATTGGATTGAGGTCTGGACTTTGACTAGGCCATTCCAACACATTTACATGTTTCCTCTTAAACCACTTGTGTTGCTTTAGCAGTGTGTTTGGGGTGATTGTCCTGCTGAAAGGTGAACCTCCGTCCTAGCCTCAAATCACGCACAGAGTGGTACAGGTTTTGCTCAAGAATATCCCTGTATTTAGCACCATCCATCTTTCCCTCAACTCTGACCAGTTTTCTTGTCCCGGCTGCCAAAAAACATCCCCACGGCATGATGCTGCCACCACCATGTTTCACTGTGGGGATGCTGTTCTTTGGGCGATGTCATGTGTTGGGTTTGCCCCAGACATAGCGTTTTCTTTGATGGCCGAAAAGTTCAATTTTAGTCTCATCAGACCAGAGCATCTTCCTCCATACATTTTGGGAGTCTCCCACATGCCTTTTTCACAAACTCAAAACGTGCCATTTTGTTTTTTTGCTGCAAGTAATGGCTTTCTTCTGGCCACTCTGCCCTAAAGCCAACTCTATGGAGCTTACGGCTTATACTCCAGTCTCTGCTGTGGAACTCTGCAGCTCCTCCAGGGTTACCTTGGGTCTCTGTACTGCTTTTCTGATTAATGCCCTCCTTGCCCAGTCCGTGAGTTTTGGTGGGCGGCCGTCTCTTGGCAGGTTTGCTGTTGTGTCATGTTCTTTCCATTTAGTTATGAGAGATTTGACATGCTCCTGGGTTTTTTTTTTTTTTTTATATTCTATCCCTGACTTTTCAACAACGTTGTCCCTTACTTGTTTGGAGAGTTACTTTGTCTTCATGGCAGTGTTTGGTTAGTGGTGCCTCTTTATATGTAATGACAGATCATGTGACACTTAGATTGCACACAGGTGGACATCATTTCACTAATTATGTGACTTCTGAAGGTAATTGGTTGCACCAGAGCTTTTTATGTGCTTCAAAACAAAGGGGATGAATACATACGCACATGCAATTTTTCTGTTTTCAATTACTGAAAAATAGCTTTATGTATATATTTTTCTCATTTCACTTCACCAACTTAGACTATTGTGTTCTGATCCATCAAATAAAATTCAGATTAACAAAACATTGAACTTATGGCTGTAATGTAATAAAAATAGGTAAAAAGTCAAGGGGGTGAATACTTTTGCAAGGAACTGTATATCGCTATAAAATGCTACAAGGATTTTTTTTTAGCAGTTTTCTATCAACCATTGATTTCAATGATTCATTATGCAGTAAAGCAGCCTTGTTGTATATTTCACTTCTCAGTTCCTGGAGTTTCATCCTATCCGCCTGTTCACTCATGCATGCTGCCATGTTTCACAGCTGTAACTTAAAGCCATGCCCACAGGAGAGGGGTTTCACACTGCCTCTGTAATGCAGTGTTGTGCAGCTC
Source organism: Discoglossus pictus (assembly GCA_027410445.1). Classification (NCBI taxonomy): domain Eukaryota; kingdom Metazoa; phylum Chordata; class Amphibia; order Anura; family Alytidae; genus Discoglossus; species Discoglossus pictus. Next base: position 35,364,191 of record CM050173.1, on the reverse strand, counting down.
TGGGGGCTTAGAATTAGGTGTAAAATGTATATCACAATGAGGAAGATAATATTAAAAGAGCCCACAAATGTTTTCACACCTGTAAAATGGCAAATGAAGGAGAAAATCCTTTGAGCGCTAGAGAGGACTCACAAGGGGTTTAACACCTGTTTGTAGCACTGTAAATGCAAATAGAAAGTCAATACTGCACTGTAAATAACAGGGAAAGCGATGAAATACATTCAAATTAATTGAACAACAGTCTCAAGCTCGAAAAATCGGCAGGAAATAAAATGAAAACATTTCATTTCGGGGTTATATCGCTCTTTATATGTATTAACGTGTTGATTCCAAAGGCCACCCATATGGACTAGAACAGTATTGGCATTCCTTTTTATAATTCAGTATTTTGAGGGTTTGCGAGTCTGATCGCATATCGGACCCCCAAACCTAATTGAATGACATGTAACCTCCATGTTTTACTGCCGTAATAATGATAGACTCATGTTCTATAGGCGGTTTCGAAATGGGAGGTTACGGGCTTGCTAAATTGATCATATTACCGTCCGTAAACCATGCACTGGTCCGTAGTAGTTCAGGAGTCGGCTTGGGGCCGTAACTTGAAAGCTCCTTTAATTGAATAGCTCCGGAATCAGAGAGGAACGGGAGCCCGCAGCACGCCCGCAGACATATGGCCTGTATCCCGCGAGATGAGGGCTTGCAACTGAATCAGTCTTTTCATCTTATCCAGACCTGTCACTTGATGAAACTTTGCATGCAGATATGATGATTTCTATTCAGTTCTATTTTAAAGGGCTTCTACAAAGGAATGCCCCGTTTAATAGAATATACTGGAACCTTAACTGCGTCTAATGCCTTCTCCATATTACAAGCCAGGTCTCAATAGGTAGTAACCAAAAGAAGCATTTCTTTTCTTAACAATAAATAAAGAATGTTCATTACCCGTACTAGCACTTCAAAATATGGGGCTTATTTGCTACTAGCCCGTCAAAAATGACAGGAACAGAATTGTACAGCTGGGAATCCTGTACCTTCCCCGCTCATTGCAGGCCTTGTCAACCCACAACTTTCGTGCTTTGCAATGATCATCTTCGGCGCTCATTGCGAGCCTTCCGTCTACTGTACGGGCCACGCGATTATTGCAAACCCCGCAATGAACGGTTTTGTCGCTCATTGCAGGTCTTGTCTACCCACAACTTTTGTCCTTCGCAATGGAAATACCCATCAAAAATTACGGCAATACATTTTTAAGCCTGGCAATGCGGTTTGCCACACAATGTGAGGATCTGCCCCCTCTGAGCACAGTCAGCGCTCATCGCGAGCCCCGCGCAGAGCTCCTTTGGCACTCATCACGGGTCTCACAATAAATGCCTTTGGCACTCATTGCAAGCCTCTCCTCCCGTCTACTTTACAGGCCTTTGGAGCTCATCGCTAGGCCATCAATTAGAGGCTTTGTTGCTCATTACAGGCCTTGTTAACCTGCAACTTTTGTGCTTGGGAATGCCATATCTCTTTCCAACATCTCCCCCCGTTCCTTCCCTGTGTCTTTCTCCTCTGTGTGTCTGCTTAATCTTTGCATGGCGTGCACTGACTGCCATGGGTTTTATTTCCAAAGTCCAGCGAGTCTGGTGTTGTACGTCCTCGTTTTGATCCAGTTTCAGAATTTTTACATTTTTTTGGCCACCATTTTTTCCCCTCTCTTAGCCGATTTTCGATCAAAACATGCCAAAAATGGCTCAAATTTGCTCGCAACCTCACTCACAGGCTTCCTGGCTCGGCTCCTGTGCGGTGTGGGAGTGTGTTTTTAATTATTTGGCTTTTGGGGGTTGGGGGGGGGGGGGTCCCTCGGGATACGGGCTTGAAACAATTGTGGCCATTAAAATCGTAAACTGCGTGCCTCACCAGTACAGTGCTCCGTTTTTCATCCATCCACATGAGCGCCGCCTAATTAACGGTTTCAAAGTCCTGCAGGCCTTGTGCTGAGCGACTGCGGCGCTCCTTGCGAGGCCTGCAATTAGCGCCTTTGGCGCTCATTGTAGCCCCGCAGCTGCATCCCTCACGTCGGGAGTGCAGCAAGCGCGTGATCAAATTGTAAACGTGACCATAACTTAAGATCCATAACTATGTATGTGATTAGGAAAGCAAAAAAAAAAAAAAAAATCTATGTATTTACATCAGAGAGAAATTAGCCGAATAAATTCCAGGCTGAAATGTCAGGAATGTACTATAAAAAAAAAGGTATCAATCATCCTGATATATTTTCCGTGCAACAACAATTAACAGCAAACCCCAGGTATACTTCTTCCCTTATGGGTATGGTCATTGAAGTGCAAGAAATAATTATGGAGCACTGCTACATAATGCTATAAAATTGATTGGTGATGCTTATCCAGTTGCTTATCATTTCTGAATCATACATTCATTACCATAAAAATAGAAAGCCCTTGGTGCCCATGTGCAATGCTACCATGAACAAACCAGGAATACTTTCTATTTTTGTTTGTTAAGCATAACATGCAACACTTTTACATCACTTTTTCATATGATTATACCAAAATGAATGAAAACATTATTGCGCACTCAAAAAACGTATACGGAACCATATGTCCAAATATTTGACAAAAAATAGAACATATGTCAATGGAGAAAGGGCAAGGAAAATCTGGTTAAAGATCTCATCACCAGGGTTAGGAGGAGCCCTATGATCTCGTTGGATACCTCCTACCTCAGGGACTCTACCTAGTGTACGAAGACCCTTATTCTGGCTATAACCCTATTGCTCAATAATATAGAATAAGTGTGACACTTTACTCCATTAAACTTGGGATAGTTACATAGTAATTGAGGTTGAAAAAAGACTTTCAGTCCATCAAGTTCAACCTTTTAAGATCTCCTCTGATCTGCAATATGCAGATTAGTTATTAATTAATTATTTTTTCCTCTAACCTCAAAGGATGTCCTCTTGTCAGTTGAAAATCTCTTGATACAAAAAGTTCACTTGACAGAGCCTTATATTGACCCTGGATGTATTTAAATAATGTAATCAATTTGGTTAGTCTTTCTTCCTAACTTAGCCCCTCCATTCCCCTTATTAGTTTTGTAGCCCTTCTCGGTACTTTTTCCAACTCTAAAATGTCTCCATATTCCAAATGAGGGCATACTAGGGATTTGTATAGTGGTAGAATTTGCTTCCCTTGCTTCTATACCCTTCTTAAAAAATGCTAATATTGTACTTGCCTTTGCAGCTGCTGATTGGCATTGAGCACTGCTACCTAGGTGGTTGTCCACTAGTACTCCCAAATCCCTTTCAATATCTGATACCCCTAGATTTGCACCATTAAGATTATAAATTGCATGGCTATTTTTGCTTCCCAAATGCATAACCTTACATTTATTTGTATTAAATCTCATCTGCCATTTAGCCGCCCATTTCTCTAATTTATGCAAATCCCTTTGTAGAGAAAGTACATAATTATCTGATTTTATTACCTTGCACAACATGGTGTCATCAGCAAAAATGGAGACACTACTTTCGAGTCCTACTTCTACATCATTAATAAATATGTTAAAAAGGAGAGGACCCAATACTGAACATTGAGGAACCCCACTTAACACATAAGTCCAATCGGAGTATGTTTTATTTACAACAACTCTTGATCCATGAGCAGATATTTACTGCAATTCCTGTATACCTTAGTTTGCTCAAAAGTCTCCCATGAGGCACTGTATCAAAAGCCTTTGCAAAATCCAAAAAGACTACAACCACTGAGTTTCCCTGATCCAAGTTCCTACTAACTTCCTCATAGAAACTACTGTAATTAGATTGGTATGACATGACCTATCCTTCATAAATCCGTGTTGACTGCTACCTATGATCTTGTTCAAATAGACATATTCTTGTATTCTGTCCCTGATTAACCCTTCTAAAAGCTTCCAAACTACAGATGTGAGGTTCACTGGTCTAATTCCGCAGATTTGCTTTTGCTCCCTTCTTAAATATAGGTATCACCTCTGCTTTTCTCCAGTCATCTGGTAGAGACCCTGTAGTGAGCGAGTCCTGAAAGATTAGATATAATGGTTTGGCTATTACAGAACCCAGCTCCCTCAGTACCCTTGGATGTATTCCATCAGGACCTGGGGCTTTATTAACATTTATTTGCTCCAATCTCTTTTGGATTTCTTTCTGCGTTAACCAATTATTTAGTGATGGTAGTGTAGCCTCATTATGTTGCGGTGTCCCAACCACTGGTACCTCCCTTGTGTATACCAAAGAAAAGAACCTATTTAGCTCATCTGCCTTTTCCTGGTCACTAATTATCAGATGGCCTGTGTCACATTGTAATGTTCCTATAGCTTCCTTCCTTGCCTTCTTCCCATTAATATAGTTAAAAAATATTTCAGGTTTAGTCTCACTTTCCTTGCAACTGACTTTTCATTTTCTATTTTAGCCAGTCTAATAGCCATTTTGCAAGCCTTGTTGATTTCCTTATAGTCACATAAAGCTGCCTCTGTTCCCTCCTTCTTGTATAATTAAAATGCATGTTTCTTTTTCCTCATCATGATCTTTAAGTCATTGTTAAGCCACATGGGATGTGATTTACTCCTATTCATTTTATTTCCACATGGTACATGCCGATGAGTAGGTTTATTTAGGAAGGATTTGAACAATGTCCCTTTATTTTCATTATTTTTCCCTGTAAGTTCTTTGTCCCTGTCTATATGTAGTATTGCTGTTATTAAAGTTAGCCCTTTTAAAATTTAGAGTTTTTGTTGGCCTTACAACTCTGTTTTTTGTATTCAATCTCAAATGAGACTGTTTGGTGATCACTGTTCCCCAAGGGTTCCCGTATTTTAATATTTGACATTATATCAATATTACTTGTGAAGACTAAATCCAAGATGGCCCCATTTCTAGTAGGTTCTTGTATTACTTGGGCCAGATAATGATCCCTGAGTGTACTCAAGAACCTGCTCCCCTTAGCTGAGCTGCTGGTCTCATGTATCCAGTTTATTTCAGGGTAATTAAAGTCTCCCATTATTAGAACCTGCCCATGCTTAGCTGCATTTTCAATCTTTAACAATAATTGTATTTCCTCACTTTCAAATATATTTGGGGGTTTATAGCATACTCCCACCAATATGCGTTTAGAATTAACTCCTACACTATTTAGCTCAACCCACAAAGATTAAATGTTGCCGTTCGTTCCAGCATAAATATCTTCTCTGACTATAGGCTTAAATTCAGGCTTAACATACAGACAGATCCCACCTCCTCTTTTACCATTTCCCCTATATTTGCTAAATAGGTTATAACCATCCAGATTAACAGTCCAGCCATGAGATTCATCCCAACATGTTTCAGTAATGGCTATTAAGCCCCATTTTTCTTGTACTGCTAATAATTCTAGCTCTAATAATTCTGAGGGCCTTATTAATACCTCCCTACTGCTGTCTATTGTAACCCTCCCCTTGGGTAACTAATTCATCCCTTTCCCGTTCTACCCTTTTTACCCCAATACTTCTATATAGTCCCCCCCCCCCCCCCCCACAAGTTTAAAAAACTCCCCCTGCCGTTCTACCATCCTATACCATAGCACAAAAGCTCCCTCATCATTAAGGTGCAATCCATCCCTGCAATAGAGATTGTACCCAAGGGAGAAGTCAGCCCAGTGCTCTAAAAACCCAAAACCCGATGCACTGCACCACTTTTTTAGCCACGCATTAACCTCCCTAAGCTCCTTCTCTCTCCCAGGGCAAGCACGTGGCACTGGTAGTATCTCCGAAAATACTTCCTTGGAGGTCCTTGCTTTAAGCTTATTCCCTAGTTCTCTAAAATCATTCTTTAGGACACTCCATCTTCCACTAACTTTGTCATTGGTACCAATATGTACCAAGACCGCCGGTTCATTACCAGCCCCTCCCAATAATTTATCCACCTGATCCAAAACATGTGGAACCCGAGCACCCGGAAGACAGCAAACTGTTCGATTGCTGGGATCTAAGTGACAAATCACCCTGCCTACCTTCCTAATAATAGAGTCCCCTACCACCAAAACATGTCTGTTGCTCTGCCTATGCTGCCCTCTCACTCCTCCAGTAGAACAGTTCTCCCGGCTATTAGAGGGAACAGCTCTGGCATTGCCATTCCTGAATGGACATCCCCAACAGTTTCCCTCAATCTGGCAAATCTGTTGGTGCTTGCCAACTCAGTATTGGCCTGCCTCCTCCGGTTCCCCCTGATTCCCCTTCTAACTATAACCCAGCTACCTCCCTGGACATCCTCACTAGCCGCAGCTCCACCCTCCATGCTAGGCCCAGCTAAACTGTGCTCCGTGAGCACCAGCTCCCCTTCCAGTGGAGCAATATCACTAAGTGCTGCAATTCTCCTCTCCAGATCTCCAATTTGAGCTTCCAGAGAGGCAACATGCTCACACCTCTCACAGAGGTATGGACCCAGGATCATCTGTTACAGCAGTGCATACATGTGGCAGAATGTACACTGAGTGAGGTTGCCACTGGACTGACTCACGATTATCAGTTACAAAAATACAGTGAGAAAACAAATCAATGTATTTGTATAAAGATTGCTTTTCTACACATTAACCCAAACAAAACAGAAAAAAATATATATGTTTGTTTTCAGTTTTTTCTTATAATACCCCATTCTGTTGAATTCCCTCCTTTTATTCAATCGCCTACACACTAACCACACTTACATTAGAAATGATTGCAAGCACCCAAGCTTGCGCTTCCCTCGTTAAAATAGACTCTGCCCAGTCACCTGTACAATGATAAATGAGCACAGGACAGAAACACTGCTAGTATTACTAATGAAAACATCCACTATATTGCTTCCAAATACTGGGACTAAAAAATAATAAAATCAATGTGTTCAAAATTTGTGATACATTATTGACAATGGTATAGGAGTATTAATGGCTATAATCAATATCGAGCATAATCAAAAAAGTCAAGTTAACTATAAATGCTTATTGCCCAAGATTAATAGCCAGTATTAAACTAATTTGAAAATACTTCAATTGTGTCCACATACACTAAGGCAATTCAGGGTTAGCACACAATATATATACACATCACATATATAGTTGTGAGCGTACGAGTTGTTGCCAACGTTTGCGGGCTCGCCTAAGGCGCTCCTTGCCAGCAACTGAGGCCCTCGCAAACTTCACGTCGTAACGCAAAAAACATACAAGACACGTTAGCACACATTACGACCTCGCAAAAATCGGCCGCAACCCGCGAACATGAAAAAAAATAAAAACACAATAAATACACACAACACATACATAAAAAAACACCTACCTCCAGCAAGAGGGAGCATCCAGGACCACAAAAAAGCAAGTTACACCTTCATTTAGCTCAAAATAAGAGTTTAGACAGCAAAAAATTCTCTAAGCGAGAGAAAAAATGGCCGCCAAACAAAACGAAAACGAGGCTACAGCACTCTAAACACGCAAAACACCACAAAAGACCTACGGATATTCCGCTAAGACGCATACCACACATTACCCACCATTTTACGACAATGCGGAAGTACACAACTACGCTAACGGTTTGGGCTCGCGCACGCACACTATTACACTGCACACATTCATCACGCTTACACAGCAGCTCCACACCACTAATGCTGCAGCAACATCAAAACAGATTGCCAGCTCTTTAACACAATGCTTCCTGCATATATTACTTCAAAATAGGTACAGTATATTACTTTATTAATACATTATTTATTTTATTATTATATACACCAAACAGCATTAGCTTATTTACAATTTCATTGCCGTCATTTTTTGACGGGCAATTCGCTAGTGTATATATACACATACACGTATGTATGTATGTATGTATGTATGTATGTATGTATGTATGTATGTATGTATATATATATATATATATATATATATATATATATATATATATATATATATATATATATATATATATATATATATATATATATATATATATATATATATATATACACACACACACACACACACACACACACACACACACACACACACAGAAGTATATTTGAATTACGCCAAATTCTATAGGAGTACATTTACTTAGTTTTTAGCTAATAACACGTTTGGGTTCAATTTGCTCCATATTTCCCAATATGCTGCCATCGGAGATTCCTTTATGCCATAAATCAGACGATCGTTTCTGTGAAAGAATACACAGCATCCATCCTCCGTGGATGGCCTGGTCAAAAGTGAGTTTCAAATTACCAACAAATGCTATCCTCAGCATAAGAGAACATCAGTATTTGAAGCAACATATAAGTAGGCTTCGTATCAATCAGTTGAGAAATTGTAAAAAGAATTCATAGTTACATAGTATTTAAGGTTGAAAAAAGACTTTCAGTCCATCAAGTTCAACCTTTTAAGATCTCCTCTGATTTGCAATATGCGGATTAACTATTAATTCATTAGTTGTTAATTATTAATTTAAAGTTTTTTTAAATTATTAATTAGTTCAGAGGAAGGCAAAAAAAAAAAAAAACACAAGCGAGACTTAGCCAAAAGGGAAATGTTAAAAATTTGGATCAATACTGTCTCTCTAATTATCCATGATAACGCTGAATTCCCTTTTTAATTAGAAATAAATCTAGAATGTTTTGGTTTTCAACTCCTTAATAGTCATATTGTGAAATTAATTAAACAAATCTATTTTAAATCAAATCTATTTTCCTGCTTGTTAAGGCTAAATGCACAACTATATTCCAACATATATTACATGTAAAAGCTTAGTTGCGCTATTTATTTTATCATTTCTAAAAGCACAAGTAGAGTGTGTAAATGGAAGCTGCATTTATAAATATGCAAATTAACTAAAATGACCATGTTTATTATTTGGTTTCATAAAAAAAAAAAAGTCAAGTGATTTCTTCAATATATTAAACAAAACTGCTGAACACCACATAGCCACATTAAATTCCAAGCCCGTAAGTGCAAGGTGAGACCAGCAAAGGCTGCGGGCTTGAAATTTTGCCAAATAACAGAGCCATCAAATTAGAACAGCGTGTGCGCTATGGGACAGAGAGGAAAACCCGTAAACCATCTGTTAAACATTGGATGCGCGGCCATGAATGTAATCATCTTAACCCGTAACTACGGATTTGACCAATTTGAGTCAATGGCAATAGAGATTGTCAGAATTACGTCACCACCATGATGGCCCCTAAATGTAAAAGGGGCCTAGCCTTACCAGGCTTAGTAGAATACTTTAAAGCTTCCAGACTGGCGCGACTATCCAAGTGGTTCATTAAAGAATACCCCCACATGTGTGGGTAGAAATTTAAAACTGCA
>CM050173.1:35307356-35349856 GCA_027410445.1 Discoglossus pictus | reverse complement strand
AATTTGAATTATAATGTTTAATTAGCGTTTCAGTAAAGCAAAATTATAGTTACCTTCACTGTTAAATCTTCACTGCCTAAGGCAACATGTACTTTAACAGAAGGGTAGATCCCTTTGTCTGCATGGTATTCCATGGTAGCTCTCATTGCATTCTGTAAAAAGGAAATTCAGTTTTACAGGCAAGTTACCCAAACTCATGCAGAACAAATATTTGTCTTAAAGAAAATAAATAATATATACCTGAACTTAAAAAAACATAAGGAAATTGAAACTTTGTTGAAATATCCACTTTTTAAATACACATTTTTGCAATAAATATTTTCAGTGTGCTCGTTATATCCTAGTTATATCATTGGCGTTATTGGGACATACATTTCTAGATTTATATTTATTTCTTAATTTAAACAATTAAGAAAAAAAAGAAAAAAAAGTCTTATTTTATATATTCTGTACTGAGCAATCCCAGTTTTGATGGTTTAGCTTTCTCAATATGGCTCTAAGGAATGCCTCATTAATAAAAGTAGTTGAATGTTTCTATGCATTCAAGCTTTCTTTGAGGCAGAGGCATCAATGGTCACAGCCTATAAAGCTTTAACATATATAGAATAGTTAATAAAATTAAAGACTTTAAGAAATTAAGACTATTTATTCTTTCCATTTTCTAAAAAGTATATCCCAGCTTGGCTGAAGGCTGAATACATGAATGAACCAACCACAGACAAACGTTGCATCAATTACAAGGGATTTGAGGATGAATAATAAATAACCTGTAAACATTGTTCCCCTGTAGCTATAGAAATATGGGCTGTTGGGTACTATAACAATTGATCACTGAACACTGGTATTTTTTTTTATTTGATTGTAAATGCAAATGAATAAGGAGAATTGCAGTATACAGGGATAACATTATTATTCTTTTTTGTAACACGCCAACAAATTCCATAATGCTATACAGGGGTTAAGTATAGAGAAAAATAAATACAAGAATAAGCACATCACAAAAAGTAGAGGGCCCTGTCTGAATTTAAAATCGTACATACATAGGCCCTCATTCAATTGCGATTTGGCCAATTGAATAGGGGTCTAAATAAGCACATAACATATTTTTTTTAAAGAAGTTTTTAGTTAGTGAAAACCTTGCTTTTGGATAGATGCTTACTAACTAAAAACGAATTAAAAAAAAATATGTTATGTGCTTATTTAGACCCCTATTCAATTGGCCAAATCGCAATTGAATGAGGGCCATAGTGCTTTTTTTTTTTCTCTTCAAAAAAGCACCTTATAAAATTGAAAACTTGCAAACTTACAATCGAAAGGGATACATAAAACAAAAGGCGAAGTAATTAAAAGGACGAAACAAGGGCTTGGCAACTAATTGAAATGAGAGTAGAGGGTTAATTAGTGATTACATTTGTAGGTGATAATTTATAGTGCAGGTTTAGCACTAACACAAATCATATGCGGGTGGGTGTGGACAGGGTAGGTGAAAGGGCATGTTACATGAATTCAGAGGCTGAAGAGAGGAGGTGGTGGTGGTGGTGGTGGTAAGTGAGGCTCTAAGGTCTAGAGGCAAAATAAAAAAGGGTAAATAGAAATGAGAAAATTACAGTTGTAGAGTTAATCTGCTGAGTGGATGATACAAGGCCAAATGTCACCGATACCTGTTACTGCATTTATGGTTCCCTGTCACGTCTCTCCTGTCCCTATGTGTCTGCTTATTGGCACTCATTTTATATTACACACAATACAAATTTGTGTAAACGAAATAATTATTATTACTAGTGAATTGCTCATCAAAAAAAATGACGGGCATGAAATTGTAAGCCAGGGAATGCTGTTTTAGACATAATGTAAAAAGTGTTTTACCGTGAGGACCTTTCGGCGCTCATTGCATGGCTGTTGGATGTTTTTTTTTTAATCATCCAAAAAAGTCAGCTATTAACTTCAGTGAGTTTGCAGCACAGTTTACACTAACAATAACCCTGCAGGGCAGGCCAGCAAGCGAATGATTACAGAGACCAGACACTAATCTGGTCGCAAGGTTCCTATAGTTATGACTTTTGATAAGATTAGTATATCATGGCCCGATCAACCGTGCTACCAGTATCATAGCATTCACACTAACCTAGATTTCACAAAAACAGAGCAGCTGCCTGTCTTAATAGGGGAGTTTGTTTGGTACTAATATCAAAGCCTTCACATGGAGTTGGATTTCACACAGACAGACAGACCAGTTGCCTGTCTTAATAAATAAGGCTGCTTGATAACAGTATCATTGCATTAAGTGCGAGAGCACTCTGTACTTTAGACCCAAAATTGGTGCCGCTGCATTGTTTCACTGCACAATGCGGAAATGCAACTACAAAAGGTTATTGAGGGGAAACATGGTAGTTACATTTCAGCATTGTGCAGTGAAACAATGCAGCTGCACCAATTTGAGAGCTAAAGCACGGATAAATGCTGATTTTGATCCTGGAGCAGTTCAAATTAAAGAACAAAAGCCCCTGTTCTGGAGGTGATACAATTTGTAATATGGATCCAATAGTATTATATACAAACATATGCACTATTAATATCCAAGCTCAGTTACAACTAGTGAAATCCTGATTATTTGCCTGTGCCAAGTAACACAGAACATGTTTTAAATTGGTAAACAGGCCTGTTGGAAGGTCTTGTTTTCTTTTTGTTATTCAGATACCCACTGAATCAGCAATTTCTATCATATCAGAATAAGGTATCTGCCCAAATTTAGATTTCTTTGATATAGACTCTGAACTGGTGTTTTGACCAATACCCTACATCAGTTCCCCTTTTTTTCCCACTAAGGTCTGAAATTCAGTACATCACAACTATGCTTTTTTAAAGTTTTAAAATAAAGGTTATGTTTTAATTTAAGAAGGTCCTATAAGACGATATTAATTGGCTTACACGAGTTTGAGCCAGTGAGTGCTCACAAATCATACTAAACATTTGTCTTTATTGTAAATACTAAAAACTATATATACTTACATTGACTTCTGGTTCTATTCTTCCATATTTTTATTACTTCTGAGTTTCTGAATGTTGTTCAGTAAATTAGTATTATTGATTTTACCTAGTAACTACAGGTTTGAGTCACATTGTTATGACCAATGAAATACAGTATGCGTATGGAGCTGGCTTGGAAGGGTATACAGGATAAGGTGACATGTAGGCATTAAACAAACATATCAACTATCACGGTCATGGTTAAAACGTGCAATTTATCTGGACTTTGAAAAGAGGATGATTGGCTTTCAGGCCAAGGTTTGCAGTATCTCTGAAACAGAGCAGTTTGTGAACTGTTCGCATGATTCTATGGTTAAAGTGTACCTTGACTTGACAAAAAGCACCATTGTGAATAAACGCTGTAGAAAGTGCAGAGCACCAAGTGCCATCAATGTCAGAGGTGAATGTTGGCATGTCATGTCTAAAATTACCTGGTTTCTTATGGGCCTCTGAAGCAAATGGCTAGTGACTGCACTTATGCCGACAAGGGTTCATCTTCAGAAATGGCTTCAATTTGCACAACAGTACTGAAAATAAACCTCTTCCGATTGGAAAAGGATTGCCTTCTCCGACGAGTCACATGTTCAGCTCCATTATGATGTGAATCGACTGTATGTAAAGGCGGTTACTGACATTCTGCAAGTGTGAGTAGATCAGTGTTTTTTCAACAAATGTGTGCGTCTTTTTAAGGTGTCAGTGGAGGAAAACAAAAGGGACATTTGGTAAAAATGTACGTTTCACTCAGTTCATGTTCCTCATTGGAAAAATGTAGGCTCTGTTTCCATAATTCAACAATAAAGGAAAATACCCATTTCAAACACTACTGGTCAGTTATACTAAAAGAAAAAAAAAAAAAAATCGCTATTTCCCAGGTGCAATAACTATGTATATAGAGATCAAAACGAAGGTCAGGAAATATTTTATCAAATAAAAAAAAATAAAAAAAACATATATACATAAAGAAGAACATCTTTCAATTGACCAATCCCTATGATCCTATCCCTTTGAATATATTAAGATTTTTTGTTTTAACTCAACACTGTTTTTCTTGGTGCATGTTTATAATTAACTATATGATAAACTTCCTTATTACCACTTAAATTATCACTATACAATTTTAATTTAGAGTACTATAAACCGGCATTATTGAAAAATAAAAGCACTATATGAAACAAATTTAAAAACTGAGTAATCCTATTCAATCTTGTTTTCATTAACATCTGCGAAAGAACATGTTGTTTTAAAATAAAGAAAATAAATGATTATTAAATAGGAGATAAAAACTTACCAATCTTCCTTCTTCCAGAAGAAAGAAGGTAATTTCAATAAATTTCAATTTCCAGTACACACAAACACTTTAAGGGTATTTAAACCTGAGAGACACTGCAGCTCTTTTCATTAATATTTAAGCCTTTGACAAAGCCGTAAGAACCGTGAAACGGCCAACAGGCTCAAGTCAGTGGCAGTTGTTTTTGCCCTATAGTGGCAAATTATGCTATTTTAATACTTTTAAAACTTCTTTTCTTGGAGGAACATATATATATATATATATCAACTAACTACATATTAAAAAGTGAACTAAAATGGACATTTGGAAGTAATATAGATGCAGTCTTTGGGGGAACATTATGTTGCAATCAGCACTTAATTCAAATTTTCTTCCTCCTTTGATATCATAATTGACTAAATATTAGACAGGATCACAAATAGGAAAACTGTAGGAGAATCTATTAGATATCCAAAGTTCTATAAGGAGGAACAAATAGTACTTATAAGGCATAAATAATCAATATGTAGGGCTACTAGTAAGCTTTTGAAACTAAGCTAGTGTGCAGTCCTCCAGTTTAGGAGGAATCCCTTGCGGATCACAAGGAATGGTCAGATGAAATATAAAATGTATATGCAAAAGAGGAATTTAAGAGGCTCGTTTTTTGTAATAAAATATATCCTGGTCTTAATCTTGATCTCTCTATAAACATCGGATATACTTAAGGAGAAGTGTTGGAGATGTCAAATCTTAGTACAGATTGTCAACTTGATAACATGGCAATGGAGAGTTTTTCCAAGAACTTTCTAACACTTCTCCATTTAGTACATCTAGCACAACTTTGTACCATTACAGTCTAAGCCTAAAACTTTTTGAAGAAAAAATTAAAAGGGGCCACAATCTCTTGAAAAAGGAGTGTTCTTTTGAGCCTATGAAACTAATATACAGCAATACATCTTTATATAGTGTTCCAGGTTGTTTCATGGACATGGTTGACATTAACAAGTGTAATTTACAATATAATAAAATCAGAAAGCCAACATAGGTTCCAAACAATTTAACAAACCTTGAAAAGTTCAAACACCATATGGTAAAGATGCGATGGCACATAAACCACTTGGATTGGCTGTCCTGGAGATTTTGCTAGAAATATAGAAAGAAAGGGAAATAAAAATGCATAGCATGATATAAAATGCTACAATGTGAAATGGCAATGTACGGACAATTGCCACAAGTGTACTTAAATTCAAATTGCTTAAGGCTGGAGCCCATCTTTAAAGGCATATCCAAGTTTCATGGATTAATACATCTCTGCACTCCTTAGGCAAAAAGAAGCTTATGTGTATGCAGCACATCTCATAAAACATTTCATTTTTATTAATATCTAAAAATCCCTCTAATTATTATGTTGAAACCTCCATGAGGTGTATACACAGGCCCCTGATCCCCACCCAATCAGCATGCAGCATCAGGGGAGCAATATTAACCCACTATTTACCTGATGTTGCTTGCTCAGCCAATCTCCTTGCAGCTTCCTCTCTGTATGTCAGTAGCAATACATAGCACATATCAGTGATACACTAAATATCCTAGGCTGCTTTATAGCACAAACAGGAATCCCAGAGTTTAAATCAAATATATCAGCTAACCGGATTTGCTAAAACAAATCATTTTAAATGTGATGCTAATTTAGCCTGCGTTTGGTGTGTGTTAACCCTAATTTGCACCGGTCAGAGATTAAAGTAAAGTGGGGGGGCGGCTCACAATGTTGTTTGTTTGATTATAAAAGTCTTCTTCTGTATCCGAGTGCAATCCATTGATTTAAGTAGAAAACTCAAAATATTGTTTAAATTACAGAGAGTGACAGGGATTATTGCCTTGCACTTCATAAAATTATATATATTTTTTATTTTATTTTACAAGTTGAGCCACATGTCTACATGTTGTCTTACTACATATTCTGAAAAGAACAGCAAACCTAGGGCTTGACAGATCTATAGAGCCAGGGCCCCTAACATTTACTGCTATTATCCATATATTTCTATTATAATCCATAACCTGACTCCTAGAAAAATTTGACCAACTCCTAACAAAGCTGGCTAGTTCCAAATGTTCAAATAAATGTGTCAACCCCTGACTTACACATCAATGAAGACACTTACAATTAAATTCTGTAAGCTCCAATTCTGGGGAACTCATGTAATACAAGTCACAGAGATGCTTTGCATTGTCATAGCCATCTAAAAGTAAACAATATTGTCATTAATACAAGTTAAATATTCCACGATACATTTTCATTCAAATAATAGTTTAAAAACACCCACTTTAATTCAACAGCATATAAAGCCTTGCTAAAACGTTGTTAATAAAATTTACTTTTCCTTAGAAAGTTCCATTGTGCAAGTTTATCAGGTCTTTGGAAAATGTACACAAATATTTTGGAATAAAAAGTATAAGTAGAGCTTTGTTCAAATAAATATAACATGTTTTAGAAGACCTCTGATCTTCTCTACACTCACAGTCATGTTGACCAAGGCTCCAACATAATGCTTCCTAAATTCAGGCCTAGAAACAACCAGCACCCATGATATCTTGGATTGTTAGAGGATCCAAATAAGTGGTTTTGCAGCTAATCATCTCACACTGTTTTCCCCTTCACTTTCAATGTGCTCCAAATATTTTAAAGAATGGGTTTAAATCAGTAGCAATGTTATTGTGTGAGGGCTTCAGTTTTTATAATGCATACAACTTTTTTCCTGATGTAATTTAAAATTTGGTAGCAGGAAAAGGGTATTCAAAATCTGAAATAGCAACATTCAGTTTATTGCAAGAGAGCTTATTCCATTGTGCTGGGCCCAGTTTTGACACTCTCACATTTAAAATATCACAATTCAGTGATGGTTTTGTAATCCAAGCGATAAATTGTTTTCGCCCCATTCAGACATCCAGTAGTAATATTACTTATCTCATCAGCAACTCATAATCCCATGCCATTGCAGTACATTACAAGGCAAAGGTGAACGTGAAATTAAAATGGGAACATTACATCCCTCTATCCACACCATGAAGGGAATCTTGGGGATTCCCTGCTCACACACACGATCTTCCATGTACATAACCATAGGCGTCCAATGAGACTCCTAAAATATACATCATGTAAGGACCCTGTGTAACCTAATCTAAAAGTAATGGCACGGAGTGAAGAGTTATCACATATATAGTTGTGAGCGTACGAGTTGTTGCTAACGCTGCGGGCTCGCGGCCCTCGCGAAGCGAGGGCACTGTGCCAGGTTCTCAGTTGCTGGCATGGAGCGCCGCATGCGCTCCTTGCCAGCAACTGAGGACCCTCGCGAAGCGAGGGCCTCAGTTGCTGGCTTGGAGCGCCGCAGGCGCTCCATGCCAGCACCTGAGGACCTCGCAAAGCGAGGTCTTCAGTTGCAGCAACTGCGACCCTTGCAAAATTTCAAAAAAAGTTCACGTCGCAACACATTACGACACTCGCAAACAACATACGACACACGTTCACACACATTACGACACTCGCAAACAACATACGACACACGTTCACACACATTACGGCCTCGCAACACTCGGACGCAACTCGCGAACATTACAAAATTAAAAACACAATACATACACACAGCACATACATAAAAACCTTACCTACACAAACAGGAAGCACCCAGGACCTCAAAAATGCAACTTACAACTTAATTGCACTCAAAATAAAAGAGTTTAGACACTAAATAATTTGTTAAGCGACACAAAAAATGGCCGACGAATAAAACGAAAACGAGGCTACACACGCAAACACCATACGAGACACGTTACCACACATTACGACTTCGCAAACATCGGACGCAACACGCCGACATACAAACATTTAAAACTTAAGAAAGACACACAACAAACACATAAAAAGCTTACCTACAGCAAGAGGAACCAGCCAGCACCTCAAAAAAACAAGTTACACCTACATTTAAATCAAAATAAAACACTTTAAACACTAATACCATCGCTAAGCGACAGAAAAAATGGCCGACGAACAAAACAAAAACGAGGCTTCAGACGTAACTACACTACACTTACTCGCAATAATGAAACACATACTATGCGGAACGTATCACAATCATATTAAACACCATTTTGAACAGTAATACGCAGAAAATGGCGGATGGAACGCAAATTGTAAGGTGGAACGCAAATAGCGCATGCGTATTGCGTTCTAACGGTCTCACTTTCCAGAACTTTCTACAAGTTTATAAATACTGCCTATTTCAAACAAAAAAATACATTTCTCCTCAGGTGATCAACGGAGTGACTTCTGAGATAACTGCTGCTTTTACTTGAGAAGACAATTCTTTACTAATTTACTCCTTTGCATTGCAAATTACAACTGAGAGGTAAGCTATAATATATTACATTTTATTATCAGGACAGGTCAAACAAAACAAAAAAAAAAATAGGATTTATGTAGTGACATATATGGCACATTTATGTGTATAGGCTCAAAAAAAAAAAATACGGTTCATTTAACAAAACAACAAAAAAACATAATTCAATATTAAACAGAGGTTTATGTATAGTGACATGTGACACGCACATATATGTATAGAATGTATAGTGACATGTAACACACACATTTATGTGTACTGCCCCTTCATAGTGACATGTGACACGGACATATATGTGTATAATGTATAGTGACATGTCACACGCACATTTATGTGTATTGCCACTGCAACAAAATTAGCTTAAAACAAAATCAGTAAACAACTACATTTAAATGACATTATATGTCATGTATACTGATATGTCACACGCACATATATGTGTATCATCTATAGTTACATCTCACACACACACATTTATGTGTGTTGGGAAAAAAAATATAAGGTTAATTTAACCATTTAAATATGAGTCATGTATACTGATATGTCACACGTACACAAAATAATTACATTAAACTATGGAATGTGCTTCATGTATGTGACATATGTGTGTAGCCCCCAACAAAAAATAAGGTCAATTGAAAAAAATTACAGAAGTATATTTAAATGACATTCATTTACTGCAATTCAATAGATCATATAAAGCTGAATCTTTTTATTTCTTTTAATATTCAAACAGACTCTGCATCAACAGCGTCTCTCAACAATTTGCACCGTGCACTGTGAAGCACAATGCCTTTTAAAGAACACCAACAAAGAAGAAGAGGTAAGATACAACAAGACATTACATGCTCAAAAGGCCATGCTTTGCTAGATGAAAAATTATAAATATACAAATAACTATTTCACTTTCTTTTTCAAACAGACACTACAAGAAGACCGGCGGATTAAGATTGGCAGGAGGGGACCGTCTGTCATTCCAAACTTCAATCAAGGTAAAGTATTAAGTATAAACAAGAAAGAACCATGAGCCTTATTCAATTGCGACTTCCTCAATTGAATAGGGCTCTATATAAGCACATAACATATTTTTGATACAGAACTTTTTAGTTACAGAACTTCTAACCACAATCAAGGTTTTCAATAACTAAAAACTTTGCTCAATAAATATGTTATGTGATTAAATAGAGCCCTCTTCAATTGCCAAAATTGCAATTCAATGAGGACCTATATATCTTTAATGGCCAAGGGCCTCACTCAAATGTGATTTGCCCATTTCAATAGGGCTCTATATAAGCACAGAGCATATTTTTTAAAGGAACTTTTTATTTAGTCAACCCGTTCCTTTTGGATACAAGTTCACTAAATACAAAATTTGGTAAAAAAATATGCTCTGTGCTGATATTGAGCTCTATTCCATTGGCCAAAACACAATTGAATGAGGAGCTGACAATATAACAAATGCAGTAACCAAAGGCCCTCATTCAATTGCTATTTTGGACAATTAAATATGGCTATAAATAAGCACTTTTAGGCCCTTATTCAATTTTAAAACATATATGTGATGTGCTTATTTACAACCCTATTCAATTTTCAACATTGCAATTCAATGACGGCCTTAGAGTACTATTACATTGTAAAAAATGCAATTGAATGAGGGGCAAACTATGCAACATATGGTACACACAAAGGCCCTCATTCAATTGCAATTTGCCCAATTGAATAGGGCTCTAAATAACAACATAACATTTTTTTTAAAAGAAGTTTTTAGTTACTAAAAATCTATCCAAAAGAAAGTTTTTCACCGACTAAAAACTTCTTTAAAAAAATATGCTATGTGCTTATTTAGGGCACAATTCAATTAGCCAAATCGCAATTGAATGAGACACAAACTGCTACACACAAAACAGAATTTCTTATTCAATGTTTAACAACCTATAAGCCTTACAAAGAAGCAAAAATAAGAATAACAAAAGTGTTGCGCACCTAATAGCATTGTACAAAAAAATCACACAAACACATAGGAAACTACATTAACATTCTTCTTTAATGTTTAACAACCTATAACCAGTACAATCAAGAATAAATAACTTTTGCACAAGTGGTGCGCACAAAACAGGATTGTCAAAAACTAACACAAACACATAGCAAACTACATTAATTATATTATTTCATGTTTCACTAACTATAAGCATCCCAATAAAGGTTAAATAAGTATACCACAAGTGGTGCGCACAAAACAGGATTGTACAAAAAATAACATAAACACATAGCAAAATAAATTTATATTCTTATTTAATATATCACAACCCACAAGCCTTACTAAGAACCTTAAATAAGAATAACAAAAGTCATGGGATTGTACAGAAAGTAAAAAAAAAAAATATAGAAAAAAATAACCATAACTGATACAATACAGCCAAATTCATAAATGTTTTACTTATTTAAAAGACATTTCACTCAAACAACATTTTCTATTTTATATATTACAACAAATACTGCGTGAAGACAATAGGACGAGGACTTTCTCCACAGGACCGGACCAGCAGACGAGGAATTTCAACACAGGACCAGCCCAGCAGACGAGGAATTTCAACACAGGACCAGCCCAGCAGACGAGGGCTATCGCCACAGGACCACACCATCGGACGAGGGCTATCGCCACAGGACCACACCATCGGACGAGGGCTATCGCCACAGGACCACACCATCGGACGAGGGCTATCGCCACAGGACCACACCATCGGACGAGGACTTCCAACAGAGGACCACACCATTGGACAACGATTTTGAACCGAGGACCAACAAACATTCGGATTTAAATCACACTTCAACCAAGGTACAGTATAATAAGTACTAAAGTATAAAACTAAAGAAACTGCTTTCAGTTGCATCCGTGTCAACAGAAAAATCAAAAAATTATTTTACTATCTCCCTTATTCTATTTAAATTGCTACTATGCAATACATAGCTCAATAACCACATCACTTTTTTTTTTAGCAAAGAAGTTTTGCAGTGGTAAATATCTATCCACAAACAACGTTTTTAATAAATAAAACCATTATTTTAAAAAAATATGTTACATGCTTATTTACAGCAGTATTCCATTGGCCAAATTCTAAGCCAGTGAGGACAGGAATTATAAATTTAACTAAATATAAATGATACATTAATGATTTGCCTTTTATTTCACCAATTGTGCACAAGAATCTTTAACAGGAATTACAAATTAAAATATACACAATTACATTTATTTTTTTTCCTTTACAGATTAATATGGCTGATAACGAGACCAAAGAAGAGAAGAAAAGACGTCAAACTAGAGAAAGACAAGAGAGATGGGCCGCCAAGCAGACACCGGAGGAGAAAGAAATTCAACGAGAAAAAGAACGCAAAAGACTTGCAAATAAAAGAATATCAGCTGCAAAAATGAAAGATACAACCAAAAAAAAATAAAAAGATAATAAAGCATTTACAAACTGTTCCTAAAACATCAGATGACATTTTACAAGATACCAGTCAAGACAGACCAAAAAAAGCAACTACAAAAACAAAGCATTTACAAACTCTTACTAAAAACTTACAGGACATTTCAACCAAACAAGGACAACATATACCAAGAAAAGCCACGAAAAAAACTAAACATTTAGAACCTGTTGTTGAAACATTTCATGATTTTTCATCTGATGAATATGAAAGTCAACATCCGATATGCTTTGCAAATTGTCCTTTACTGAACTCTTTAGCAGTAGAGGTTCATAGTTGTGGGGACATGAGTACTCAATGTCAATTTTGTGAGGCTTATTATTTTAAACAGGAGAGACCCAGAGATGGACAATTTATTAGTTGTTGTCAAAAAGGAAAGTTCAAACTTCCAGAAAGGAAGCAATTTCCAACCTATTTACAAAATATTATGACTGAACCTACTTTTCAAAATTACAAAAATTTTAAGACAAACATAAGATTCTACAATAGTGCCATATCATTTGCATCTATGGGGGCAACATTGGCTGCTAATGTACCAGGACATGGTCCTTACTGTTTTAAAGTCCAAGGACAAATTTATCATCGCACTTCCCATTTACATCCAGAGGAAGGAGAGCAAAGAAAATTCGCTCAACTATATGTCCTAGATACAATGGAAGCTGTTGACCAACGTATGCAGATGGAAGAAAATAAAAAATGCTTACCCAGTGTTTTTATAGAGCTAAATAACATTATGGACAACAATCCCTACAGTAAAGCTTACAAAAAATTGGCAGAAGTAGAAAATGAACAACTACTTCATGCACAAAGACATCAATTACCCATGCCAAAGGTTAATATGGTGCTTAAAAGAGACAGACATACTGATAAAGGTTGTTATAACTTGCCAACATCAAATGAGGTTGCAATGGTCTTTCAGAATGATGAAGGAGAACCACCATTTCAAAGAGACAGAGTATATCCCAGAAATGAGGAGCAACCATTTATTAATATTAATATCTTAAGTCCAAATTTAGATCCAATGACATATCCCATCTTTTTCCCACATGGAGAAGCAGGTTGGCAACCAAAATTAACCCTTCCCAGTTACCCAAATGCTAAAGCCAGAATCCGAAATAATGTTTCTATGCTTGAATTTAAAGTTGCTCAAATTGCCATTAGAGATGAATTTAATCCAATTTTATGTGGTGGGAAACTAACACAACAATGGATTATTGATTCATATTTGCAAGTTGAGGCAAATAATTTAAACTTTATAAAATATCAACAAGATAAACTACGTGTAGAACAATATTGTGGACTCATGGACTATGTTGCTGACGTGGCTACAAGCAGAGACATGACAGCTGGCAAAGCCATTATTTTACCATCTTCCTTTCAAGGATCTCCTCGAAATATGAGAGAAAGATACAATGATGCTATGGCTATTGTGACAAAATTTGGAAAACCAGATTTATTTGTGACATTTACATGTAATCCACAATGGCCAGAAATTAATCAAAATCTACTTCTTGGACAAAGTGCTTCAGATCGAACAGATTTAGTAGCCAGAGTTTTTAAGATCAAATTAAATGAATTAATACGTGACTTCACTATAAATCAGTTATTTGGCAAATGTCTTGCTTATGTATATACCATTGAATTTCAAAAAAAGAGGCCTTCCACATGCACATCTTCTCATAATACTTCAAGAGAAAGATAAATTTGATACTTCGGACAAAGTGGATGCAGTCATAGTTGCTGAACTACCAGATCCAGAACTATATGGTAGACTATATGAGATTGTTACTCATCGCATGATTCATGGACCCTGTGGAGACCTTAATCCACAATCACCATGTATGGAAAATAATCAATGTTCAAAAGATTTTCCAAAAGATTATAGAGACAAAACATATGCAAATTGTGATGGATATCCACTTTATAAAAGAAGAGAAGGAGATAGTGCCATTATTCGTGGAAAAAAAGTGGACAATAGATATGTAGTACCCTACAATCCACATTTACTCATGAAGTACAACGCCCACATCAACGTAGAAGCCTGCACTTCCATCAAATCCATTAAATATGTCTACAAATATATTTACAAAGGTTACGATGCAGCTACTGTAGTCGTCAAAAGTGCAGACAACCCTGAAAGTAGTGAGTTAGTACATGATGAACTTGCATCTCATGTAGATGCTCGCTATGTCAGTGCGCCAGAAGCTATGTGGCGGCTTTTAAAATTTGAAATGCATGATAGATCACATGCAGTATATAGGTTAGCAGTACATTTGCCACAACGACATTTAGTCTATTTTCATGCTGGAAATGAAATGAATGCATTGGCCCAAAGTGAAGATCGTCACACTACACTAACTGCATGGTTTGCATTAAATTCCACTGATGCTGAAGCAACACAATACTTATATATTGAAATTCCATATCACTATGTTTTTGTGAATGGATTATGGAGAGCAAGAAAAACCAGAGGCAATAAAATAATTCCACGAATTTACACAGTCAGTCCAAGAGATGTTGAACGTTTTTGCTTACGGATATTACTTTTAAATGTTCCAGGAGCACAAAGTTTTGAACAATTAAGAACGGTTAATGACATTGTATATGAATCCTTCCATTTAGCTGCAAGACATAGAAACTTACTCGCTGATGATACAGAGTGGGAAAGATGTTTAGAAGAAGCAGCACAATGTCAAATGCCACGACAGATGAGAGAACAATTTGCTTTTATTTGTATCTTCTCAAATGCTCCAAATGCATTAGCTTTGTGGGAGACTTTTAAAAGTAATATGGCTGAAGACTTTATGCGACGATACAATGAACCCATTGCACACTTAAAAGCATTAATGGAAATTCAAGAAGTCTTTTTAACTCATGGATTAAGTTGTGCAAGTTTTAATTTGCCTGATCCAGGTCTTCTAGATGACATTAACTTTGAAGACTATGACATTCAACTACAAAAAGAAAGAACAGAAGAAAGACTTGCAACTTTAAATACACTACAATTGCAAGCATTTCATGCCATTAAAAATGCTATAGATGATGACATGGTGACAGAGCGTTATTTCTATCTTGATGGACCTGGCGGATCAGGGAAAACATATTTGTACAATTTATTAATGAGTTCAGTACGAGCACAAGGAAAAATAGCAATGGCGTTTGCCACTGCTGGAATTGCTGCACTTTTATTAGAAGGTGGAAGAACTGTTCATAGTGGATTTAAACTGCCAGTGCCTATTTTAGAAAATTCTGTGTCAGATATTCGCATGACATCCTTACAAGCAAAGAAATTGAAGAAATGTAAATTAATTATAATAGATGAGGCCACAATGATGTCATGCTATGCCCTCCAATGTATTGACCGTTTGCTTCGTGAAGTCATGGATAATATTTTTCCATTTGGTGGAAAGGTAATGTTGTTGGGTGGCGATTTTAGACAAACATTACCTGTCGTTGTACATGGAAATCGAACAGACATTATTGAAACATGTATAAAGTCAAGTACAGTATGGAAACATTTTACCCATCTTCAACTGCAACAAAATATGAGATCAGAAGGCCAAACTGATTTCAATGGATTGGCTTATTAAAGTGGCTTATTAAAATTGGAGAAGGCAGAACAGAAAAAATACTACATTTACCTGATGACACTGTAGAGATCCCACCTCATATGATTTGTCAACAAGATATTATATCGGCTATATTTGAAGGGAGCATAAATAACGAAGAATATTCCGAGCTTGCCAACCAAGTTATACTGACGTGTAAAAATAAAGATGCATTAATACTCAATAATGAAATCTTTAAAAAAAATTATGCACCACAAAGAAATTATCACAGTGCTGATTCTGTACTTGCTGATGACAATGAAAGTCAGGCAAACTTTTCAACTGAATTCATTAACTCTTTAACTCCTTCTGGAATGCCACCACATATTTTGCAGCTAAAGAAAGGTGCAATTATCATGTTACTGCGAAATATGAACCCCAAAAAATGCCTATGCAATGGCCCAAGATTAATTGTTCAACAATTAAAGGACCATTTTATAGATGCTGAAATTTTAACTGGGACCCATAAAGGAGAGAGAGTTTTCATACCAAGAATAGATTTAGCACCAAGTGAAAGTACTCTCCCTTTTATACTTCAAAGAAGACAATTTCCCATTATTATGGCATTTGCCATGACCATTAATAAATCACAAGGTCAAACTTTCAAATCTGTGGGTATTTACTTGGAAGAACCAGTTTTTGCACATGGTCAATTGTACGTTGCGTTGTCACGCTGCAAAAATCCACAGGCTATTAAAGTTTACATTGAAAACAATGAAAGTCAAGGTGATTTATTAGAAGATGGACGTATTTTTACTAAAAACATTGTCTACTATGAAGTACTAGAACTTTGCAGGATACAAACTAAAGCCATGCAAACATTTTGGAAAAACATTCAAAAATACAAAACAATTGGTTGTTTAATTCAGTCATAATTAATGGAAGTCATGTTTATGGATAATTCGCCTCACAAAATACTTGCCTTGCATTTCTATGAAAAATTATGTTAAAATGTTAAGTCACTATGTTAATGTTTCATTCATGTTTATCGCCAGTTTATGTGCTCAGTAATGAATTACTTTAATTACGTACGGTTTAAGGAGAGTTTTTACTGTATGCCTTCCTCTACATTCAATGTATATTAAACTTAACAATTATCCTCAGACAAATTGCATGTTAATACTGATTAATTTAAAGTTAAACTGTTTTTACATTCAAATGTTAATACTTTTAATTCAAAATTATGTTACAAAATGTATTTACTATGTTCCTGTTTATAATGTTCAAAATTACACAAATGTTTTGCAAAAATTCCAAAGTTACATAAAAAATAAAGTTCAATTTTAAAAATATATACTTTCAAGGTTATTCCTTACATATATTTTAAACTTCATGTTAAAATTCGGCACGTTGCAAAAAGTCTTTTTACTTTTTACTTTCCTCTGGATTCTATGTATATTAAAGTGAACAATTCTTCAGATACAAAATTCATTTTTAAAAACCATTACATCAACGTTTTACAAAAATACATGTTCATATCACAATACTTACAAGGGTCAAAAATATATTTAAATAACTAAACAACTTCACAAACATATACATCACATTGCCGTCATTTTTTGACGGGCAAGTCGCTAGTCTTTTATATATTATTCAGCTTAGGAAGAATCATTGATATCAGGGGTAGCTAGAAACTGCTCACTTATCCAAAATATGTATTCCTGAAACCGTTCTCTCCCAAGTTTTGTTAGTTACATAGATCCTGAGAACATTCTAGGAGTGTGTATGTACGTGATCAACTCTGTGCACCTGGTACTGGTAGAAATGAGACATGTCATGATTGATTTCTTGGTTTATAAGCTATGACCGGAATTTAAATAGTGTGATAGTGTGTGCGTGTGATAGTGTGTGCGTGTGTTTCCAGACAGGTCCCCCCAGGATGTCTTCGAGTTCAGGACTTCCCTGGCAGTAAAAAAGTGTAAAATCAGTGAATTTTACCCAAACACGGAGGTCCTGTCACCAAAAGTTAAAACTTGCCACGGAGGTCCTGTAAAGGACCTCCACTGCATTTTTAAAAAAAATTAACCCCATCCATTAAGGATTCCAACAGTATTCCCATTTACCCCCTATATACCATGGGAGTCTATATGGACCCCCCTGGTTCCATAAAGTTGTAAAAAATGTGCAAAAAAAACTATTTAAGCAACTGAAAGAGCTGCAACAGCCATTTACGGCCGGGGAGACCCTCCAGGGACATTTTTTGGGATGGGCCGTTTTCAGGCCTGAATATTCAAGACTGAGGAGGACCAAATATTCTTCAATCAAGATAATTATTTCATATGTAATTCTATTTTTTTTTTATTTGTGAGGTATTGTAGCTTTTTTTTTTTTTTTTTTATTGTTTCTAAGTTATGGGTACTTTTTTTGTAATGTAGGCATTTATTACATTAAGTGTATTATTTTATTAATTTCAGAGTAGGGATTGTGTATTTTTCAGTGCCATGGTGGTCCTTGAGAAGCCCCATAGCACATCAGGGGTTAACTTTAGGGTACCATGGAGGTCGATATAGACCCACTATGGCTTGTAAGTGTTTAGATACCATGGTGATCTATCTATATTGACACCCATGGGGGGCATTTAAGGGGTACTAAAGGTTTATTGCGGGTTAATAGCAATACCTTGGGAGTCCGGTAAGGACCCCCCATGGTATGGGCTTATTGTATAGACGCAGCAGAGAAACTCTGTGGGAGGGTTTTAACTTTAAGGACCTCCATGCCATCAGATTTAGATTAGGTTAGAAAGAGGTTCTTACAGGACCCCGTGAATAGGGGGTTAATGTTTGTGCCACGAAGGTTTGACGTAATTTGCGTGTCTAGCTTTCTTATATGATGAGTAGCTCACTCACAATCATGAGAAACAGTATCAGTTGAATAGCGAAGTAAAAGTTACCACATTTTAGTGGTGTAACTTAAGAATACAGGGAGTTTAATAAGGCCCCTTAGTCCTTATTTTTCTAAGCACCAAAATTTTGAAGTACTCCTATTTTTTGCCATCTTAATGGCAAATCACCTGAAGTATATGAGGGCGTGAGGCAATGAATTTGAAGGAGGAGACTCAACTCTTTCTAGTGACAGGTCTCATACCTCTCTTCATATCATGGGAGTGAAGATAAGGGTTCAGACAAGAAAAAAGGAACGGAGGAATTAGGCACGAGACAACAAGGTAAGAGTACTAATTACATAAAATGAATGGAGTGAAAAATCAAAGAATTTCTCTACCAACTATAACCATGGGTCTTAAATTTTTCTCTCAAAATATTAAGGGTATAATTTGGCCACCTAAAAAAATTGACTGTTATGAACTTCTTGCATGAACAAAAAGCTGATATTATGTCTGTGGACAAGAAACCCATATTAAAAGAAACAGTACAGTTAATCTTTCTGATAAGATCTATGACTTAAAAAAATTCTAATTACAACTCAAGTCAGAAGAGTTTCAGTTTTTTTAATAAACAAATGTAATTGGAAGCTATAAAGAGATTGATGCAGAGGGAAGATGTCAGTAAGATCAACAATGTTCTCTACACTGTGGCTAATCTATATGCTCCAAATCTTAATCAATATAGATTTTTAAAGAAGATGATTTAACATATTGACAAAGGTTAAGAGGGGCATGTTGGTGATCTGTGGCGATCTAAATCTATGTTTCAATCAGACACTGGATAGGAGATCGATAGTGAAGCCGCTTCCAGATAATGTCATGTTAAAATATGCTAAAAACATTCAAAGAGTTCTGCAGATTTATAAAATCTATGACGGATGGAGAGTCCTTCACCCAAAACGAACAGGATTATTCTTTCTACCTACTAAGTATAAAATATATACTAGATTAGATTCTTTTTTTTTACTGGATCAGATATCTTTAGAGCAAGTTGATAAGATTGAAACAGGACCAATATCATGGTTGGATCATGCTCCGATAAATGTATTTCTCAATAAGAAAAGTGTATATAGGGGGAAGCAGATTACCTCACTTGGATGCAACATTGTTTAAATCAATCAGAAGAAAATAGGAAGAAAACTAACATCTGAAATAAATAGATTTTTTGAGGATAATGTGAATGCAGTGGACTCAAAGGTTTTGCTCTGGAACACACACAAAGCATATATAAGAGGAATTATGATAGCTTGGTCATCAAGCAGAGTGAAAAATAGACTTCAAAGAAAAAGTCAGTTATTTATAAATCTTATAGAGCTGCAAAAGCCTAATAAAATATCTCTAACAGTTACAGTTCCTTCTGAAATTGCTTATATCCAGAGTGAAATAAGAAACCATCAACAAGCCCAAGTAGACAATTTAATTTAGTTACAACAAAAAAAAGACACTACCATTTGGGAAATAAGCCAGGTAAATTACTAGCAAATCAAATCAATGGGAAAAACAAATCTTTAAGAATAGAAAAAATATTAGATGGAAAGGGAAATCTTCTTAGGAATCCAACTGAAATTGGCAATACATTTTTAAATAGTATAATAGACTTGAGGAGTGCCCTGCTTTCTATAAACCAACTAAAAACACAAACTCAAAATGTTATGGATCAGATATCTCTGCCAAAAGTCTTAAAACTTAAAGATTTAACAAAAGATATAGCAGAAAAACAAATTCAAGAGAGTATAAACTCCTTAAAGCTTGAGAAATCACTGGGTTCAGATGGATTCCCAAACATTTATTACAAGACATTTGCATCATGCATGAATTATACATTTGAAAAAATGTGCTAATGAAATAAAATAGAGGAAATGCGCTTGCAGAAAATCTGGAAGCAGCAATTATCAATAACCCTAAAAAAGGTAAAGACAATAGTAAATGCCAAACCTACCAACCTATATCCCTCTTAAATACGGATATTAAATCTATAGTAGTATCCTAGCAAGTAGGCTTACTCCCCTCCTGAACTAGTTAACTCAGAGCAAACTGGGTTCATAAAGGATAGACAAACCACAGATAACACCTGTAAGTTAATAGATATTACTGACTATGCAAAAACTCAGAAATTACCTCTAGTAGCCCTATTAATGGATGCGGAGAAAGCATTTAATAGGGTGAATTGGGATTTTATAGATGTAGTTTTGGATAAATACGGATTTGGTTTATACGGTTCACATGCAGTGAAAGCCCTATATACAAATGTTAATGCTTTTGTCAAGGGAGTGGATTTTAAAGCGAACAATTTTAAAACAACGAACAGAACGAGACAAGGCAGCCCCCTTTCCCCCCCCCTGTGTTGAGTGAATCTTGAAAAATTAAATATAATAGTTTGGCTATACCAGAACCCAGTTCCCGTGGATTTATTCCATCAGAACCCGGGGCTTTATTAACATTTATTTTTTCCAACCTCTTTTGGATTACTTCCGGTGTTAACCAATTAGTTGGCAAAGGTAGTGTAGCCCTATTATGTTGCAGTGTGCCAACCACTGGTACCTCCCTTGTGTATACCGAAGAAAAGAACCTATTTAGCTCATCTGCCTTTTCCTGGTCACTAATTATCAGATGGCCAGTTTCACATTCTAATGTTCCTATACCTTCCTTCCTCGCCTTCTTCCCATTAATATACTTAAAAAATATCTTAAGGTTATTCTTACTCTCTTTTGCAATTATTTTTTCATTTTCTATTTTAGCCAGTCTAATAGCGCTTTTGCAAGCCTTGTTGATTTCCTTGTACTCCCGTGAAGCAGTCTCTGTCCCCTCTTGTTTGTATAATTTAAATGCCAGTTTTTTACTCTGTATCTAGATCTTTAAATCATTGTTAAGCCACATTGGATGAAATTTACTCCTTTTACTTTTATTCCCACATGGTATATGCCGATGTGTATGTATATTTAGGATTTAAAGGTTGTCCATTTATGTTCAGTGTTTTTACCTATCCGTTCTCTGTCCCAGTCTATACTTTGTATTGCTGCCCTTAGGCCGTTAAAGTCTTAATTAAAAGTTTTTGTTGGCCCCTTAAAATTTTGTTTTTTTCATTCAATCTCAAATGAGACGGTTTTGTGATCACGGTTTCCCAGAGGTTGCCATATTTCAACATTAGATACTATATCAATATTATCTGTAATGACTAAATCTAAGATTAGTAATAATTTATTTATAGTAGGTTCTTGTATAACCTGGGCCAGATAATGATCCCTGAGTGTACTCAAGAACCTGCTCCCCTTAGCTGAACTGCTGGTCTCATTTATCCAGTTTATTTCAGGGTAATTTAAAATCTCCCATTATTAGAACTTGACCATGGTTAGCTGCATTTGCAATCTGTAGCAATAATTGTATTTCCTCACTTTCAGCTATAATTTGGGGGTTTATAGCATACTCCTACTAATATTCTTTTGGAATTTGCTGCTCCACTATTTAACTCTACCCACAAACATTCAGCTTTATCACTAGGGCCACCATAAATATCTTCTCTGACTATAGGCTTAAATTCAGGCTTCACATACAGACAACTCCCTCCTCCTCGTTTACCATTGCCTCTATCTTTCCTAAATAGGTTATAACCATCCAGATTAACAGTCCAGTCATGAGATTCATCCCACCACGTTTTGGTAATGCCCATAAAATCCCATTTTTCATTAATTGCTAATAATTCTAACTCTCCCATTTTTCCTGGCAAGCTTCTGGCATTAGAAAGCATACCTCTTATGTTATGAGCCTGTAGTTCTGAAGTGCCTGCCACTGTACTTTAGTTACTTAGTACTACCTCCCTATTGACTATACTACCTCTCCCCCATCTCCTCCCCTATGAGTTGTTAATTCATCCCTTATACACCTCTACACTTTCTACCCCATTACTTATATCTATCCCCCCCCCCCCACCTACTAGTTTAAAAACTACTCCAGCCTTTATACCATCCTATCCCCTAGCACAAAAGCTCCCTCATCATTAAGGTGCAATCCATCCCTACTGTAGAGATTGTACCGAAGTGAGAAGTCAGCCCAGTGCTCTAAAAACCCAAAACCCTCCTTAGCCACTCATTAACTTCCATAAGCTCCTTCTGCCTCCCTGGGCTAGATAATGATCCCTTAGTGTACTCAAGAACCTTCTCCCCTTAGCTGAACTGCTAGTCTCATTCTTTAGGACACTCCATCTTCCACTAACTTTATCATTGTGAGTGCCTTAGGGAGTTCAGCTGCACCTCACTGACAAGGCCCATAAAGGCCGAAACGCGTCTGGGTTTGCCGTTTCTCCTGTTCAGGGTAGAATTGCCTGGTATTTCGGGTCTGGGTCACTCTTTTGAGTGGGACCAGACTGATATACAACAGGATATTTATCCCTGTGAAGGGCACAAGTGAGCTAAAAGAGGTTGCTCTCAGAGTAGCTTATCATGGCTATAGAACTAACCTATTAAGGTTGGTTCGTTCTCTGATGAGCACCTCTGACTTTGTTGTTTTGTATATTGTAAATAGGATTAGACTGTGCGCCATTTTTTAAGCGATATCTTGCTTCTCCTTATATTACTTTATCCCCAGCAGCACCCCTTATATACCCAGTTCTTTGTTACACCTGAGCCACCTCTCATTTTCATCTTTAGTTATCAGTGCCACTTTTTTCTCCAAGACGAAACATGGTTTTACAAAAGTAAAATGACAAAATGATTAAGACAAACATAGCAACAAATAAAAAAGTGGCACGGCAGTTCCAAATTTGTTATCATGCCTTAACAAGTAAATAAATATTGATGTTATACTACATTACATAAAAGCAAGGAGTTTGCCATACCAATGAATTAATTAAATTTGAGAAGAAATGTAGACAAGGACTCATAGGGCCTCATTCAATTACGATTTGGCCAATTGAATAAGGCTCTAAATAAGCACATAGCATATTTTTTTAAATAAGTTTTTAGTTAGTAAACATCTATCAAAGAGCAAGGTTTTAACGAACTAAAAACTTCTTTAAAAAAATATGCTATGTGCTTATTTAGAGCCCTATTCAATTATCCGAATTGCAATTGAATGAGGGCCATAGTGAGCCTGTTAGAGGTTATCTTGTCTGTATTTACAGTGGATATAAAACGTCTACACACCCCTGTTAAAATGTCAGGTTTCTGTGCTGTAAAAAAATGAGACAAAGATAAATCATTTCAGAACTTTTTCCACCTTTAATGTGACCTATAAACTGTACAACTTAATTGAAAAACAAACTGAAATATTTTAGGTGGAGGGAAGAAAATGAAAAAAAAAAAGACAAATAACGTGGTTGCATAAGTCTACACACCCTCTTATAACTGGAAATGTAGCTGTGTTCAGAATTAAGCAATCACATTCCAAATCATGTTAAATAGGAGTCAGCATACACCTGCCATCATTTCAAGTGCCTCTGATTTTACCCCAAATAAAGTTCAGCTGCTCAAGTTGGTCTTTCCTGAAATGTTCTTAGTCGCATCCCACAGCAAAAGCCATGGTCCACAGAGAACTTCCAAAGCATCAGAGGGATCTCATTGTTAAAAGGTATCAGTTAGGAGAAGGGTACAAAAGAATTTCCAAGGCATTAGATATACCATGGAACACAGTAAAGACAGTCATCATCAAGTGGAGAAAATATGGCACAACAGTGACATTACCAATAACTTGAGCTCCCTCCAAAATTGATGAAAAACTGGTCTGGGAGGCTACCAAGAGGCCTACAGCAACATTGAAGGAGCTGCAGGAATCTGGCAAGTTCTGGCTGTGTGGTACATGTGACAACATTCTCCAGTATTCTTCATATGTCTGGGCTATGGGGTAGAGTGGCAAGACCAAAGCCTTTTCTTACAAAGAAAAACATCCAAGCCAGGCTACATTTTGGAAAAACACATCTGAAGTCTCCCAAAAGCATGTGGGAAAAGGTGTTCTGGTATGATGAAACCAAGGTTGAACTTTTTGGCCATAATTCCCAAAGATATGTTTGGCGCAAAAACAACACGGCACATCAACAAAAGAACACCATACCCACAGTGAAGCATGGTGGTGGCAGCATCATGCTTTGGGTGCTGTTTTTCTTCAGCTGGAACTGGGGCCTTAGTTAAGATAGAGGGAATTATGAACAGTTCTAAATACCAGTCAATATTGGCACAAAACCTTCAGGCTTCTGCTAGAAAGCTGAACATGAAGAGGAACTTCATCTTTCAGCATAAAAACGACCCAAAACATACATCCAAATCAACAAAGGAATGGCTTCACCAGAAGAAGATTAAAGAATCTGTGGGGTGATCTGAAGAGGGCTGTGCACAGGAGATGCCCTCACAATCTGACAGATTTGGAGTGTTTTTGCAAAGAAGAGTGGGCAAATCTTGACAAGTCAAAATGTGCCATGCTGATAGACTCATACCCAAAAAGACGGAGTGCTGTAATAAAATCAATAATCAGTCAATAAAAGTTGTACAGTTTATAGGTCACATTAAAGGTGGAAAAAGTTCTGAAATGATTTATCTTTGCCTCATTTTTTTACAGCACAGAAACCTGACATTTTAACAAGGGTGTGTAGACTTTTTATATCCACTGTACATAAAAACAAAATGCAACTTGCATCACTCACATGTAATTTTTCTAAACACCACTCAATTTTCATGCATAAATTGTAAGTATTAAAACATGTTTCAAATGCATGACAGAAATTAGTGGAATACAGTGGTCCTTTAACATCATAACTTTTAAGGGTAGAAATGTCCCAGGAATCTGGAAGCACAAGCTCCTAAAATGTGTACTCCAGTCTCCTAAAACTGCAGAGATGCATTATGTTCTGGAAAAAATATTTAGGAGTGAGCAATATCCTAAATTGCAAGATTGGACAAAATATCTAAGTTGGAATGCAGTCCCTGGAACGCCTCTTGCCCAGTATTGTTTAAAATATGCAAGTTGCTTGCCCCTTAATTTTTGGGTCTACTTAGAATTTTTCAGTTTCAGTTATAAAGTACTAAGTAACTGATTCAAGAAGTAGGCAAAGCAAACAATAATAAGAATAAACAGAACAGGACTTCATCCTTAGACTAGTCATCTATTAGGCGTACAGAATTTCAAAGATGTGCCCTTCATACATTTAAAATTTGAATGTATTCTTTAGCTAAGAGCGGAAGGAAGTGAAACATGTTGGCTTGAACTGCATTTCAGCTAATGTTGTAAAACCAGTAGCAACATTTGGAAATAAACAACACTTGTGCTCTACTTTGGCAGATGCTTCTGGATGGAAAATCTGTTTTGTAAACATCAGTATAGCTTGGAACAAATACACCTTGTTGCATCAGTGAACTAATTTAACCCACAGTCAAAATTATTGCAGGTTACTGGAATAAAAACTGAAGTATAAAGAATTCATAAAATACAAAATCAGCATTCCAAGCTCTGCACAGATTGATTGATAAATGGTTAACTATATTTTTTTGTTTTGCTCACTACATGGAGCTGTAATGTGTGTATGGAACGGGGCAGTTGGTGATTTATGTAAACACAGACTTTACCTTATTGAATTCTCAGTGAAAAATGCACATAAAAAAAGGATTTTAACATGCTATTAGGAGATATTTACTGTGATGTGGTCCAAATTGTGCTGAATTAAGTGACCATATAAAAAAAGACACTTAAAATTACTTTTATATAAGGTCATATTATTATTTTTTTTAAGTTATGGGTTTTATGGCCCTGCATCCTTCCTAAATCTGCATAGATAATGAGGCCCTAGCTAACTGTCAAACTAATTATATTTCAATTGATATCTAGACGCCTTGACTAACATACAGAAATGTGGCGCAGTTGGCTGTATTTGACTACCTTGCAAATCCCCCTTCATTGCTTTTTCTTTTTTTATACATTAATATTGTTCTTTAGTTTGAATAATTTTGAAAACATTCTAAAAACATCAAAACATAAGACTTTTATTCCGTTAAGTTCAGCCTTTTTAGATCTGTAATATGCAGATTGTTAATTGATCCACAGGAAGGCAAACAGAAAAAAAAAAAAACATAACATTGAACCATTGGCAAATATCTAAAAATGGGGAAAAATAAAAATCCTTCCTGGCCACAGATACTGGTAGCCAGATTCCTCCCCGGATCAATACTCCTTCTCTATATCCAAGTCCTTTTTAAAGTTATCTAGCGAATCCGCCGTCACCACCTCCTTTGGTGGAGGATTCCACTGATTAACCACTCTTACTGTGAAGAACCCTTTTCTTTCTTTAAGGTGGAATCTTTTTACTTCTAACCTCAAAGGATATCCTCTTGTTCGTTGAAAACCTCTTGGCACAAAAAGTTCACTTGAGAAAGCCTTATATTTACCCAGGATGTATTTTTAGAAGGCAAACATATACAGTGCCTTGCAAAAGTATTCACCCCCCCCCCCCCCCCCCGGCATTTTTCATGTTTTGTTGCCTCACAACCTGGCATTAACATGGATTGTTTGAGTATCTGCATCATTTAATTTACAGAACATGCCCACAACTTTAAAGATGTTTTTTTTTTTAATTATTATTTTACTGTGAAGCAAACACACAGGACAAAATAACAGAAAAAGTCAATGTGCATAACTATTCACCCCCCTAAAGTCAATACTTTGTAGTGCCACCTTTTGCGGCAATCACTGCTCCAAGTCGCTTTGGATAAGTCTCTATGAGCTTGCCAAATCTTACCACTGGGATTTTTGCCCATTCCTCCTTGCAAATCTGCTCCAGCTCCTTCGAGTTGGATGGTTTGCGCTTGGGAACAGCAATCTTTATGTCTGACCACAGATTTTCTATTGGATTGAGGTCTGGGCTTTGACTAGGCCATTCCAACACATTTACATGTTTCCCCTTAAACCACTCAAGTGTGGCTTTAGCAGTGCATTTGGGGTCATTGTCCTGCTGGAAGGTGAACCTCCGTCCTAGCCACAAATCAAGCACATAGTGGTACAGGTTTTGCTCAAGAATATCCCTGTATTTAGCACCATCCATCTTCCCCTCAACTCTGACCAGTTTCCCTGTCCCGGCTGCTGAAAAACATCCCCACAACATGATGCTGCCACCACCATGTTTCACTGTGGGGATGGTGTTCTTTGGGTGATGACATGAGTTGGGTTTGTGCCAGACATAGCGTTTTCTTTGATGGCTGAGAAGTTAAATTTTTGTCTCATCAGACCAGAGCACCTTCCTCCATACATTTTGGGAGTCTCCCACATGCCTTTTCGCAAACTAAAAATGTGCCATTTTGTTTTTTGCTGAAAGTAATGGCTTTCTTCTGGAAACACTGCCATAAAGCCCAACTCTATGGAGCGTACGGCCTATTGTCGTCCTCTGTACAGATACTCCAGTCTCTGCTGCTAAAGTCTGTAACTCCTCCAGGGTTACCTTAGGTCTCTGTGCTGCCTCTCTGATTAATGCCCTCCTTGCCAGATCCGGGAGTTTTGGTGGGCGGCCGTCTCTTGGCAGGTTTGCTGTTGTGCCATGTTCTTTCCATTTGGTTATGATAGATTTGATGGTGCTCCTGGGGATCATCAAAGATTTGGATATTTTTTTTATAACCTAACCCTGACTTGCACTTCTCAACAACATTGTCCCTTGCTTTTTTAGAGAGTTCCTTGGTCTTCATGGCAGGGTTTGGTTAGTGGTGCCTCTTGCTTAGATGTTGCAGCCTCTGGGGCCTTTCAAAAAAGGTGTGTATATGTATTGAAAGATCATGTGACACTTAGATTGCATACACATGGACATCATTTCACTAAATGTGAGACTTCTACAGGTAGTTGGTTGGACCAGAGCTTTTTATGGGCTTCATAACAAAAGGGGGGTGAATACATACACACATGCCAATTTTCTATTTCTAAAAAATAGTTTTATGTATATTTTGTCATTTCACTTAATTTGTTTGACATGACCTATCCCTCATAAATCCATGTTGACGCCTACTTACCGTATAATCTTGTTTGAATAGAAATATTCTTGTATACTATCCCTTATTAAGCATTCTAAAAACCTTCCCACTACAGAAGTCTAAAAAAAAAAAAAGAGCACAATAGTTTCTGTAACTTAATAATACTAATACCCCTGTGTTGTAATAATATTACACTGTACTATTAATACGACATTTGTATTATTATAGTATTGTTATTATTCATCAGGGATTAGAGTTAAATATAAAAATGTGGTTTAACGACGTACTCAGGAACCTATCTCGTCCTTTTCCCAGGGGCCGCTTGTACTTTAAAACTATAGGCAATATAGACTTTACCAACAAAGTAATTAAAAAGGTTATTTTCCATAGTAAACTACATGTATTACCATATTTGGAATCTCCCCAACTTTACAGAAAATTAATGGTGTTGTCCTGACAGTTTGCATTATACAAAGCAGTAGACAGTCATAGAAATGTATTTTACCATCCATTTAAATATATTAGCTAAATAAGCACTAATAAGAGGCTTACTGAAAAAACACTTCCTACCAACAATATTTAAAGTGACATGTACACTTAAGATGGATCGGATTGTACTTCATACATTTCTGTGGTGCCTTTGAGATAATGGTTTTGATTTATATTATTTCCGGACAATTTAATGAATGATATAGTTTTGTTTTTATGACCAGTAGAAAATCTGGAAAAATAGTGGACTTTAAAATTACATAACTGTGCTGCTGAATAATCTTGAAACATCAGGTTTTGAAGACTTAGTGTGGCTCTATTTTCTCTCTCACATTGGACATTTCTGTATTATTGTATTCGGTTATTTTTAACAAAGACAAAACTCTTTATTTTATATTTTATTACACGGGCTTCAGGACATGTGTCTATCAAACGGAGTAATGGAATATTACCTTTAACAACATCCACAACATTGCATGTTGGATCAATGCTCCCAATGTGCTTTGGATGAGCCGGGTTTACTTTTACCTTTCCACCAAAAAGCAGAGCTGAAATGAAAACAGAAATATGATTAAACAATGGAATAGGCTGAGGAAATAAAAGCAGATAACCAGTCTATATTTCCGCACTGAAAAATATATAAATTATGACATTTCCAAAAAGTTAACAATTTTATTGTTTTGGAGCCTTTGGATTTCATAGAAAGTATTTTGTATAAAAAAAGAAAAATAAACCTTGAACAAGACCATTTACTACAGTATTTTAATATCTAGTGGTGTTTACTTATGCTGCTCTAGCAAGTATCTTGCAGCCTTATTAAATTGCGATTCAGCAAATTTAAAAAAGGGCTCTGTTTAAGCACAGAGAATATTTTATTTACAGAAGTTTTTAGTTCGTGAAGACCTTGCTTTTGGATAGAAGTTCACAAACTAAAAAAGTCTGTAAAAAAAGAAAAATATGCTCTGTGCTTAAATAGAGTAATTTTAAAAACTTGCCTAATTACAATTTAATAAGGCTGTTGGTGTTTAGGTTTTGCATAAATACAAATTAAAATCCTTAAAAAATATGAATTTGATGTAAAAAAAAAAAAAAAGAAAACAAACAAAATACATTGTTGGGAGGGAGGAGGTAAAAGAAGCTTGGCAGTACAAGTTCATATGTCCCTTGTATGGAGGGTTATCCTTATGGAGACTGTTCTTCTATTTAATTCCGTTGTCAAGTGTACTATTTAGAATTATAGTTTTGTTTCATGAGAAACAAACATAGATCTTATCCGAATCCACCGTTCTTATAATTACGGTACTTCCAAATGTCTAATCCGGTTAAACAAAAACAAGGTATGCCACCATTAAATCAAAATTGATTGGAAAAAGTTAAAAAACTAAAGGCTGTATTTAATTTTAAACTTTGTAGAAATGTTTCCTTTCATGAATACATTGTTTATTACTTTCTGAATACATGATGGAAAAGCAAGCAGTTACAGTTTTAATCTAAAATTAAATTGATTGTGATGCAAGGTTACAATTAGCTATTCCTTTAATAAAGAAAAAAAAAGCAACTCAGAATGTTATCAAATTTCTGCAACAGGTTAAATCTGCAAATTTTATTCACATTAAATAAATCCTGATACTTACTGTGCTGATTGAGAAGCATCCTAATTGAAATACGACTCATGAAAAAGCGATCTAAGAAATACTGCACATTCTGAGATGTTACTGGATCAGCACCAAAGCTGTCTTTATATTCAACAACTCCTTGAGCCATAGTTGGGATGACATCATTGTGACGATTCCTGATGGTTATCACGGTGTCTGTAAAACTTGCAGTAAAACAAAATATGTAAGCAGAGTGTCAAAAACAATTACTAAGTAACTTGTAAAGAACAGACCAGGAGTACAAATACCATATATCCAGGTTATAAGCAAAACCAATTTAAACTCCAATGAGACTAACAGGTAATGCAAAGAGCATACTTTGGCTGGCAGAGGTGGCAAGCCTCCAGACCATTTAAACTGACGTTTTTGTGCTGTGACTTTTATTCGATAAACAAAAACACACTGATACATTAACAAATACTCTCTGATGCAACAGAGAAAAACAATTATTTCCATGTCCATTTAAACACAAACACACAAAATCAGATGAATATAGAATCATTTTTTTTTTTGTGACTCGAGTAGAAGCAGAGGATGGGAAATGTGCTGCCCCCTGTGTCCCTCGTGTGTCCTCTGTGCCCCTTTCTTGTGTCCCCCCTCTCTCTCCCCTGTGTCTCTTCCCCTCTCTCCTCCCTCCCGTCTCTCCCCTTCCTTCTCCCTCCCCTGTGTCTCTCCCCCCGTGTCTTTCCCTCCCCCTCCCGTATAACCCTCATCAACCCCCCCATCCTCATCCTAAACTCCCCTCCTCACTTTACCCCTCTAATTACCTCCCCCTCTCCCCTCACTTACCTTTCATCTGCAGCTGCTCCTCCAGGCTCCTTCCAGCTGCGTCGGGACGCGGCCAATGCTAATGAGGCGACAGGCATGTGACGTCACATCATTAGCATATGTCGGGTCCCGACGCAGCCAGAAGGAGTGCGGAGGAGCCGCTGCAGATGAAAGGTAAGTGAGGGGAAAGGGAGAGGGGTAAAGTGAGGAGGGGGGTTGAGGATAAGGATGGGGGGGGGGTTGAGGATAAGGATGGGGGGGGGGGGTTGAGGATAAGGATGGGGGGGGGTTGAGGATAAGGATGGGGGGGGGTTGAGGATAAGGATGGGGGGGGTTGAGGATAA
Organism: Discoglossus pictus; assembly: GCA_027410445.1. Classification (NCBI taxonomy): domain Eukaryota; kingdom Metazoa; phylum Chordata; class Amphibia; order Anura; family Alytidae; genus Discoglossus; species Discoglossus pictus. Next base: position 35,318,011 of record CM050173.1, on the reverse strand, counting down.
GGATGGGGGGGGTTGAGGATAAGGATGGGGGGGGGTTGAGGATAAGGATGGGGGGGGTTGAGGATAAGGATGGGGGGGGTTGAGGATAAGGATGGGGGGGGTTGAGGATAAGGATGGGGGGGGTTGAGGATAAGGATGGGGGGGGTAGAGGATAAGGATCGGGGGTTGAGGATAAGGATGGGGGGTTGAGGATAAGGATGGGGGGTTGAGGATAAGGATGGGGGGTTGAGGATAAGGATGGGGGGGTTGAGGATAAGGATGGGGGGGGTTGAGGATAAGGATGGGGGGGTTGAGGATAAGGATGGGGGGGTTGAGGATAAGGATGGAGGGGGTTGAGGATAAGGATGGGGGGGGTTGAGGATAAGGATGGGGGGGGTTGAGGATAAGGATGGGGGGGGGGTTGAGGATAAGGATGGGGGGGGTTGAGGATAAGGATGGGGGGGGTTGAGGATAAGGATGGGGGGGGTTGAGGATAAGGATGGGGGGGTTGAGGATGAGGATGGGGGGGGGATGAGGATGAGGATGGGGGGGGGGGGTTGAGGATGAGGATGGGGGGGGGGGTTGAGGATGAGGATGGGGGGGGGGTTGAGGATGAGGATGGGGGGGGGTTGAGGATGAGGATGGGGGGGGTTGGGGACTCAAGTATAAGCCGAGGGGGACCTTTTCAGCCTTAAAAAAAAAAAAAAAAAAAAAGGCCTGAAAAACTAGTTCACATAATTATTTTCAAATAAGTTACCTCACATTAACATGTGCTTTTAAATATAACCTTAATGACATATTCATGATTTAAAAAAAAAAAATGTATAGTCTGTATGTGGAAGTGAAGCAAGGACGTTCACCTCCACCGACTGCAGCCTTACCTACTATGCTATCGGTTCTGTTGCTAGACTTGCTGCTAGAATATAATCAAATAGTTACAAATCACTTAGCCACTGCCCGATTCAAAACCTTTACACCTGATTCTAATTAATAGTCATTACATTCCAGGTAGTACAGAGCTTTTTACTCATTAGGGCAAAGGCAAAAACTGAACTAGCCTGACTTCTATTGATCATAACTTCCTGAATTCAGCAATTTTAAAAAGGAAAAAAAAAATTCCACATGCTTTTTCACCCTTTATATAATGGTGCAGACCATATATAATTAACTTTGAGGCTCTTTGAGGGTTTGTATCCAACAGATTTAAATAAATCTTATATAAATAGAAAAGTTTCAATCATTTAGATTTTATCTATCTATATCCATATAATCTAGTCATGTCCAGCTCTCAAGTACCAGAGTTTGCGAAGCCTTACTTAATTGTTTTTGATGAATCCACAAGTATGGAAGCATCCTAACTCTTGCACTAGGACAGCTATTATTTATACAAATAAAACATATCTTTTAAAATCTAGTAATCCAAACAAAAGAAAAAACTGAGCATACTTACTTCCGGACAGTATCAGGGTCATCAGTATTCTTGTCCTTAAAATCAAGGATCTCCTGAAAGCTCTGGACATACCTACAAAAAAGTAAACTTATCTACATATATATTTTAAATCCTACATTAAGATCAAGATAAATATAGGAGGTTGAATAAAGAATATAGAAAGCAGAGATAATAGGAAATATCTCAAAATACTAAGAATTATTGTTAGACAAAGATTAATTATACATTCTGGTAATAGAACAGAGCTTTTAAATTCAGTTTTCAGATCACAATTTACTGTAGCAACAATATATATGTAAACTAAATATAAAAAAACTTTTATAGGTAGTAAAATCCATTTCTAACAAATAGAGCAGTATATAGTTTATTTCTGTTCTACTGATGTAGAAATTAAAAACATTGAATCAAGTAGATCTAGATTGTAAAAGGACAAAATTCATAATTAAGAGGAGAAAAGTAAAGCAATAACCAGCTTTAAAAAAAAAAAAAAAAAAAAAAAAAAAACATTCTATTGTACGGATATTCTTATACCGTATATTAATTTTCTTTTTTGGTGATGTTTTCTGACTCAAATGCTCTTCAGTAAAGATTAATATAGGATACCATTAATCATGTCAGTGTTTGGCTATGTCCATATAGGGGTATTATGTAAATATTATGCTAATAATTCAAGAGTTTGCATTGGAAGGAAAACGAATATGGTATTGAACCAATTATGCTTTTTTTTTTTTTTACCCCCAAGTTTGCAAATTTCTTAAATTTTCTGGCCATTGATTTTGAGAAGGAATGCCTCTGAAACCCCTAGCTAAATTAGCATTAAGTTCATAATTCATTTTGGCCAATCAGAGGTAGCTTCGTTGCAATGTCTGGGGATCATGAGATGTTTAGTGTTTTGATCCCATCACAAGGAAGCAGCTTCAGGCGGTGCTGCTCTGGTGCTCTGCACTGTGCTGCTGTTGGCTTTAAGTTTAGTACATGGTTAAAAACTTACTAGGATTCAGTGTTTCTATTGTTTTTTTGTTTTTGTTTTTAAATAAAATAAATCTGTATGTGTATAGAATGAATCAATGTAATGTGTGTTGCTGATATAGGCAGCATGTGTATCTAAGTGACTGTACCAGCTGTCAAAATATTCAAGGGGATCTGAAGACTGGAAGGCTACATGGAGATTATTAATGTGTGCGCAAGTGTGTGCAACATTGAGCTTTTTATATTATCACAATGGAATAGGAGCTTGTTTATGGTTAGCCTTTATTTGTAACGCAGCAACATATTCCATAGCTCTATATAGGGGTTAAAGGCATATCTAAGTGAGCTGGATTAATACATTTCTGTACTATATAGGCAAAAAGCAGCCTATGTGTATGCAGCACATCTCAGAAAACATTTTATTTTTATTAATATCTAAAAATCCCTCGAATGATTATGTTGACACCTCCAGGGAATGTCTAAACAGGCATCTGATCTCCCCCAATCAGCATGCAGCAGTCAGGGCAGCGATATTAACCAACCTGCTCTTGCTTGCGCAGACAATCACCTTGCAGCTTCCTGACACATATTAATGGTACACTACATTTCCCAGGCTGCTTTGCCCCACAGACAGGAGCCCAGAGTTAATTCAAGAGTTTCAGCTAACCAAATTGACCAAAATAAATAATTTTAAATTTGAGGCCAATTTAGCCTGAGTTTGGAGGGTGTTAACCTTGATTACCAACTGTCAGAAATTACTATTATTGCCAAACACTTACTCTGTATGCACAGGAAGGAAATTATGAAAAGGAAGTGTATTAAAACATGTGATTTCCACAGTAGGGCAGAACTCATGTCTGCATAATTCCAAAACCAAATGGATACAATACCTGTGATTGGTCAAACTGAATATGACTGTCATGCTAATTTTAGAAGAGATTGGTTGGGAGTGTCAACTTTGAAAGCCAACTGTTTGCAAATGCAAGAAATCCAGCGGACTTCAAGGGGAGTGTTTAAATGTATATTTTGGTATTTTTTCATGCAAACATTTTTTTTCATACACTACCGATCCTCCTCCATCAGATGCATTCATAATCCAGCAAGCTTAGATATCCCTTTAAGTACATGTCAAGAACAATTTCAAACAGTGCAAGTGATGGAGGGCCCAGTTATTGAGCTTTCAATCAGACATACACAGTTAAAAGCTTTACCCCGAGAATAAGAAAAAGAAACTAAATGTAAAAACATTATGTTTTTTTATGAAGAAGTAAAGGTCCAAATGTATTCTCTACACTCTACCAGCTTTTTTTAAGCAAGTTATAAGTAATTATATAGATAATTCACACCTGTATATGACCTGTGTGTTACTTATAAGGCAACAAATAATTCACACTATAGGAGTGAGCTAGGAGAGAGTGGAGGAAGTATTTTATATTTGAGTGTTAGATAACTGAGCTCCAATATTTGTTATTTTAAGGATTATTAAGGCCATTAACTAAATTTCAGCAGTGGGAGTGATACGTAACATTAGCCGCTGTGCAATCCAAAGACAAAAATATTTTTGAAAAAATAAAATAAAAACAAACAATTAGAATTTTAAAAAACTCTGTTTATGGGAAGAAGAATCAATTGTGTGTTTGTTACATCATTTCCTGAGAGCTGGATCATGAGGGTGTTTTTTTTTTTCCATCAGTAAAGGGAGGATCGGGGGAAGAGGTAAAAGCTAGTATTGGTGTCCAAAAATGTAGACGCTCCTCTCACACTCACTTCCACCAATGTATCGTGGATGCATCCAGGGTCCAATAAAGAAAACTGTTTCCAGTTATAAAACTAGCATACCTATACTCAGATTATATATATATATATATACACACACACACACACAGTGGATATAAAAAGTCTACACACCCCTGTTAATTATCAGGTTTCTATGCTGTAAAAAAATGAGACAAAGATAAATCATTTCAGAACGTTTTCCACCTTTAATGTGACCTATAAACTGTACAACTAAAATCTTTTAGGTGGAGGTAAAAAAAATTAAAAATTAAAAAATAATGTGGTTGCATAAGTCTGCACACCCTCTTATAACTGGGGATGTAGCGGTGTTCAGAATTAAGCAAACACATTCCAAATCATGTTAAATAGGAGTCAGCATACACCTGCCATCATTTAAAGTGCCTCTGATTAACCCCAAAGAAAGTACAGCTGCTCTAGTTGGTCTTTTCTGAAATTTTCTTCGTCGCATCCCACAGCAAAAACCATGGTCCACAGAGAGCTTCCAAAGCATCAGAGGGATCTCATTGTTAAAAGGTATCAGTCAGGAGAAGGGTACAAAATAATTTCCAAGGCATTAGATATACCATGGAACACAGTGAAGACAGTCATCATCAAGTGGAGAAAATATGGCACAAAAGTGACATTACCAAGAACTGGAGCTCCCTCCAAAATTGTCGAAAATACGAGAAGAAAACTGGTCTGGGAGGCTACCAAGAGGCCTACAGCAACATTAAAGGAGATGCAGGAATATCTGGCAAGTACTGGCTGTGTGGTACATGTGACAACAATCTCCTGTATTCTTCATATGTCTGGGCTATGGGGTAGAGTGGCAAGACAAAAGCCTTTTCTTACGAAGAAAAACATCCAAGCCAGGCTACATTTTGCAAAGACACATCTGAAGTCTCCCAAAAGCATGTGGGAAAAGGTGTTATGGTCTGATGAAACCAAGGTTGAACTTTTTGGCCATCACCAAAAGAAAACCATACCCACAGTGAAGCATGGTGGTGACAGCATCATGCTTTGTGTGCTGTTTTTCTTCAGCTGGAACTGGGGCCTTAGTTAAAATAGAGGGAATTATGAACAGTTCTAAATACCAGTCAATATTGGCACAAAACCTTCAGGCTTCTGCTAGAAAGCTGAACATGAAGAGGAACTTCATCTTTCAGCATGACAACGACCCAAAGCATACATCCAAATCAACAAAGGAATGGCTTCACCAGAAGAAGATTAAAGTTTTGGAAGGGCCCAGCCAGAGCCCAGACCTGAATCTGATTGAGAATCTGTAAGGTGATCTGAAGAGGGCTGTGCACAGGAGATGCCCTCGCAATCTGACAGATTTGGAGTGTTTTTGCAAAGAAGAGTGGGCAAATCTTGCGAAGTCAAAATGTGCCATGCTGATAGACTCATACCCAAAAACACTGAGTGCTGTAATAAAATCAAAGAGTGCTTCAACAAAGTATTAGTTTAAGGGTGTGCATACTTATGCAACCATATTATTTTATTTTTATATTTTTTCTTCCCTCTACCTAAAAGATTTCAGTTTGTTTTTCAATTGAGTTGTAGAGTTTATAGATCACATTAAAGGTGGAAAAAGTTCTGAAACGACTTGCCCGTCAAAAATGACGGGGCAATCAAATTTGAAGGCATGGGAATGATGTTTGACACATAATTGAAACAGTTTCGTACTGTGAATACCTTCGGCGCTCATTGCGGGCCTCTCCTGTCTTGTACTTTTGGTCCTCAGAGCGAGATATATATTTCTATGTATATGTAGTTAAGTATTAATGAATGATTTCCTAAATTTTAACGGCTTGCCTTTGGCGCTCATTGGCTAAGTCCTACGCACCTCGCAAAGCGTGACTACGTCTCGCAGTTTGACAACTATGATATGTGATAGTATATGCTAACTTTAAAATTCAATTATTAAACACATTCAAGAATTTTAATAACAATCAATAACTAACATTTGCTGTGTCATTTAAGGAAAGTTTGTAATGTTTGTCAAAAGGGATCTGCCATACTATACTTCATTCTGCCCTATAAAAATTGACAAAAGCAAAATAAGTCTAAAAAAAATGCTGCATCCAGAAATAGCAACTATCGATTTTTTATGTGACAAAAAAGCAAACTTCAGTAGCATATTTTTTTACTAAAACATTTGTATTATGAAAATTAATTTAATACGTAATTTAAGAACTTGGTAGTTCCTTCATACGACTATAATTGAGATGTGATTGGCTTCTTGGTTTTTTATTGTGAAGGAGATGATGGTGGTAGAATTTCATCCTTACATCCTTGAGAGGCATCTTTAGTGTACAATATCTAAAATGTCTTCGAGAGAAAAAGCATTACAGAACACTAAGTATTTACGTCCTTGTTTGCAGTGATCGTACCTGTAAACTATTTGACATTACATTTATAGAAATCTTGGACATATACTTACCAGCTCTGAACTAACTTAATGGAAGGCATCTTTAGTAGGTTGTCTGGAAGCAAATTAATTTCTTTCATTATATTTGCCAATCGTACAGGTAGTTCCTGGCGAAGAAATATAAATGATGTTTTTTCACATGCATTTACAGAACCTGAAAACAAAAAACAATAAAACACATGCTTAGAATAAAAATGGTATTTTGTTAAAAATATTACCAACAATTTTGTAGTGCCATTTACAAGGGATTAATAAATAAAAGTTGTTACAGTAAATATAGTGAGAGTAAATTACAAAACAGGTATACTAAAATACAAAAAAAATAATATGACAATGTGTTTTACCCTTTAAGATTTTTTTCAACCTCTGTAGAACTAAAGATTTTACTGTTGCTGTCCCAATATTTAGATTTAATCATTAGTGCCATAGAGATACTAATATAGACTGATATAACTCCTTCAGTGCCATAGTGAACCTTAAGAGAAAACCCTTTTCTATCACATATAATAGTTGTCTCAATTGCGAGTTTGTCGGTAACGCTATGTTTAATGATTTGGGCTTGTGAAATGAGGCCCAAAAAAGTTACAGGTTTGACAGGGGCTGCAATGAGCGCCAAAGGCGCTCATCGCGAGGCCTGTACCGTACTGGGGCGGGAGAGGCTTTAAACGGCTTACGAGTTACAGGCATCAAAACAATTACGGCTAGAACGGCCGCCCTTTTTTTCAAGCCCATAATTCGGAAGCCATTGGAAGACCGCCAAAAGACGACAAATAAGTTGGCCCAAAAGTTGCGGCTTGGCTGACGCCTGCAATGAGCAGGAACCCACTCATCGCTAGGCCCGTAACGTAGAGGGGAGGGGGAGGGTTAGCGGAGGCCTGCAATAAGCGGCGAAGCCGCTCATTGCAGGGCTTGCGATGAGCGCCCGTAAAGTAGAGGGGGGAGAGGCTCTCAATGAGAGTTGAAGGCACTCATTGTGAGGCCGCAGGTTAGAAGGGGGGGGAGCTTCGCATTGTGTGGCAAACAGCATTGCCAGGCTTCAAATTTTATTGTCATCATTTTTGACGGGCAAGTCACTAGTATGTAATAAAGTTGAATAGGCTTACAGAAATGTAAGATAGTAGATATTTCCAGAAAAAAAAAAAAAAAGAAAAAAAAAAGGTAGATCTGTGAAAGAAACTTCCAGAAGAACCGAAAGATCTTAAAAGAAAGATGGGAATAATTGTATAAACACTAGATATTCTTGAAATCAAAAAGATCAAAGAGTATGATTCAAAAGTTTATAAGCAAGCAAGGAAAAGGGCAGACAACATGTGCCAAGCAGTTTGTATCTGTAGCTAAATGTTCTCTTTCTATTCTTGACCAGAGTGCATACCTCTGTGACTAGTGGCAATAAACCAACCACATAACACTTTGGCAGAAGCTACATACTGCCTGCAATCACATTTAAAAGGAATATCTAAGTTTACTGGATTATGAATGTATCAGATAGAGAATCAGTAGTGTATGCAAACATTTTTTGCATGAAAAAATATCAAAGTAAACAAACATTTACAAACTCACCCTGATGTTTGCTAAATCTCTTGAGTTTGTAAGCAACAGCTTTTGTGCATTGACACCCCTGGAAATCCCTGCTTAAGTTAGCATAAAATCATGATTTGTTTTGGCCAATCACAGTACATTTTAAATACAATCTAACAATCAATGATGGCAGTTTGTGCAGGAAGGAATCATGGGATGTGTAGTATCCCTGTAGAAGGAAGTAGGAGTCACCGTAGATTTCTGCATTTAGCTGGTGCTGGCTTGAAGGTTAGTAAACGGTTAAAATCTCTACCCAAATGTAGTGTTTCTATTGGTAGGTATCAGGTACCTATGTAAGCAGCTCTGGTGTGTGGGAATCACATTTTTTCTTAATAAAATAAATCTGTGTTTGCATAGAATAACTCACTGTAATGTGTGTCTGATATAAGCAGAATGTGTTAGATTAGAAAAAGGCAAAAACATAGATATACCTTTAAGAATAAAGGGCCTCTGTCATCCCAAAATGAAGTTTTTTTTGTGTGTGTGTGTTATTTTTAAATACCATGACAACTAGCTATATACTAGCTATAGTGAATCAATCCCAGGAAATTCCATGTAGTGTGTGCTGCATTTATATGTAAAATGTGAAGTACATGTATATTAACTAGCTGTTTTTATGTGCTCATTCCCCTTCTGGGTCTCTACCTTGTCTATGTAAAGGGGCTTGAGTATTTCAGTGAAGCTGTGAGCTATACCATGTAGGGTCACCCAAGATGGGCAGGTCATAGCAGAGAGGCAAACAACAAGATGTGCCTGGCATGCTGCATTAAATAGGGTCACAAAGAGACAGACACGACTGAACGACACAACAACAACGTGCCAATTAGGATTACACTTTGCTTGCCCGTCTCTGTACTGTGGCTAAAATAAGTACCTGAAAGCTGTACTCCCTAAGGTTGATAAGGTCTCCAGACATGGACTCCTTACTCACTGTGTCTTAGGGAGCAATGCTGCAACTCATCGACAAGGCCCAAGAGAGGCTGAAAGGTACGTCTGGGGTTTGTGATTTTGCTACTCAGAATTGCCTGGTATTTCAGGGTTGGATCACTCTTGCGAGTGAGACCAGACTGATATACTACAGGATATTTCTCCCTGTGAAGGGCACAAGTGAGCTAAAAGAGACTGCTCTCTGAGTGGGTAACCAGATCTAAAGGAGCAAACCTACTTAGGTGTTGTTCATTCTCAGAGAAGCACCTCTACTCTTTTTGTTTTGTACAGTAAATCATTCCTGAAATATTTAGAAAATATTGTGTGGTTCTTGAATGCTAATGTGCAGCTCATAGTATTTGATAAGGATAAGAGAGGGGTCTAACTGCCAGATAACATTTCAGGACCGTTATTTCGGATCTACAGAAACAGACAAGCAAACTGTAATCCTAATTAGAACCTCATAATAGCTAATTACTACGCATGAGCCCCTAATTAGGATAAAAATACAGCCACAAAAATGTGGAACGTCCCAGGATTGATTCACTTTAGAACAAAATGGATAACACAAAATATAGCCAGTTCTTCATGCTCTTAAAGAAAAGCCTAAAAAACACATTTAATTTTGGGTGACAAGAGTCCTTTTAACAATACATACTGCATTATATTAACTTTTTAATTTAACCTTCTGCAATTGACCTAGCTGAAAAAAGGCATGTGTAAAAGGAGGGGAAAAAAAGCACTTGAGATAAAGCGTGCCATACTGAAAATATACAAAAGTCACAAGAGTTTTACACTACAGCAATCTGGACAAGGTCAGATAGTCCTCTAGTTCCCTCTCTCCAACAGTACTCCTCTGAACTCCAGCCAGCTCCTGATGTCCACTCTATGTAGGAGCCAGGTTAGGGATTATATATTTCTGATCTCATCATACCAGTGGTAGCCCCTCTCAGTGACAGCTTTATTATCTATTACAGTATATTTCTAGTGAAGCATCCGTAAGCATATGGTCCTCCGCTTCTTCAGTATGACTGTATATAAAGACGAATTTAGTTCATATTATGTAATTTTACCTCTTTGTGCAAAGCTGCAGAATATGTTTGTTATATAAATAACTGTAACCAGAATATAAAAGGCTAAAATATGATAACAGCTTGGCCCAAATGTCTTGAACATTTTCTTATGCACTTGAGGATGTTCTATACGGTTTGCTCCTTGGTCTTATGTCCATAACAAATCAGCTTAGACCCATATTGTTAACAGAACATGAGCATGCATTTCAGTGATAATATTTATCTCTATAGATGCATGCCACGCTGACTTGCTTTTGAGATGCCATGGGTTATATTTGGATAAAAGGTAAGGTGATCAGCAGGCACCTAGTCACACTGGGCGCACGGTCAGCAGGCACCTAGTCACACTGGGCGCACGGTCAGCAGGCACCTAGTCACACTGGGCGCACGGTCAGCAGGCACCTAGTCACACTGGGCGCACGGTCAGCAGGCACCTAGTCACACTGGGCGCACGGTCAGCAGGCACCTAGTC
>CM050173.1:35027356-35304856 GCA_027410445.1 Discoglossus pictus | reverse complement strand
GGTGTACAGATGATCGTTATTCGTTAGCTACAATGTATCGGCTCCATTCCATATGGCCTCCTGCTATATTATACAGTAATATCCTTCACAGCCCGGAATATTCACTCCTGACGACCCACAGTGTCCTCTCCGGGACAACTAACCATCAACCTAAACAGCACACGCGTACTACCCGCTTCAACCAATCAGAATGCTAAAAACTCAACAAGGGGCGGGTCTAACATGTAAACAAAAAGCGCCATGTTCATAACAGTTAACTGTTTAACTCCCAGAATCAGGATGAGCAGTTATACGGAGTCAACAGAGATTTATAGCAGAGCCGGGAAATGAAGGGTTGAAGGTCAATGCTAAGAGACTTATACCAGTGAGAAAAAGAGTCTGACAGGAGGGAGCCAACAAGGGCGCCCTCTATATGCTGGAGGTCAAAAAATATTTTCATTTTCAAATGTCAAATAACAAGTGAAAGTTAGTGTGGTCAGAATGCTTTTACAATGCAAATAAAAACGCAATTGTGCTTTACTGCAGTGATACATGGATCTAGCGTGTTTCATACACGCCACTGAGGTCTGGAGTGACAAGTGCTGTACACCCCTCCACACTTCTGTCACAGGCTCTGTCCACTACAGTTACAGTTCCAACAATGATATACAAGCAGAAAGAATGGGACCTGGGGGATAGGAGATCAGAATGGAGGACCTGGGGGGGATCTATCCTGTTATGTGCACGCATGACACGGGAAGCGTCCTGGTGCCGGGCGAGCTTGCGTCCCGATCTACTCCCTATGCCCCTAACCCTCTAACCCTAACCCCCTACACCCCTTGACGGCTCTAACACTAACCCCCTACACCAGTTACCGGCCCTAAACCTAACCCCCTAACCCTAAACCCCTACACCCGTTGCCGGCCCTAACTCTAACACCCTACACCACTTACCGTCCCTAAGCCCCTAACCATAAGACCCTAATCCCCTACACCACTTACCGGCCCTAACCCTAACCTCCTAACACTATTAGCCTAACCCTAACCCCATAAAAGTAGCTTCCTAAGCCCCTAACCCCCTACACCACTTACCGGTCCTAACCCAAAAAACCCTAATCACTTACCTGCCACTTACAGCTACATTAGGACGTCCACGGCATGCTTACCAGCGTTGAAGTGTGCGTGCATATAACAGGATAAGTCCCCTGGGGTGGTGAAGGGGGGGGGGGGTAGAAGATCAGAATGTAGGATCCATTCTGATCTACTACCCCCCCAGGTCCCCCATTCTGATCTCCTACCCCCCCCCCCCCCCGGTCCCCCATTCTGATCTCCTACCCACCCGCCCAGGTCCCCCATTCTGATCTCCTCCCCCCCCCCCTAGGTCCCCCATTCTGATCTCCTACCCACCCAAGGTCCTCCATTCTGATCTCCTACTGCTGGCGCTGCATGGCGGATTCATAGCAGAAAAGAACCCAAGCCCCTTCACTACGACAAGGTAGCGATCCACAATGAGGACATATAATATATCTATGTGCATATCACATATATCTGTCTTTTTAAAGACAAATCTTCCAACTGCCCTTCTTTTTGAGGGACCACCCCTTATTCATATCTCCCAATTATTAGTAGCGCTGTACAGGGGATAAAAACAAGAAAAAAATACGATATTAACTAATTGTAAAAGATAGAGGGCCCTGTTTTGAGCTTAAAATCTTTGTAGAAAGTGCCTTTATCCAAAGCGCCATAAAAGGTTAGAAACTCGCTACTTAAAATCAGTCGTCAAACAGGAACAGGGACACATATTTTTGGTAACTACACTATTTTCTCTTTTTTCCCGAAATCTTGAAGAAGACAGAAAATGATCAGAAAGATAGGGACATGGTCAGAGTAAAATTAAGGTTTTATCTTAAATGTGAGCAAGTCCCCTCAAAAGAGGGACCTCCGAGGTGCAGGGCAGAGGGGCTTTTCCTTTTAATAAAAACCTCAAAAAGAGGAATAGTTCTAAATGCTTACTTTTTGACAAGACAGTCCCTTTCAGATTTCCAACATTTAAGGATAAAGTCCTCTATTTTAATCTGCCCATGTCCCCCTTTCTCCAAACATCTACCATATATACTCGAGTATAAGCCAAGTTTTTCAGCCCTTTTTTTAAGGCTGAAAAGGGCCATCTCGGCTCATACTCGAGTCTTCACCCCGTGTCTCTCTTTCCCCCGTGTCTCTCTTCCCCCCGTGTCTCTCTTTCCCCCCGTGTCTCTCTCCACCCCCGTGGCTCTTTCCCTCCCCCTCCCTTATCATCCTCAACAGCCTGCTTCTGATATACTGCATTGTATATCTATTTTAATTACACTATTGTACTATATTTCTCAAATTTTTTCTATAATTAATAAAGCATATTTTTTAGCTTTTTTTCTTTAGTTTGTTGCTACATTATTTCAAAATAGAGTCTTGTGTGTTTCTATGGCGTGCTGGCGCAAGGCACTGTAGACCCAGCATACATAGGAATTATTTATTTACATATAATTATCTACTCTATTTCATTTAGAGAGTTGCTGTCTATTTTTTGATTTGATATAACATTCTTTGCTTCAACAAACAATGCTGAAGATGCTGAAGTTCTCCAATTCTACGAAGATATTCCACATCTCAAAGATATAACACCGATAAACAATGTTACTATCATCATAGGAGATTGGAATGCTAAAGTAGGGAACCAAAAGATACCTGGAATAATTTGCAAGATAGGCCTTGGAGTACAAAATAAAGCAGGTAAGAAATTAGTAGAATTCTGTCAAGATAATTCTCTTGTTATAGCCAACAGCCTCCGAGATAACTCTACACATGGATATCACCAGATGGACCATATCAAAATCAGATTGACTATAAACTTTGTGGCCAAATATGGAGGAACTAAGACCTGGAGCCGACTGTAGCTCAGATCATGAGTTTCTTATTGCAATGTTCAGAATTAAACTGAAAAAAGAGGGAAAATCATCAGACCAAGCAGATATGAAGTAAAGAATAGATTTAAGGGATTAGACATCTGAAGAAAAAAATCTGAAGAACTTTGCACTGAAGTTTGCAACATTATTCAGGAAACCACAACAAAGATTGTCCACAATGAAAGAAAACTAAGAAGACAAACAGGCAGATGTCACGTTTTAATTTGAGACTAACATCACCTTACCATAGCAAACTTGAAAAGGCTGCATGATTAAGTTAAGTAACAGCAGCTAATAATAATAAGAAAATAAAAAGTGCTGTATAAGACACTCGTGAAGATAAAATATCTGTACTGTATTTTTATGTGTAGGCAACAATATACTGAGATAAGCTTATATGCACGGCATGGCTAAAATACTGCAACACAACATATGAAAAACTGTCTATAATATCAGAGTGCAAAAAAGTGATGAAGCAGAGGCAAAATATATGAATAATAAGCCTCAGAATATGCTAAGTTACATACAGTACATGAGACATAAGCTTCAATGCACAGCACAAATGATAAGCTGCTTAAATAATATGTAGCAGTGTGAAAATAAACCTATTGAATATTGTATAACGCCTCAACTTTAATAAAAATATAATCTGAAACTGAAATGCAAAAGAAAAAATAAACTTTGTAGCTGAAATGTGTGAAAAACAACTAAGGTTTATAGAGAAATTATAATTTGAGAGGCTGATTGCATGACTATACTCAGGAACAGTATTCTAGTTGCGAAGCAAAGTGTGTTGTATGGTGAATGCAAAGATAATAACAGATACTAATGAACAGTGCGAGTTGGCAAATTAATTCATTATTGACAGTGAAAATTGATTTATATTACACTGTGACAACACAAAGTAACAAGAGGTTTCAACTTTGCCAAGTGAGTTCAAAGTGATCAGTATAGGGACTGATCAGCAAAGAAAATAACAATAAATAACTAATGTCCATAAATGAATAGAATATTTAATTTTCATCTCACTGTGCTTCACATGAAGGATTGACTTTGTTACATTTTAATTTCTCTACTTTTTAAATGCCCTTATTTTTTAATAACTGATTTTAAAAGTTAAATTTAAAAGGTCAATTACAGTCAAAAAAAATATTTTTAGCTTTCCCAGCAGTCAGCAGAAGAATATAGAATGGGAAAGTCAAGAGATCTCTTCAAAAAAATTGGGGAACTCAAAGGAACCTTTCATGCCAAAGTTGGCGTGATAAAAGACAAAAATGTCAGGGACCTAATAGAAGAAGATCAGATAAAGAAGAGGTGATTAGAATACACAGAAAATCTATACAGGAAGGATCTTAACAGCAGTGACAATCTCAGTAATTTGTCCAAGGAGTTGGAGCCAGACATCATGGAGATTGAAGTGAGATGGGCCCTAGAAAGTCTTGATGAAATCAAGAGTTGGTGGAATCCCAGCTGAACTTTTCAAAATCCTACAAGATGATGCTGTGAAAGTGTTGCTTGCATTATGCTAATACATTTAGAAAACTCAACAGTGGCAGCGCCAAAGAGTGCTCCAATTATCAAACAATTGCACTAATTTCACATGCAAGCAAGCTCAAGTCCAACAATATATGCACCAAGAATTACCAGATGTGCAAGCCGGGTTCCACAGAGGAAGAGGCACAAGAGATCAAATTGCTAATGTCTGATGGATAATAGAGAAAGCAAGATAGTTCCAAAAAAACATTTACTTCTGCTTTATAGACTATTCTAATGTCTTTGACTGTGTGGATCACAAAAAAATGATGAGTGTGACAAGGGTGTATACTGTCACCTTATTTATTCAACTTGCATGCTGGGTACATCATACGTAAGGATGGGCTGGATGAACACAAAGATGGAATCAATATTGGTGGAAGAAATATCATCAACCTCAGATTCGTTGATGATACTACTCTGATGGTTGAAAGTGAGGAGGAACTAAATGGCCTATTAATGAGGGTGAAAGAAGAGTGCAAAAGTTGGCCTGCTGCTCAATGTTAAAAAGATGAAGATCATGGCAAATGGAAATCTCACTTTCTGGCAAATAGATGGGGAAGAAGTGGATTCAGTGACAGATTTTATTTTTCTGGGATGATGACGGTAGCCATAAAATTAAAAGATGTTTGCTTCTGGGACGGAAAGCTATGGCAATGTTGGTCAAGCCAGTACAAAGTAAATATATTACATTATTAACAAAGTCTGGTATTCTGTTAGTAATATACCAATTTGAGAGCTGGATCTTAAAGAAGACTGAGCTCTGAAGAATTGATGCCTTTGAATTGTAATGTTGGTGAAAACTCCCTTGGACTGTAGAAAGATCCAATAAATCAGTACTACAGGAAATCAAGAGAAACCGTTCAAAGGAAAGAATGACCATGAGGCTGAAGCTCAAATATTTTGGCCATATCATGAGACGGCAGGATTCCCTAGAAAACACTCTGATGCTGGGAATATTGAAGGCACCCGAAGAAGGGAGAAGCAGAGGCGGAGATGGCTAGAAATCATTGAAGCAACAAACATGAGCTTGATGGAGCTCAGAGTGGCTGTAGCTGACACATTTGCCTGGAGTGCAGTGGTCCATAATGTCATGGAGAGTTGGACATGACTGAACTACTAATCAATAGCAATTCTAAGAGTGATTGGGAGAAATAAACACTACAAAGACTTGCCTCTTTAAATAAAATTTACAATAAGAGAGTGAATGTTTTAAGTTTATGGAAATAGTAATAAAGGAAATGTCACTAATAAATAATGTAGCAATTCAAAAGTAAGTCACTACTATATTAGCAATTGATCTTTTGGCAACAGCATATTGCTGTAAATTACGCAGTAACTCAGAAACATGTTGCAAATTAAACTAAACTACCATTATAAAAGTAATTCAACTTTTTGACCATAGCCTCTCCCTACAAATGACATTAGGAGTAACAAGAAACTGCAGTAAACAATAACGAAATAAATATTGCAACTTGAAATATGCTATTTGTACAATAATGATTAAAGGAGAAACAAACCATAAAGATTTCAAAAATCTATTGTTTGAAATTGCAGTAGTAGCAAATATATTGTTTTTAAATTGCACTGAAGTAAATGTAAATTTCAAGATCTGCTGCATAGTGCCTTGTAAGGAAAAAAGGTTACAAATAATACAAAATATACTATATAAAGGTGTTTTAATTTGCAACACAAATATAATAAATATTATCAGATCTAAAAGAGGAAAAGTAATAATAGAAGCAATACAGACACTGGGGTGAATTGAATCACATATATAGTTGTCGTAATTTTGAGTTTGTTGGTAACGCTATGTTAAAAGTTACAGGCTTGTGCATGCGCAATGAGCGCCGAAGGCCAGAAAGCCATAGGCCTTTGGCGCTCATAGCGAGGCCCTCAAGACTTAGAAAAAAACTTGCAATGAGCGTCAAAGGCCATAGGCCTTTGGCGCTCATTTGGAGGAACGCAAGATTTAAAAAAGGAAAAAATTATGGCTTTAACGGCCACCATTTTTTTCAAGCCCGTTACACGGAAGCCGTTCGGAGGCCCCCAAAACATGCCAATTGATTACAAAATTAACTGACAACCTCACACACAGCACAGGGGGAGAGACAGGGAGCCTGTAAGTTATGTTGAAAGCAAATTTGTTCTTCAATTAGTGTTTTTTGGAGGTCTGAAAACGGTAAGCGAGAAAAAAAATGGCGGCCGTAAAGACGTGGCAAAGAGACAACGGGAGAGAGAGAGGGGGAAAAGACACAGGGGTGAGGGAGTGGGGAGTGGCTCACAATGAGGGCCAAAGGTGCTCATTGCGAGGCCAGAAAGTTGCAGGTCGGACGACGCCTGCAATGAGCCATGAAGACCCGTAAAGTAGAGGGGGACGGAGGCTCGTGATGAGTGTAAAAAGTGCTCATTGCAAAGCATGAAAGTTGGCAGGGTAGCCAAGACCTGCAATGAGTGGCAAAGCCGAAGGCGCTCTTAGCAAGGCCCGTAAAGTAGAAGGTGGAAAAGCCTCATGCCACATTATGTGTCAAACAGCATTGCCAGGCTTAAAAATGTTGTTGCCGTCATTTTTGACAGAAAATTCCCTAGTATAAATATAAAAAAATACTGTTATCACAAGAGTGAGTGCTCTATGAAAAAAAGATTAATACGTTGAAAAATAACTATATCTAACAAGAAAAATGTCTCTAAAAGAAATAGATGTGCATTTTGGCCTTGATTGAGCCCTGTCAGTGAGGTGTAGCTGAACTCCCTAAAACACAGAGTGGATATGGCAATAAACATAATATGTCAGGTAAGAAGATGGTAAACAGAAAAAAAAAAATCATATATACTGTACAATATATACAAGTGTTGCTTTACGTGACCGCTTCCCTTTTAGGTTTCCACGACGATACGCTGTTGGCTGGGTATTCGGCACCTCCACCACCCTCAGAGGGCCTAACAAACCCATTGCAGTGTGTCCACTGCACCAGTGTCCAAGAATCCAACAATCAAGGAAACATCAAAGAAATCCTCAATATGGCAGCTGTCCTCTGAACCGGCCTATGAGACAATGGAGACAATCTCATAGGATTCAGATCCTCCAGGGGCCTGGTCCAGCAGGCAGATGGCCAGTAAGAGGAGGAGAGAGTCCATCAAGCTCCTCTTGTTGGACTTTTCAACATCCATCTCCATACAGAACTCTTTCTGGAACTTAACAGGCTTTTCACCCTCAGCAACTCTCTTCACATTGGCAAAATTATTCAGCTCAGCCTTTGGTTCTAGATCCTCGACTGGTGGGAAGCACACCAGGGCATCTTGGCATGTCTCTGGAATCATAGTAGGAGCCTCGTCATCAACGTCTACAGATGGAATCAAGGATACTCTAGGCCTCAGGACATCAGCACATGGTGGACGGGTATCTTTGTCTCCAAAGTGTTATGGACACATCCTAATCAAGTGATTGAATGATAAGCTCTGTGTCCTGGCTTGCCTCAGTTGCTGCAGGTCAGGTCGGTGGTCAGGGGTGTAGGAGCCAGAATAATTCGGGGGGGGGGGGGGTACCGCTCATTTTATACACAGGCCGTAACATAGCTTATATATACATACTGTAAATGCAAACATCTGGAGGTGATTTGTCCCCCATCACCCCCAGTTCCTACATCCATGCCTGTGGACAAATGACCTGCACTTACAGCAGTATGCTGGCATAACTTCATAGAAGAGATATCTATGGGTCATTTGAAAAAACACAAAAATAAATAGAGGTGCTCAATCAGAGAACAAACTAACCTTAATAGGTTATTGTATGGACATGATAACCCACTATGACAGCAACCTTCTTAGCTATCTTCCCTTCTTCACAGTGAGAAGTATCCTATAGCATATCAGTCTGGTCTCATAAAGTAACCCAGCACCAAAATACCAGCTAATACTACCCTGAACAGGAAGGAAAAACAGCAAAACCCAGAGGTATGTCAGCCTCATCAGTAAGGTGTAGTTGAACTTCCTAAGGCACAGTGAACAAGGGGTCCACGTCTGAAGTTTACCTTCACCCTTAGGGAGATTAAGCCTAGGGTGATTTAAATAAACAAAAAAACAAAAAAAAGTAGAGGTTCTCAATCTCAGAAAACAAAATCACCTTAATAGGTTAGTTCTTTGGACATGATAATCAACACTGAGAGCAACCTCGTTTAGCTCACTTGTGCCCTTCACAGGGAGAAATGTCCTGTAGTATATCAGTCTGGTCTCAATTGAGTGATCCAGCCCCGAAATACCAGGCAGTTCTACCCTGAACAGAAAAAACAGCAAACCCCAGATGTACATTTCAGCCTTGATTTGGCCTTGTCAGTGAGGTGTAGCTGAGCTCCCTAAGGCACAGTGAGCAAGGGGCCCATGTCTAGAGTCACCTATCACCTTTAGAGAGACTAATCCCTAAGGGTCATTGCAATAAATGAAAAAGCTAAATAGAGGTGCTCCATCCTAAAACAAAATAATCTTAATAGGTTAGTTCTATGACATGATAACTCACTCTGAGAGCAGCTTCATTTAGTTCACTTGCACACTGCACAGGAAGAAATATCCTGTAGTATATCAGTCTGGTCTCACTCAATAGAGTGTTCCAGCCCCGAAATACCAGGCAATTCTACCTGAACAGTAGAAATAGCAAACCCCAGACATGTGTTTCAGCTTCTCTGAGCCTCATCAGGGAGGTGAGGCTGAATTCCCTAAGACTCAGTGAGCAAGGGGTCCACGTCTGGAGCCTGCTATCACCCTTAGGGAGACTAAGCTCTAAGGTGGATTTGAATAAACAAAACACTAAATAGAGATGCTCAATCAGAGAATGAACAAACCTTAATAGGTGAGTTCTATGAAAATGATAATCCACACTGAGAGCAACCTCTTTTAGCTCGTTTGTGCCCTTTACATGGAGAAATATTTTGTAGTATATCAGCCTGGCCTCACTCAATAGAGGCTGGGCTGCTATTGAGTAAGTCCAGACTGAAATACTCCCGGTGAAGGGCACAAGTGAGCTAAAAGAGGTTGATCTCAGAGTGGGTTATCATGTCCATAAAACTAAGCTATTAATGTTAGTTCATTCTCTGATTGAGCATCTATTTTGGTTGCACATCCCTGCCCATATTAATCCTTGTCATCCCAAATGAGTCTGTTTTATAGTACACAATGGTCCAGTGGCCAACTGGGCATAACACCTGGGCTCCAAGATATCTTCAGATTATGGCTGCAGCCATGAAGTTAAAAGGCATTCGCTTCTGCGGTGGAATGTTGTGGCAAGTTTGAACAAGCTACTAAAATACAAAGTATTACACTATAAACAAAGGTCTGAAAAAGTTAGAAATATTGTATTCCCAGTAGTAACATATGGTTGTGAGAGCTGGACTATAAAGAAGACTGTTCACTGGAAAATTTGACATTAGTCATTTTATTTTTCTCTCATGAAGCAAATGTTGGTAGCAAGAGATCTCATCCAAAACACCATGTGTTGCTTTTGTACTTCTTGAAAATCTGGATCATCTACTACAAATTGTTCACTGATTTTGTTTATTGTCAGGAAATCTGTAGCAAGTTCTTTGGGTTCTTCGTTGTCAGAATCACTATTTTCAGGTTCTGCATGAATCCCTTGTTCTGCCAGTTCATGAAGGTCATTGTTGGTAAGGCTCTCACCAGAAACCTGCAGCAACTCCTCAATCTCCTGAGCATCTGCATCTCCTAGTCCTGCTGTATTGACTTGATTGACAAATAATGGGCTTGTCTTATTAAAAATGGTTGGATATTCTTGGCTATATCTTTTCCCACACTCCTTTCATACATTTATCAATCACTTCTTTCCACCGAGTTAGATGTTGCCTACAGCATCCATGTTATATTTCTTCCAAAATGGTATCATTGATTCTTTATTTTTGATGTCTGTTTTATCAATAGGTTGCTGAAATGGGTAACAAAGATAAAATGCTTTGAAAGTTGATATGACTCCCTGATCCATTTTCTGGATTTAAAACATTGCCTCAGTCAATTGAGCTTTCTATAAACTGTAGCCCGTAAGTTATTTTGCTATTCTATTGCGTCTTTTTTGGGAGTCCGAATGAGTTACGGTCTCCGGCCTCCGATTTACTGCAATGGTTCCAATCGCAAGTTAATGCCCCTCCAAGACTTTGATCTTTCATGGCCGCAAGAGTTGCGAATGCTAAAATCACAAATCGCTATTTAATTGCTCTGATTCCCCCTCAGTAACCACTCCGTCAAGCTCGCAAATGGCAAAAGTCGAACCACAAGTTACTGGTACCAAGGAGGACTCGCAAACGGCTTAATGACATGTCTGCAGCACTTTAAATAGTTACATAGTTACATAGTTACATAGTTACATAGTAATTAAGGTTGAAAAAAGACTTTCAGTCCATCAAGTTCAACCTGTTAAGATCTCCTCTGATCTGCAATATGCGGATTAGTTATTAATTAAATTATTGATTAAATAATTATTAATAGTATAGTATTGGAGAATGAATAAAGAGTTAGTCCATCAAGTTCAACCTTTTTAGATCTCTATTGATCTTTTTAATTTGGACTATTTATTATTATTGTTAATTGTTAATTATTGTTAATTGATCCAGAGGAAGGCAAACATAAAAAAAAAACCCATTGAAACTTTGCCAATTGTCTCATAAGGGGAAAAAAAAGCAAAATTCATTCCTGACCCCAGAAACTGGCGATCAAATTTCTCCCTGGATCAATATTCCTTGCTAGTTATCTAGGATTGCCTTGAATGCCCTCTTTATTCAAAAATATATCTAACCCCTCTTTGAAGTTGTCTATCGAATTCGCTGTCACCACCTCCTTTGGTAGAGAATTCCACAGTTTAACCACCCTAACTGTGAAGAACCCTTTTCTTTGTTTAAGGTGAAATCTTTTTTCCTCTAACCTCAACGGATGTCCTCTTGTCAGTTGAAAATCTCTTGCTACAAAAAGTTCACTTGACAAAGCCTTATATTGACCCTGGATGTATTTAAATAACGTAATCATATCTCCTCTTAGACGCCTTTTTTCTAGCGAAAATAAGTTTAATTTTGCTAGTCTTTCTTCATAACTTAGCCCCTCCATTCCCCTTATTAGTTTTGTAGCCCTTCTCTGTACTTTTTCCAGCTCTAAAATGTCTTTTTTGTGAGGTGGTGCACAAAATTGTACTCCATATTCCAAATGAGGGCGTACTAGAGATTTGTATAATGGCAGAATTATATCTTCTTCCCTGGCTTCTATACCCTTCCTAATACATGCTAATATTTTATTTGCCTTTGCAGCCGCTGCTTGGCTTTGAGCGCTGTTACCTAGGTGGTTGTCCACTAGTACTCCCAAATCCCTTTCAATATCTGATACCCCTAGATTTGCTCCATTAAGATTATAGATTGCTTGGCTATTGTTCCTTCCCAAATGCATAACCTTACATTTATTTGTATTAAATCTCATCTGCCATTTAGCCGCCCATTTCTCTAATTTATGCAAATCCTTTTGTAGGGAAAGTACATCATTATCTGATTTTATTACCTTGCACAACTTAGTGTCATCAGCAAAAATGGAGACACTACATTCGAGTCCTACTTCAATGTCATTAATAAATATGTTAAAAAGGAGAGGACCCAATACTGAGCCCTGAGGAACCCCACTTATCACATTAGACCAATCGGAGTATGTTCCATTTACAACAACCCTTTGCTTCCTGTCTTTTAGCCAGCTCTCGATCCATGAGCAGATATTTACTGCAATTCCTGTATCCCTTAGTTTGCTCACTAGTCTTCCATGTGGCACTGTATCAAATGCCTTTGAAAAATCTAAAAAGACTACATCCACTGAGTTGCCCTGATCCAAGTTCCTACTAACCTCCTCATAAAAACTAATTAGATTGGTCTGACACGACCTTTCCTTCATAAATCCATGTTGACTGCTACCTATGATCCTGTTCAAATAGACATATTCTTGTATTCTGTCCCTTATTAACCCTTCTAAAAGCTTCCCAACTACAGAAGTGAGGCTCACTGGTCTATAATTCCCCGGATTTGCTCTAGATCCCTTCTTAAATATAGGTATCACCTCTGCTTTTCTCCAGTCATCTGGTAGAGACCCTGTAGTGAGCGAGTCTTTAAAGATTAGATATAATGGTTTGGCTATTACAGAACCCAGCTCCCTCAGTACCCTTGGATGTATTCCATCAGGACCTGGGGCTTTATTATTTGCGCTATTGGGCTGGGACTTGCAGACATGGCCAATTGAATAGCACTATAAGTTGCAGACGCTGCAGGCTCACAGCAGGGCTGCAGACTTACTGCCTATATCCAGTGACTTGCGGGCCTGCAATTGAATAAGGCTCATAGTTTTGGGTGGCAGAAATACAACTCCAACTGGAATGCAAGAGTTTAAGTCAGAAAAGGGGCTAGGATGACTGGGAGCATTACTAATCAGTAAAAGTGCTTTCAGTTCAATTTGTATTACATTTGCAGTAGCATTTTACATATGGACAAAAATATGTGGTAAACCAATTTTGAAAAATGTCCATAGTGATTATATCCATTTAAGATTTCCCAATAAATTCCAAAATCACAGGTGAACTTGATTTTAAAATTCCTTTCATGGCTGTTATACAAGCACCAGGGACATGATGGTCAAAAACTGTGTCATATCGAATCTGGTTTAATCTGGTAGGTGTTGAACACAGTTTTATATCAAAATAGTGTTAGATGGGGTCTATACGGAGATAAACAATCTGCAGAGCTGAGAGCTAACAGCTAATTCTAATTGTGGATTTTGGGATTTTTTCATGCAAAAATGTTTTCAAACACTACTGATTCTCCTCTATCAGATGCATTAATAATCTATGAAACTTGAGCAATCACTTATGAATGAGTCATTAACACATAAACACGAGTAGACAGAAGAAGGAGCCCATTAGAGTCTACAGGCTGGGGTACTTCCCATGCAAACATACAGTCTGTGCAAACAAAGGGCAATAACAAGCAGTTTTCGCCCTGCTCTTCCATCATTTGTATTAATACACATTTTAGCGAAATAAAACCTGGTTGACAGTAACCTGAGCACTGGACTCTAAGCAATTCTAAAAGCCTACTGGAGGGCTCAAAAGAATTACTTTTTAGCAAGTTATAATCTTGACTTTATTCATACGGGGAACCTAGCAATTGTTCCAGCAGTTCCCAGCAAATGTTAAAGAGAAGGTTGGCAACAGCCCCCAGAAAGATCTGTGTCACAATGTATCCCAAGTGTACACAAATATAAACCACCTGCTGGGCCTCACACCACAAGAATCCAACACAGGGGTCAGTCACTACCGTTAGCCTGTAAGGCACATACTGCTGGTTCCCAGAGGCTTGCATCTCCACCCTATATTGGTTTTCATTATTGTGGTCTGCAGAATAGCAAGAGGTAGCCATCTTGCACCTTCTTTCATCACAAAGTGGCACAGCCAACACACCACCCTCTGCGAGTATCTACAAAATAGAGAAGTGCCCGAGCTGGTAAACTTGCTAGCCTTCATGCATAAATGTCGGATCATCAGCCTGCAACCCCATTCCATAAACTATTTTGCCAAGTGGCTAGTCCCTAACAGGAATACACGCTGCAAAATTGGCACTTGGGTCTGTCTTTGCCCTGGAAGCCGCGGAGGGCAGGCCACCCAGCATGGACTGTATGTAAGAAACCAAGAGTATGTCAGCTTAGGCTAAAGGTAGCCAAAGCCGTTTTCTACAAATTACCTTCTTCATGGTTCTATGTTGATCATTAGGTACAGCTGCGTTGTCTCGGCCTTCTGAGAAATAAATATAGAGGCGGGGACGGGACTGTTTCTGCAATCCTAATCAGAATGGGAAAACCAAAGAAAAGTATCTTATCCAAAAGTATTTTGGACCATTTCTCTAAGCAAACCCTTAATCCCACTCCCAGGCAAGGAAACATGCAGAAGTCTCCATTGGACTCTGAGGGTGAAAGAGAATCAAGACAATCTCTTCCTAATGTAAACCTTTCTGACTTTTCTCTAGCTAAATTTGAGCAGCTGCTCCAGTCTTGAATCTCTCTAGCCGTTAAGGAACTAAAGCAAGATATTCTGGACCTGGGTCAGCGAAGGCATGCTCTGGAGTCTGTCACAGACCCGAATAATGAAACACAAACCCAGGATGGGGAGGAGATTGTGGCAAACGCTACTCAAATCTTGAATCTTGAAACAAAGCTGGAGGACCTAGAAAATAGGTTGAGGCAGCATAACGTCCGCCTGAGAGAGATTCCTACAGCAGTCCTGGACTTGCCTACATATTTGAAAGCTGTCGTCACCTCCTTATTACCATCTTCCCCCTTGGATTCCTGGGAGATTGAGCAGGCTCATATGGCAATGGGAGGCCAAGCTTTACCTAGCCAGCCCAGGGATGTGATCCTGCGTTTTCTGCGCCAAAGGACTAGAGATTTGCTACTTCAATCAACGAGGAAATCTTCCAACATCGCAGGCCCAGACGGGGCTCCACTGCAAGTTTATGCAGATCTGGCTCCGAGCAATTTGTTTAAATGCAGACAGCTGAACCCAGCCCTTCTAGTGTTGTCAAGAAACCAGATAAAATATGATGGGGTTTTCCTTTCTGTCTGGCGTTTCAATACGCTTCAACCACATATACAGTTCATACACTAGATGAATGCCGGGGGGGGTCCTGGACAGATTAGGACTGTTGCAAGATAGGGACGCCACGTGTAAAAATCTAGACCTTGGTTTGCATCACCGCTAAACAAAGTCAAAAAATATTACAATTTGTAGCTTTATATACGGCTACTTAGGCTGTGGGTTGCATGTTAAGATATTGTACCAGGGCTAAGCATATAATTGTTACATCCTAGGCCAGGGAGGATATAGGCCAAAGTAAATGGCGGAGATACATATACAGAGTCTACTGAAAGTTTTAATATGTTTGTGTACTTTTTACAAAAGGCCAATGAGCCTGATGGGAGTTATGGTATTATCGCTAAATATGTTTAATTAACATTTACAATATGTGGCTATTCAAGATGGCTGTAACACATTAAGATATTGTGATAGAACGAACTACATAACCGTTACATACATGGCCGGGGAGAATAGGTGCCAGAATAGCAGGTAGAGATACATACGCAGGGTCTAATGTCTGTATTAACAGTTTTATGTGTGGTATGAAGTGGGGGAAAAAAAAGTTTTTTAATTGTAACTGACAGTTGGGCCTTGGCCTCACATTTGTGGTTCTTTACTTATTTGTACTTACTACAGTTACTCTGTTAACGTGGGGAATTAGATATTTCTCTCCCCTTGGCACGCAAGTGCCCACGGATATTTCAAGAGAAGTGTTAACTGTGCTTTTTGATTTCATGTTTTGGTTTCTAATTATTAAAATGTTTGTCCCCACTCTCACCCCCACAGCACCAGAGATTTGTCATTTATTTCATGCCTACAGAATGTTTAAGTTAGAATGGTCTGGACCCTCAGCCACGCCTCCTCTCCGCGGTAAGTTTATTACAGCTGACAGTATGCATATTACGCTGATAAACCAACATGACTGACACAGAAGTTACCTTTATAACCCATAATGTAAGAGGTTTTGACTCACAGTTTAAACGGTGCAAAGACTTTCTTATCATACAAGCCACTTCGCCCCTTGGTCATCCTTTTACAAGAAACACATTTTGGGCATAACAAAATACCCCAAGTAAGTGTCTTAATTTCATCACACTTTTTTTGCAACCAGTCACTCTTCTAAGAGAGCTGGGTCGGCAATTCTTCAACATAACGACTTTCCCTTCATCATTGAGCAGAAAAAAAATAGATACTGATGGCCACTTTATGATTTTGACTGGCTCCTTATTTGGAAACAAACTTTCAATAGTTCCTATATACTCACCTGTGCAAATGCCCCATAAGATTCTTTTTAAATTACTAAACAGGATTGTCCTTGGGGGAGACCTGTTCTCTCCGTGCTAGATAGATCAGGTATTGGCAGCATAAACGTCTTATGAATAAGCAAAAGCAAATCCTTGCGTGCTGGATGAACTCCACCTGGTCGATGCCTGGAGATTGTCACATACAAATGAGAGGGAATATACATTTTATTCAGCAGTCCATAAGTCATACTCACAAATTGACACTTTCTTAATTAAATCAGCATTCTCGGACTGTGTTACTGAATTAAAAATCCATCCATGCTCCTGGTCAGATCATACTATTGTTAGTTGTACTCTTGACCTGGGGATGGCCTATAGAGCGCCGTATGCCTGACACCTAAATAACATGCTCTTCTCAAACTCGCATTTTAAAGAACAAATCACAAAAGATATTGAATTATGCTTTTCCACAAGCTCTCTTCCCAGTTAAGACGTAGGCTGGGTCTGGGTAGCTAATGAGGCATATATCAGAGGATTAAATTAGCTTCAGCGTATAAAAAAATCCCAAAAGGAAAGGGAAAGCGAGTTGAGAAACACCCTTGGTAAACTAGAGGCATAAAACCAAAAAACACATTCTGATGCCGTACGCTTGAACATAGATAAAACCAGATTAGAATTAGATTTGGTTCTTTTCGGATCACACAAAAAAAGCCATGCAATGGACTAATCGTCTTTATTATGCTAAGGCTAACAAACCCGATACTTTTTTAGCAAAGCAATTGAATAAAAAGTCTTTAAGATAAAACAATCATCAGGGGCAATAATTACCATCCCATCCCAAATTCAAGAGGTATTTGTAGACTTTTTTCAGAAGCTATACTCCTCCTCCAAAAATGGGCAAGTAGCCAACTGACTTATTTTCTAAATGCATGTGACATGCCTGCTTTGACGTCTCAAGAGCATAACACCTATTACTGTTAAAGAGACTCTGGAGACTATTAACTCCTTGAAGTCTGGTAAGGCTCCGGGCCTGGATGGATTCTCAAATTTATACTATAAGAATTTTGTTGGACTCCGAGCACCACATTTACCTACGCTATTTAACTGTATGCTAAGTGGCCATATGGTTCCCCCGGAGCTCAACCAAGCAAATCTCATGTTCATACCTAAAGAAGGCAAAGATCCATTACACATACAAAATTATCGATCAATCTCGCTGCTCAATAGGGATATCAAGATCATGGCTAAGCTTATGACATCAATTCTTTTCTCTCCAAACTAATCCACAAAGACCAGGTGTGGTTTGTCCCGAACAGGCAGGCGGGGGGCAAGGTGCGGAGAATGCTCAAATTTTTGCACCTTTCTCAGCAGAATCAAACTCCTCTATGCCTGTTGGCACTCGATATAGAGAAGGCATTTGATTCTGTTGACTGGAAATACCTCTGGGGTGTCCTTGAGAAATTTGGTTTTCCGGAGCAATTTGTGAACCTTTTAAAAATATATTACAATGAGCCCAAAGCTTCTCTAAGACTGCCAGGGAAAAACTTGCCATCGATCAGTATTAAAAAGGGGACTAGACAGGGTTACCCTCTGTCTCCGTTACTATTTGCGTTAGCAATTAAGCCATTGTCTCAAATAATCAGAGCTAACCCTGATATCAAATGCATGGAGGTTGGTTTTCACCACCTGAAATGTTGTTTTTTTTTGCAGATGGCCTACTGTGTACCTTGGCAGAACCGATTGTTTTGGTTCCTAACCTTCTTAAAGTCTTGGAAGACTTCGGCATGGTATCAGGTTTACGTTTAAACATAGAAAAGACTGAGGCTCTTGGGATCTCCCTCCTAGCGCAGATCTTGGGTATCCTCCATGGACAGTATAGCTTTCCCTGGCCCAAAACATATATTAGGTGTTTGGGGTAAATATTACTCATTCAGTCTCAGGCATCTATAAAGCCAATTATCCACCGTTATTTAGGGAAACCTACAAGGATATCTCGTCCTGGTCGAGGGGCAGGATTTCATGGCTGAGGCGTATTATTGCGGTCAAGATGAATATTCTACATCACCTGTTATATCTATTCCATACTCTTCCCATTCCCTTAATTTCACAAAACATAGAAACTTGCCAAAGGCAGATTTTTAAATGGATTTGGGATCATAAATATCCTAGAATTGCTAAAAAATAATTTGAAACTATATTATAAGGCAGCCCAGTTGGCTTTCACACCCATAGCCCATTCAACTCAGCATCAACCGTTATGGATGTTCATAGAGGAAAGGTCTATCCATCCGTATTCCTGGGAGAGCTTGCTGTGGCTCCCTGGGCAGAAGCTTATTGTTGGAAAAATAACAAATCGCTTTATTAAATTGTCATAAGATATATGGGCATGGGCTATTTCAAGGCATGCCCTATCTCCAACACCCTCTACATTTACTGCATTGATCCCCCATCCCAAATTCTCCTTGACCCTTTCCGCAGAGTCCCTGTTCTGGCGGAGATCAAATAGGTTTCTGAGATTGGGGTCTTGGTGTAGTGCTGACAAAGTATTTCGAGCCACTGAACTGAGAGACAAATTTGAGTATCCCCCTCAGGAACATTTTCATTTTTGTAAACTTTTACACCATGTGAGTGTGATAAAAAAGGATGTTGGTCTATTTCCTCTTTCTAAAAATGTGGTGAGTCTACTATACTCTTTATTTAATGCCGACACACCCGACCGCAAAAACAAGTATATGGCTGATTGGGAGAGGGACCTTGGCTATGTGAGAGAGAAAGAGGCGTAGTCCTCTACCTGGAGAAGTCTGTCAAAGGGATCTTATAACCACCATCCTAGAAACATCCATCAAGGTGTTGCATAGAACGTACATTACACCGGAAAGACTGCACAAGTGGAAAGCTATTGCGAATCCATCATGCTTCAGGGGATGTCCGGATGTAGGTTGCTCTTTTCACATGTGGTGGACTTGCCCCTTAGTCTAGTGTCTCTGGAAGGAGGTTGTGAAATTAGCATCCTCTCTGTTTCATACCCCACTAGAAACAAGGCTAGAAGTGGCTCTACTAGGGTCGACATGTAGCTCACAAAATACATTTTTGCAATTCCTAATGCGGGCCACAAAAAGCCATATAGCAAAGCAGTGGAAAACAGACATACTTAGTCTCCATACTTAGTAATAAACTTAATTATGTTGCAGTGAATGAAAGGCTGACGCATGTACTGACAGACTCCCTCTCTAAATTTTCGCACATATGGAATCCTTGGTTTCACTAAAATTTTAGTTTAACGGGTATGACTCATAGAAGGACTTCACATTAGCATGGCTGGCTTGCAGAGAAGGTGTGGTGATGAGTGTCCGTGGGATATAAATTCCCTTGGGAAGTAGGTAAGCATATCCTTAATTTCTGACCTCAAATGGCTTCATTAGCTCTGGATGTTTGGCTGTGCCCATCCCCCCCCTTTTTTTTTTGTTTGTTTCCCTTTTGCTTCTTTTTTCATCCCTGCCCCCCCCCCCCCCCCAACACTACACAGAATATATTAAAAGGTTATATGGTTATCCTCAAATAATAGGAACAAATTGAATATAAATGTGACAGATATCTGTATGGCTGATGTTTATGCTGTATTGATGTTAAGAATATTCTACTATGTTCCTCAAACATTGTGCAAATGTTACATGGTATCTGTAATGATGGTTATGCATGCAAAGTTACCTGCATTGTTTTTGTCTCTACACCTAATAAAAAATTAATAGAGAAAAACAAAAATCTATGAAACGTAAATGTATCTTTAAAAAAAAATCTCCTCAAGCAACTAAATAATCCAAGAAAACACCAAAAGCTACTTCCAAACAGGACTTCTTTACAAGAAAAACTACAAATGGCGAATCAACAAACTTTACCCAAGAAATAATGACATGAAAACAGAAGCTTTGAAGAATCCTCTCAAGCAAAATAATTTCATAAACAGGAACATGAGACCTTACATCAAAACATTGCTGCCTTCTTCAAAAAAAGAAATGCAAGCGTTGCAGTCAGACCTAAAAAATTACCCTTATTGGGGGTCGCAGCCTGCGTCCAACTGAGGAGGACGTGTTTAACTAGAGCTGTGTATATATTGTTGTATCCAGAATTCATCCAGAATTCCCAAAATTCCACCTGGGACCTTTAGGGGAAGTGATCCTGACCCCCAACGGGACCCCCTATATGTGAAGACTGGATTGCAGCAATCCACGCAAGGACAGCACCTGTACACGACAAGGCAAGGACCTGTACTCGCGGAGGAGTATCCTCCTGAACGTTACTTTCCATCCTGGGCTCCACGAAGCTGCACAGCCACACCAAAGGCGGTGAGCGCCGGCAACACAGGACCCCAGATGTCGGCAAGGCAGGAGGTGAGAGAGAGCAGGGCCTGTGGAGAAGCGGCCGCCATTTTGTGAAGCATGTGGCGGGGGCTTGCGGCCTGCATTGGCGCAGAGGGAGGTGGAAGTACACCCGAGAAGACTGCTGGAGGCCCTGAGGAGGCTAGCAGAGGCTGCGGACCTGGAGTGGAGGGTCCGAGACGGATTTGGTGTTCAGAGGGGACGGCTGGCAGGAAGGAGCAAAAGCCAGCAAAAGGACGGCCATCCTGAGGTAGGCCTGAAGTCTCGGCCTAAGCTACCACAAGACAGCTTACAATCCCACGAGAGCCCAGGAGGGCTAGAGGAAGCTTGGGGGCCTGCCATGATCAGAGCTTCTCAGTAAAAATACTAGCCCGCAGAAAGACTCTTGAACGGAGGCCTCCAGCAATATCCTGTGCCACTGATCTCCTCTAAGTGCAGCCAAGGGAGAGCTGCTTGTGCAGAGGGCTATCCCCAGTAATCAAGGTCTGCACTGCTGGAGTCTACAAAAAGGTACCCCACACATAACAACACACATAAATGTAGTTACAAGTCTCTCCTGGGAGGCCAAACTAGGTTACACTCAACATCATTGCTTATATATTGGATATTGGGCTACTATCTCAAGGCCCTGAACCTCAAAGGATTTTGCCCTAACTTTGGCAGCACAAGGCCCAATGGTGGTGAATCTACTACTGTCAAGAAAATTGCAAGGGTCTGGCAGCCCCACTCATATTTTGCTGCAGATTGAACCCACTGCTCCTCACCACAGATGACCCAGCTGGCACCCTAGCAGAGTACTAGGATACTATACCACAAAAGACACCAGAGTGGCAAAGAATCAATAAATCAGCTTCTACTTGTGACCATACAACCAATGTACAGTGTCTCATAATAGTGTCTTATGCTGCCATTGTGAGGTCATTCAGGATAATTGCAACTGATACTTTGTAGAATATATACCTCTGCTCTTGGGGGGTTACCCAATCATTTCCAGGGGGAACTGCTAAGTACATATTTACATTTACATGGGATTGTTCCTCCGCTACAAACTAAAAGCTCCAAAGAGCATGTCTTTTTTTGATTTTTACAAATTGTGTCACGGGCATGGAAGCCTCCATCATTTCTACTGCTCCAAAGTCTCTAAATCTAATGATGTAAACATAAGTCCCAAGGGGGCTCTGGCTAGCATCTTAATTGCTATTAATCTTCCTTCCGAATGAAGCAGTTGCACCCTAACGCAAGCCAAGCCTCAGCTTTATTGTTTATAAATTATCCCCACCTTCTTCAGAGACAAAACTCAAAAGAGGAGCTGACAGTTTCCTGATTAAGAAAGTTTTCGATCTCAACCACGAGGAAAGGCAAGAGGGGACCCTCGAAGAAAGGAATATGGGAACATTTCTCACCTAAGGCTGCCAAGCCCACGTCTCAGATAGACTCCGCCACTGATCACTCGGACTATTCAGATCAAGAGGACATTCCTAAGCAGTTTAGCCAACAAATTAATCTTTCGGCTAGATCTGTAGCCACAATTGAGCAGCTTCTAGCTAAAGTGATAGAACCGCTACGGAAAGACTTGGGTCAACAAACCCACGTACTAGAAGAAACAGCAGACCAACTGGTAGAGGTACAAGAATGAGACAGGTCTTCGATTGACCAAAACACTTTCCGCTTTATGGAACTAACTGGCAAGATAGAGGACTTGGAGAATCGGTCTCGCCGCTATAACATCAGGGTACGAGGTATACCAAGAGCTGTCCAAGACCTAATGATATATCTGACAGAGACGTTCGCTACTATCCTTCCGGACCAAGCGGAAAGTACGCTGGAGATTGAATGGGCTCACAGAGCTCTTGGAGGTTCTAGAAATCCGGAGGTCCCTAAGGATGTCATTGTGAGATTTCTGAGACAACTATCCAGGGACCTCCTGGTCTCAGAGACTAGAAAGCTACAGTCAATCAAGGGTCAGGACAATTCCAATCTGTAATTTTATGCTGATCTGTCACCTAGCACACTGGATAGACGGAGGGAGATGAGACCCGCCTTGGCTATTCTCTAGCAGCACAAAATACAGTATCGATGGAACTTCCCTTTTGCCCTCACTTTTAACTATCAGGGCACAGCACACACCACCCACACATTGGAAGACTGTCTAGCTGTCCTACGGTATTTACACCTATGCTCTACAGAGATAACAATAGGGGGACTGGATCATCCCCCACCCACCCCCCACCCATTCCTAAGAGACAATGGACTTTGGTCAACTCACAATCTCAGAACAAACAACCATTACCACCTAGAGGACCCAGAGACTTGACCACTAGTCGTAGAGGACTGAATACTTGCAGCTCTTCTCGCAAGGAGGAATCCCGACTTGCTGCTGACCCAGTGCCTGCCACAAAATCTGACTAAACCAAAAGCACCTTGAATCTCTGAAAGCAAAGTGGACTGTCAGAAATGTTCTGGTCACTGACTGACTTGTTATCTTCTGCTTAGAGCCAATATTTAGGAAGTTTCAAATTGAGACTTTAGCCTTAGCTTAGGCTAGTTAGGCCCCCGGACTAATGGAAAACAGATTCTGTTCTTATTTAAAACCTGTTATAGGTTTTGTTTTTCTTTTTTTTTAGTTAGAAACTATAAACGTTTGAATGTTTTTTATTTGCTATCTATTGTGTACAGTGAAAGAGAAATGCTAATCTTTTGGTTACTGTTAGGTAACTTCATGACATGGGTATCCTTCTCCAGAGTTACAGTTTAAGAGTGTCTCTGCTCCAACTGAGTATTTATATATTGGACGTCTAGGAAAAGTAACACTAATGTCTTATATCTCTGTTTTGCTCTTAGTCTATGTCGTAAATAGGTAACCTCCCCTTCATTTTTGGTGGATCTCTGGGCCTCCCTCCGCCTCGACCTGTCCCAAGGACCTCGAAAAGGGAAAGAAAACAGGTATCAACATATCACGCACACTGATCCTAATCTAGAATGAGTGCTTCCGACTACACTTTTATAACCCATAATGTGAAAGGGTTTATCTCCCCCTTTAAAAGATGGAAGGCCTTTACATTCTACAAAAAACGTAAGCCCTCAGTCATTTTTATGCAGGAAACTCACTTCTCATGTGAGAAAAGACCGACCTTCCTACATAAAGATTATCCCATATTCTTTATGGCCACCCAATCTACAAAGAAGGCAGGAGCAGCAGTTCTCATCCACAGGAACTTCCCCTTTCAACTAGAACATAGCACTGTAGATAAGGACGGGCACTACATAATAGTAACTGGTATAGTTTCAGGGATTAGAATCCCACTAGTTTCTCTTTATTCTCCCACAACCTCTCCCCACAAAACTCAAATTAATTTATTAAAGGACCTGGAATTGATGGAAACGGGAAAAATGGTATTTGGAGAGGACTTTAACCTTACCTTTAACTCAGTGTTGGACAGATTGGGGGAGTTCTTAGAGAAAAGATTCTCCAAAAAAAATAAGCCAAATTAATCTGCTATTAAATAAACTGGGTTTGGTAGATGCTTGGAGGGTTCTCCATCCGGATCAGATAGAATACACTTATTATACCCCTACACATGCAACATACTCAAGGATTGATTCTTTTTTAGTAGACTCCCTCATCTATGACTGTACTCAGGACTCTGACATTGTCCCCTGCCCCATGTCTGACCATGCAATGGTATCTATTAGGTTAACTCTGGGCCCTAAACATATCCCATTTAATAGCTGTAAAATTAATGAATATCTACTGTCTGACCCTAACAGTTCTGCATTGTTAGCTGAGGATATAAAAATGTATTTTGACTGCAATGCCGCTCCGGAAACAGTAACTGGTTGGCTCTGGGTGGCCCATAAGGCATAAAGCATAGGCTCCTGCATTAAGCTTACTTCTCTGCATAAAAAATCCCTAAAGCAAAGAGAGACAGATTTGGCAGTCCTTCTCAACGCCTTGGAGAAGACCAACCAACAGAATCTGTCTTCTAAACTACGCAAACAAATTGATAAGACTAGGCTAGAGCTTTATGGGGTGCTCTCTCACTACACTGAAAAAGCCATGCGAAAGACAAAGCACTTATATTATTGGAAGGCAAATAAACCAGATAGGATGCTGGCTAAGAGATTTAAGTCCAATGAAACTCAGTCTAACATTACTCAGATCAGAATGCCCACTGGTAAGATTTCATTTAGCCCAAAAGATATTCAAAAGTTTCAGGGTTTTTATCAACTGATATACACATTTCAGGCTCAAAGTGGGGAGTCCGATCTTGATTTTTTTCTGGGGTCGCTCGATCTCCCCTCAATAACAGAGCAACAATTATCTAGCATTACTGAAGAAGAACAGGTGAAAACAACCATTCAAAGTCTTAAATTAGGCAAATCCCCGGGACCGGATGGTTTCATGAATCTTTATTATAGGAAATGTGAGTCCCTGCTTGCACCCCACCTCACGTCTTTATTCAATGCAATCCTGAGGGGGGAGCGTATGCCTCCGGAGTTAAACCAAGCTGATCTAGTTGTATTCCCCAAGGAGGGAAGAGACAGCCTAGAAGTCAAAAATGATTGGACCATCTCATTATTGAACGGAGATGTCAAATTATTGGCTAAAATCATGGCATCCCGGATTTCAAAATTCTTACTGGAAATCATACATAAAGACCAGGCAGGATTTATACCATACCAATGTCAGACGAATCCTGAATATCTAACACTTAGCGTGTAAAGCGAAATCCCCAATGTGTCTCCTAGCCATAGATATTGAGAAGGCTTTTGACACTGTAGAGTAGCCTTTTCTTTATAAAACGCTTGAAAACTTTGGATTTAAGGGACGCTTTATTACCCTACTTAAAAGTTACTATGACTCTCCTATAGCTAACCTGAAGCTGCCATGGGAACACAGAGCTCACATTCAGATTCAAAGGGGTACTAGGCAGGGAAACCCTCTCTCACTGCCTGTTGTTTGCCATTGCTATAGAACCACTGGCACAGGCAATTCGATCACACAAAGAGATTCAGGGTCTCCAAGTAGTATTGCAGTATTATAAATGCTCTCTGTTTGCTGACGATTTGTTATGCACCCTGACTAATCCCTTATCCTCAATTATAGCGCTTATGTCTGTTATAGATACATTTAGCAGAATATCGGGCCTTAAACTTAAAGTAGAGAAGAGTGAGGCTCTTAGCTTAGGCATCACCCAACCTGACTTGGAAATCTTGAAATCCAAATATAACTTTGCTTGGCCTGGGCAGTATATAAAGTATTTAGGAGTCAACATCACACCTAAATTTTCAGATCTATACAAGGCAAATTACCCACCCATGTATAAAAGGCTGGGCGAGGACATGCTAAAGTGGATGAAATATCCACTTTCATGGACTGCCGTATAGCAGCCACCAAAATGAATATCTTGCCCAAGATCTTATATCTTTTTAGAACTCTACCAATTTCAATTTCCTTAAAAGAATTGGACAGGTTCCAGAATAATATGTTCCAATTTATATGGAAAAAATTATGTCTAGGCATAAAAATAGAGGGGGGCTCTCATGCCCAAACTTAAGGAACTATTTTAAAGCAGCACGACTATCTCAACTACCATTGGCACACTCTACTAAACATCAGCCGAGAACCAACAAATGCTTCCTCACAGCTGGGAAACGATAATCTGGGTCCCGGAAATATTGAACCCTCTTAGATCACACCAAAACCCAATGATACACCTAACCCTCACCTCTTGGAAATGGGCTAGAGTTAATAATCAACTAGATATGGATGTATCTCCTTTGCTATCGGTTCTTTCTTTTCCTCAAATATTAACAGATGATAGCGCAGTTTCCAAGTATTGGTGGATCTCTAGAGGCCTAGGTAGATTTGGTACATGGTTTACTGATGGCCGTCTACCGACCTATGATCAATTCTGCTTGAAATATAATCTACCTACCTCAAGAGGAATTTTACAACTACCTAAAAATAAAAAGCTGGGTCAGCAAAATGCACAAAAACTTAGGGCCCCCTAAATCCTCTTGGATTTCATTAGTTTGCAAGAATCTCCCATTCTCCAGGGGATAGTTGGGTCAGTGTACGACATTTTTCCAAATTGAAATTCAGATGAGAAGCACAAATTCATGTGTAGATGGGAGGAAGACAGGTGTAGAGAGGGAAAAATGAGGGAAGTCATGTTCAAACTTAAGCAAACTTAAGCAGAGGTTCATTTAACTACTCCCATTTAGAAACATCTCTCAAGGTTTTCCAGAG
Source organism: Discoglossus pictus (assembly GCA_027410445.1). Lineage (NCBI taxonomy): Eukaryota > Metazoa > Chordata > Amphibia > Anura > Alytidae > Discoglossus > Discoglossus pictus. The sequence goes on along the minus strand of CM050173.1, from coordinate 35,277,888 downwards.
AGTCTATTGTACACCTGATAAGCTTCACAAGATTAACCCCTGTGAAAGCAAAAAATGTTTTAGGGGATACCAACAGATAGGGGATCATAGTTAAATTTGGTGGTCTTACCAGATAGCTCAAAACTCGTGGGGAGACCTAATTCAACTTGTCACATCACTTTTTAAGAAGGCGATTCCGGCCAGGATTGAATCCTGCCTTTTGGGAATTGAGGTACAGAATTTGTCCTTAGCTCAAAATAAATTGTTTCAATTAATGGCTATTGCTGTTAAAGTGCATATAGCTAGCAGGTGGAAATCTACAACTTTAAACTTTCAAGAGGTAGTCAGGAAAATTAATTATATATTAATAAACAAGAAATTAACTTGCATTATTTTGGATAAGATTCCACAATTTCACAAAATTTGTAAGCCTTGGTTGGAATCACCTTTTAGCTCCCCACTGACTTGGTCCTAAAGTTCTAGTACAACACAGCGAGTGGAGAATTCGAGGCGGAGGAGGCTTGACTTCGGATTTCTCCTGCAAAACGAATGGGTGGACAAGAAGGTATCTACTGTATATACTCGAGTATAAGCCGAGTTTTTCAGCCCTTTTTTCAAGGCTAAAAAGGGCACCGTTGGCTTATACTTGAGTCACTCTTCCCCCCGTGTCTCTCTAACCCCCCATGTCTCTCTAACCCCCCTTGTGTCTCTCTACCCCCCCCGTGTCTCTCTACCCCCCCCGTGTCTCTCTACCCCCCCTGTGTCTCTCTATCCCCCCCATGTCTCTTTCCCTCCCCCCTCCTCATCCTCAACCCCCCCCCCCTAATTCTAGACACAGGGAAGGGAGAGGGAGGAAGAGACAAAGGGAAGGGAGAGGGGAGAAGAGGCACGGGAGAGAGAGGGGGACACAGAAGGCACAAGAGGGACACAGGAGGCAGCACATTTCCCACCCTCGGCTTATACTCATTTTACCCAGTATTTTGTGGTAAAATAGGTGCCTCGGCTTATACTTGGGTTGGCTTATACTCGAGTATGTACGGTATATATATATATATATATATATATATTTTCCTTTCTTTAATATACAGAAATTGTTATGGTGTAATAATAATTGAAAATAAAAAATGAACAGACATGGTCAGCTTGATAGTGAAATACTTTATTGTTAAAAATGAAGTATGTCTGACGTAAACACTGTTCATGATGTTGGAATTTTGCATATGTCTTTTAATAAAAATTATTATAAAAAAAAAAAAATTACCGTTATTGGAAGAAGAACGGAAGCATTGGAAACTAAAGCAGACCATTCAGTCTCTGTAAGGAAGACATTATCCAGAGACAACATGAACAATTGGAAGATCTGGACAACAGATCAAGACTGCAGAACATTCATATAATCATTTAGCCATCTCTATAACACTTTGGTGATTTGTATTCATAATTTGTATTCATTTTTTTTATTTCTACTGGCTAACACAATACAATTCTCTCTCTCTTTGCTTTATCACCTTGATACCAAAGATGCTTCTGAATGGGCTAACGAATTTCATAACCTACATCTCCACCAACCTTGACACATAGTGTGCCCTTGCTCTTCTTCATCTTACAAAGTTATAGCAAGGAATAACCAAATAATTTCGCCTTTGCCTTCTACCCTGCATGAACATCTTTTCTTTCAATATCTGCTCAAGCTCTTCATAAACTGGTACTCTGTGCTACCTATCCCTCCTCCTCCCATCTTGCTACATGAACATTAAAACGGAAAATTGCAAAGAAACGTTTAAACAGTTGATGGTCCTGAGGAAAGATCTGGAGTGGCTGCTGAATATTTTCTTGTCGTTATCCTTCAGAAAGCCTTTCACCTTCATTACTGTGGAGTCCTTTCTGCGTGTAAAAAGGCTGAAGCTCAATTGGCTGTACATAATGCCTGTTTTGTTTCAATTGCATTCTGGGGATCCAGAACATACACTGCAATATCTCTGTCTTCTCTCTCTATCTGGTCCCAACATCTGCAATAATTTCTCCAGGCCTTCATAACTCTCATGATGAGGTCCTATGATGTGAGATCTCCCCATTCCTCTATCCAGGGCTGTTAAAGCAAGTATAATTTTTCTCATAGGCATGGCTGAGTCTATGGGCTTCCACACAAGTGTTTTGGTTCATATATTGTTATTTATTATTATTAATTCACTTTATAATGGAGGTTTGGTTTAATGGTTTTCCTCTATGTTTATATGAAGTATTTTAATATGTTCTTGTTTTTATTGAAAGCAAAAAAAAAAAAGAAGAAAAAAGAGATGCATTATTTATTTCTGAACTGGTCATTTATAACACTTTTGTGTATTTGTAAAAATTGGTAATAAAATGTGATATGTATATCTTAAAATGTTAACCTGTTTTCTCATATAAAGCCACAAGGTGGAGATGGTGCCATTCTGTCATTATTGATGTAATATAACACTAATGCAGTACAATTTTTACTGGATTAAAATATGTTTCAGCTTTATAACCAAGTAATGTTCTTGCTAACTCTTAAAATAAAATCTATTCAACATAATAGGGCCCTTTGTATATTTATATCACTGAAAGAGACCATGGTTATTGCAAGTAGATATATGCTATGGGAGTAGATAAAGCATGGCTACAAAGACAATCCCTGTCTTTAAAGTAATTCACTCTTTTATTACAGGTTAATTTGTAAATCTTTCCCACATTACACAAGATGTACTGACCCATAAAAAATACAATGATCCTATCTAGGTAATGAATTTGGAAAGTGGTAGAATGTGTTTGAGAAATGTGTTTACCAGAAAATCCCACTAGATTGAGGGAATATACCCATTTACTGTATATATCAGTGATCCAATTCCGAGACCAGAACATGATGGGATAGCTCATTCTAATTCTTAATAAGTCGAGCTTTATATAGCGGCTCGTCTATAACCACCTTTCCAGCTTTATTTTCTCCAACTTCCTTTTTGACACCTTCCAACCCAGCTTCTGGCCCCACCACTCCACTGAGACAACTCTCACTAAAGTCACTAGTGACCTGCTTACCACCAAGTCAAAAGGTCACTTTTCTATTCTCCTTCTTCTAGGTCTCTCTGCTGCCTTTGACACAGTTGACCATCCACTTCTACTCCATATCCTCTCCTCCCTCAGTATTCGAGACACTGCTCTCTCATGGTTCTCATCAAACCTACAAAATCGATCATTCAGTGTCTCCATCTCCGACACCTCTTCTTCTCCTCACCCCCTGTCTGTTGGCGTACCCCAAGGATCAGTCCTAGGCCTCCTCCTCTTCTCCATTTACACATCCTCACTTGTTACTATTAAAAACTCTTTTGGGCTTTATTATCATCTCTATACAGATGACACCCAAATCTACCTCTCAGCACCAGATCTATCCCCCTCTCTTCTAACACACGTCTCCAACTGCCTCTCTAGCATATCCTCTTGGATGTACACCCACCATCTCAAACTCAACATGTCTAAGACTGAACTCCTTATCTTCCATCTCTCTACCACAGTGTCAATTCCTCTCATCTCTCTCACTGTCAATGACATCATTACCCAAACCTCCCAAGCTCGTTGCCTTGGGGTTCTACTGGATCCCGCCCTGTCTTTCATCCCTCACATATAGTTATTAACATAAATTTTCCCCATCTAAAAAACATCTCCAAAATTCGACACTATCTTATGCAAGACACAACTAAAATCCTTATACACTCTCTCATCATCTCTGAACTCGACTACTGCAATTCGCTTCTTGCTGGCCTACCCACCACCCGACTATCTCCACTTCAATCCATTATGAATGCCTCTGCTAGACTCGTCTTCCGTACACAACACTCAGTGTCAGCATCACCTCTCTGTCAATCACTCCACTGGCTTCCTTTAGCCTCCAGAATAAAATTTAAAATCATGACCCTAACTTTTAAAGCCCTCAACAATAGCGCTCCACCATACATCTCTGGTCTAATCTCCAAATACTCCCCAACCCACTCTCTTCGTTCTGCTAATGACCTTCTTCTTTCCACAACTCTTGTCATCTACTCTCACTCTCGCCTTCAGGACTTTTCTTGTGCTGCCCCATTCTCTGGAACTCCTTGCCTCGCTCCACCAGATTATCCTCCTGTCTCAAAACATTCAAAACCTCTCTAAAAACACATCTCTTTGAAGAAGCTTATCACCTTCCACCCTAACACACTCTCACATATCTCTCCCTGCTTTTCCACACACAATACCTTTAGGTTGTAAGTCTGTGAGTTTCAATCCCACAAGGTGCTTTGGGGAAAGCACTATGGACACTGGATTTGAGGCTCAAAGTCAGGGCCCTCCTTGCTTTGCTATGTTTAATTTGTATGTATCTTTGTCTTGAACTTATCTTATGTAAAGTGCTACGTATTATGTTGGCACATTTTAAATAAACTATAATAATAACAATAATATCCATTATCATAAAATCCAACTCTTCTCTTTGGAGAATAATCCTGCTACAGAGAATGTTAATGATGTCTTCTCATCTATGGAAGAAGTAGAGGTTCAGAATTTGACCGTATGTCAAGAGGCTTCTGCAATGCCTTGACACTCTGGAGAGATAGGCACTAGCCTTCTTGTAATCAACGTTGTTCTATTTATTATTATTATCTTTATTATAATGCGGCAACATATTCCGTAATGCTGTACAGGGGTTGAGTACATGGCAGGACAAAATGAACACCCTATAAGAAATGGAGGGCCCTGTTTTGTGAGCTTAGAATCAAATGTACACAATGCTTGTTTCCAAGGCACTGACACAAGATTGAAAACTCGCAAACTTACAATCTAAGGGTTACAATCTATTTATACACGATGCGTTGCGTGACTAAGCCTTGTCAAGGGGTCAATACTATTTTATGTGTATAACTAGCATAAACCCAAGGATTTTATCACCTAATATAATATGCATATCTCTTTAATATTTGCCTATGTAGATACCTTTTCTATGTATTCATCTTTCCATATATTGCATAATCAGACTCTCCCATAATTTGATGAATAATCTGTACAAAGCCACCTGTTCAGAGAAGCATATTTTCATGCCAATAGCAAGTTTAAATCTGGCTATTGTGGTCATCTTATATGTCTCCCCCCATCATGCTTTAACACCTATCCATCAAAGCTACTCCTCTCCTCGTGCCACCCAAATTACGGCTTGGATTATAAACAAATGCAGGGCTCTCATCTCCTCAATGTAAATGTACAAATGTACTGTCTTTTTTATACAGTCTTCAAATGTACTTATAAATGTTTCCTTTAACACTATGGAATCTGCAAGTGTTCTGAAAATATATGTAATATATATTTTCTCATTACAGAATATATACACATGCTTTTTTTTTTTAAAATAAATGTTTTAAAAAGCAATACAACATTTTTTATATAAAAAAAGAACTTTATTTCACGCATTTGTACAAATAACCACAGGGATGTTCAATGTATTGTTTAACACCACTAGTTAATACAAACTGAGCTCTTGTGTCACATTTCTGTAATTTTACAGTTCATCTTCAGCACTGCATACACGTCTAATATCAAAGTACAGTTGGATACCCATCAGATGCTGCAACCTATATAATTCAATCCAAGCTGCTTTACACAGCTTTTATGTATATATATATATATATATATATATATATATATATATATATATATATATATACCCTTCTGGATTGCTACCTTGTTGTGGTGAAGGGGTTTGTGTATATCAATGAAGCTGTGAGCTATACCATGTAGGGCAGGTCACAGCAGAGAGGTCAAACAAATTGCATTCCACTGGAGAAGGCACTGGCAACCCACTTTAATATCTTTGCCATGAAAACCTAATGGATTGGCACAACTGGACACATAATGTGTGCTGGCGTGCTGAGCTCCATAGGGTCACGGAGAGTAGTACTTGCCTGAGCCACTATATATATATATATATATATATATATATATATATATATATATATATATATTTAGAATATGCTATTCTATGTTAATTCATGTGATTCAGTGATATATTCCTACACAAATCTATCAGTGATTAATAAGAATAACACAGCATGACTTTTTACTTCCCATGTGACAAACAAATATCAACCACTAATTAATATACTCCCAACTTGTTGTCCCCATAATATTATTGAGTAAAAATAAAACACTTCAATGAAATGATGTAAAGTATTTTATCATTTTTAAACTTAAAAAATATAGTTGTTTTAATAGATTTTTTACTTTTAATATCCATGAGGCCAATACAAATTTCAGTGATAACCTCTTTCTGCAGTCATACAGACATATCAAGACTTTTATCCTGTTGTCTAATTGGGTTTTAAATGTATATAGTGAGAAAAGTGTAAAAAGCTTCTTAGAGCATTTCGATGCAAAGACAAGCTTGTAAAATGCAAGATGCTACAGCTGTTTTTTTATAGATAAAATTAGTGTTTCATTATAAGAAAAACATATGTTGGTGTTGTAATAGACCAAAGAAAAATAGAAATAAAGCATGAAAGATAATCAAATTGCATTGTTGATGTATACTGTATAATTAAAGTGTATAAATAGTGCATTAATCTGGATAGAATATTGGCTTTATTTCAACTTTTCTGTCCATCCAACATCTACATTTTTGTGATTCCAATGAAAAGCTGAACTCCTATGTCCACATGGCCACCTTTTACTTCTGTTGCTTCATAAGTCATTTAGAAATGAATGACCGTACTGCTTATGTTCTTACGATGTAAACTTCCATCAGCAGAAATTTCCATGAAGCTCTTGTGGGCACACACACCCCCCTGATGCCACTTTCTTTAATGTATCAGGGATACTTCTGTGTTACTGAGATAGTATCAGCTCTCCTTTGTTTTCTACGAAGTAAACTCAATATTCATGTCATTTTATAAATATGACATGAGACGCTAGAAGTAAAAACAAATACTATAGTTCTCTCAGATATCTAATCGTTCTTGTATGGGCTCAGAAGTAAAACATGTCTGGGTAGACACAGAAACTTAAAAATGTAGAATTATGCAAAACATAGCCTAATTGATGCAAAAAAATCAGAAAATCCAAATAAAATAGGGCTATCTATGTAAATTGGTAATACGCAAAGATTAATTATGTTATAGCTTTAATTATGCAGTATAAATTGTTTTGTTTTTTTGTGAAAATCATTTCAGAAATATCCAATCCTACGGTTAGTGGATTGTTACACTAAACAAAAACAAAAAAACATTTCTTGGTCCTGTGATTTATTTTTAGTAAAACAAATTAAACCTATTTCCAGAAAGTCCATTTGATTAAAAAAAACATGTCTGTGTCAGTAACAGTAACATTACAAACATACTTTAACTGCTGAGCAATTGTTCCAGGAAAGCAAGTAAAAAAAAAACAACAATGTGAAAATAAACATCTTCCAATCATTTCTAATGAAGGGTAGAATTAATAGATAAGGCAATAATATATCACATATTACATTCTAAGGGTCCATTAGCAGTAGTACGCACATTAATGACAGTAAATATCTAGCACTTAAATGCCACAAGTAAGAGTTCGCTATTATACTGGGCTGAATATAAGTAGCACTTAGAAACTGCAGTGAGATACATCATATACCTCTATCATTATGAGTCAAAAAGAAATCTGAAGTGTGCCTAAGTTTTAAAAAAAATTGTTTAGACGTATTTAATTTTTTTTTTTTTGATAGATGTAAGTTCTTCAATAAAAAAGGCAGAATGGTGGATCTTTGGCTAAATCTGGTGAAATCATACCTACTGCTAGTTCAAATCGAACGTGTTGCGTGTACAGTGCTACTCTAGACCTAGTAATGCCTACTGCAAAATTAATTCGTTTTTCTCGCGATGTTTTCATTATGGGACTCACTAGATGTTGGTTTCAGGGTATTGCATAAGTCTGGTCAAAACCAGATACCATTGCACCCTACTCTATTGAATCACCAACAAACAACACAATCATTATGACAGTATGTGTATTCTTTGTATAAGTAACTTTGCTTTGTAGAGTGGTGTATATTATCTATACAAGAATGAAAATGATATCTCGACATTATATGCCAACCCATGAGCCTAATTTTTAATATGGTTTACATGAGAGGGGGAGGCAGAGAGCCAATACCAAACCTATCTTTATAGGGTAACAAACATTATGATCTCACAAGGATGCTAAGCAACAACACACATACCAGTATAATTGCATAAGAAATCAGATGTCCCTCATAGTGGTAGATATCTGACTTATAAAGAGCAAAGGGAGCTGCTTGCCCCCACATGCAAACAATGCAGCAGATTCTGACCCACTTTGGGGAGGAAACTGAAACAGACACAGGAGGCGAGGAGATGAGTAATGCAAGTATTTAACAACATTTATAACTTTAAGAAACTTTATACATTTTTGGGGGTAACTATGGCGTTATATGTTTACTAGTATTACTCAATTTTACATTTCAATTGAAATGAACTCCTATTACTCTCTTAAACAGTGCATATTTTTATACTTGCTCTATAAGTATCATTGAAAAATATAGGATAATATATCATCTTCTTGGTAGTATAATATACTGAGGTCACATTTCTCCTTTTCATTAGAGAACATATATCCAGTGTTTTCCTACTCTTACTTAAAATATTTATTTAACAGCAGGTAAAATAGAACTGATATACATAGTTCTGTGGCACAATATGCTATGTAATAGTGCACTATAGTTTTCTATTTAAAATCTCTTTAAAAGCACCATTTCCTTTTTTATTTAAACAGATAAAATACTTGTTTTATTCTAGATTGTTTGGATTATGAGAACTTTGCTCTTTAGATTTTCTTATAGCTATAGTTTAAGATAAACTCTGTCATCATAGGAATTCTGGGATATGTTTTTTCCATTATGTTCACGTTTTTTAAATTGGTATGGTTGTATTGATATCATAGAACTAAAGTGAAAGCAACTATTTGTATAGACTTTGGACCATTTCTGGGCATTATCATCTTCTTCACCACTAAAAAACTGATTTAAATAATTTGTACTTTTTGTACTATATTGTTTCCTAATTGACATAACTAGATCAGATTATGCGCCACATCAAAAATAGTGCTCATATACAATTTAATTTTCCATAAATATATTCTAAGAATGCACAATTGCTTCCTTTATTATAATGGAATATCCTCAAACACAATTTTGACTTAGAAAATAGTGAATTTAGAGCCAAGTTTAACTGATTGTGGTGAACTATCTTTCAAAGGTATATTTTCATATGTTTTGAACTCAGTCAAATTTTGTATTGAACTGAGATTTGGGCCTTAAGGAGCTCTTTCTTTGGTTTCTTTGGTTTTATGAATGGATTGTATCCTCCACAGTGTAATTGTGAAACAAAATATATTTTATGCAGCTCAGACACACAGCATGTCACTGTCTGCTTGTTAGCAGAATGAGGGAATGGTAGTTAGGTCACAGCTATGTCAGAAGAGGAAGAAAAGTTAGAAAATGTTGCTTTGAACTATAAACACAATTACACTGAGGAGTATAACATTAACTCACCTGGATAAAATATTAATTTAAACAAAATATTGCCTACAGAGTCTCTTTAAGGCCTCCCCAATAAACGTTCAAGACAGAGCAGGTAAACAAGTTTTGCATTTACAAAACAAAGCATATTAAAGGGACATGGAAAGTTTCTGGATTTCACTAGGAATATAATATACCTATGTATCTTTTTACTTTTATGTACCTTATTTTATTAAGAAGTGCTTAAAAGCTCTATTTTTCTGCCTAAAATCTTACACATAGCACGTGAAGACAGTGCACTTTTAATTAAAGGGGTTGCCCTGTCTCATAGCAAACAATCAGTGGCAATATTCTGCAACATGCGGCTTGAGAGGGGTCACCGACCGGCTAATTTTAAACATTGCACTTGCCAGTCTGTGTATTCATGAGCTGCACAAGCTACAAAGGGCAGACCATAACAGGTAACAGCTGTATACTTTTAAGCAAGAAAAACAGAGCTTTTCTGCTCTTTATAATAAAATGAAGTGCATAAAAAGTAAAAAGATGCACAGGTATATTACATTTCTAGTGATGTCCAAAAACCTTCCATATGCTTTTAAGCAGAACAGTAAATGTATTTGTTCTTTATATTGAACCTTTTTGGAATACAAATCTCATTTTAATCCGAGCTGCAATTTTCAGGGTAAAATGAGTAATAAACATTTCTAGCTCAGGGTTTCTATAGGTTTTTTTTAGAAACATATTCATCTAACACTAAATATCTAGCTTTCCAAATGCTCTGAATAAAACTGAATCCCAGTCTAGTGTAGCCAACATGTTGATAAGCAGGTATAAAGATAACTACAGTTGAAATAAAAGTTATACAAATGTACTAAAAGTATCTTCTTAACATTATTATCTTGAAACCAAGTTAGTCCAGAAGCCTTATGCATTGTATACAGCTCCTTATGTTCACATTAAACAAAAACAATTTTAACAATGTTAAGAAACATATGCACACATGTACAGATAAAAGAAACCTATATACATTATAACATTTCATTAGAGTTTGGCTACTATTAAAAAAAAGGTAAATTAACCACATATCCCTTATAACCCAAAATTGTGTTTCTAGCAGCAGTTCATATAATACTCATTGCCTATTTGTTCTGGTGTAGAGTGATACAGTTATTGCAGAGCACATGATCTAGCCCTCAGCAGACACCTTATGTTTATTTTTAATTCCTGTATCAAATTTTATTTATTATATTTTATATTGATTGATATGTACAGGAAATAAGAGACCTAGGGGAAAAGAAAATGTCACATCTTATGAGATTCTCAACATTATGTTCACCACATTTGAAGGAGCTTTTTTTCTTTTAACAATTTACAATATATTTACAATATCGGAATAAATGAGATTCATGAACTACTGTTAACACACTGCAAGCTTTATATTGCACTAGCTACATTAGTTCAAAAGCATTGCACAGAAATGACTAGTCGTCTATTTTGATTACCAGTTACACCCCACAACTGGGAGCTGGAAAAAAATATTACAAACAATCTGCGGCTTTAAAGGACCACTGTGGTCAAAATAATTCAACCTTGTCTCTTGAAAAACTAAGTATGACAGAACCAAAAACACAACCTTTGGGCCATATTCTAAATTTATACACACAAATGTATACAGTCAATAGAATGCATATAAACCTTTATTTAAAAAAACACCTGAAGCCAAATTTATGAGTTATCAAGTAGCTAATAGAATATGGCCCTTTGTAAGCAATGATTATCTATTGCAGGATTCAATTTTATTATCTTGCCTGCTGCTTACTGTTACTTTCTCATGTGGGTGAAATTGCAAACTAATGAGTTTCCTTTTAGTCCTGCTGAGAGCACTGGCCGTTGTAGCTGCCACATTGCCACTGTAGACAGAATTTTCCTAGGCATTCAAACAATCTTCCCACTTCAGGAAGCTGATCTGCTGATATGCATAATTGCATATAAAAATGTATTAAACTAAATGCTATATTTTGTGTTTTACATTCAAAATTCAGGTTGTATATTTCAAATGTAGTTTTTCAAAAAGAGTATATTTAAAAAAGAACATGACCACAGAGATCCTTTAACATAAAGGCAAATGGCTGAAGAATCAATAAATACCATGAAGGCTAGGTAACATATGGTGTAAAAATATTGAAGAGTGTGATTTGAATTTCAAGACGTAGATTGAATACAAAATTGACAAGTGTTACAACATTATTAGTGACAATCTATTGCATATCTTACTTTACACAAAAGTTAAAATCATCAGTCGAATGTTTGGCAATAGGAATGTATATTAACAGACAAAGGCCACATTTCTTTGCATAGCCTTGCATATGATAATACAGATGACTATGCAATGCATGGGAAACTCGGCAGGCAATAATAGTGAAAGGCACAGTGTATCAGCACCAAATGACCTATGCACAAAACAGACTCATGTACCATTGGCTATGATGTTATTGCAAGAAACAGGAGAATTTGCATAGGCCTTAGGAATATTTTGCACAGCATAACATACCATCATAGTCAATGGAACTAAGAAATATCTGTTTAATTAGAATAATCGTCTTAACTGAAGGCCTGCTCAGATACAACACATCCCAATAATAATGAAGTATGCGCTTAAGTCTTTCCAAAGACAAAAATGCACACTTACAGGATTTTGGCTGGAAAAGTTCCAAATAATTATGTCAATCCTTATGCATAACTTTCTCTGTTTAGCATAAGAAAAGCCTTCTTGCGGATGTCTTTGACTGGACGCCATTGCAGTAACAATAACTGGTAAATTTCTCCAGTGGAACAAATAAATTCTATCTTTATTCACTTGAGAGTAACTTTTTTTAAATTTCCAGTCCCTTACTAGTTGCTGTCCAAAACATGTTAGGCTTGGTTTAAGTAGCAATATCCAAAGACAAATCAAATTTAAAGCCTGTGTTTCAGACAGATACTCCTTTAAGCAATTGTCTAGCCATTTTTTCAGTTAATGTTTTTCTTTAGAGTTAAAATAGAAAGAAACCAATAAAGATTCTAGGAATAGCTTTCATTTTCATTCCACTTTGTGACCCACTGCTTTTTTTCACTGTTTTTGTTGGCTTTTTCATCTTTGAAATTTCGATCTTCTTTAGAAATTCGTACAGCATGGTATCGTGGGACACTGTCATCGTACCTGGCGCGTTTAAAGAACCCACACTGCAAGGACACAAGAGGATACTTGTTATTATACGCCACAAACAAGAGGCAAATTATTAGACCGGAGAATATTTTCATACTGTTAATTGCAGACAACTGGAAAGTGGATTTTGCAGAGAAAAGCGCGAATGCATGCACAAAGAGGAAACTTGTAAGCACTGTGCACAAAAAATAACATAGATTGTCCAAATATTTTTTTCAGGTAATTTCATAGAATATGGGATAGTAGCTCATCGGTTTTGTCTAGAGCAGTGCTGTCCATATGTCTCACTAAAAGCCATAGAGAATCTCACCACCCTGATAGTAGTTTAAACACTTGGCGCATCATATATAAATTCCCAAATGTTTAGTTATTTCATGTAAAATATATATATTTAAAATCTGGTCCCCCAAACTAAACAAAGTTGTACACAACTGGTCTAGAGGAAGACAGTTCTTTCAACTCAATAATGTAATTATAAAGACGGACAATTAGTTACATATCATACCTTACTCATGCACACATGTACTTAAGGATTGTATTTTGATGCTAATTCATTTTGAAGTCCAATGACTCTTTTCATAGACAGTTACAGACTTGGCCATTCAGACTAACTCACCAGTGCAGGACATATAAATTGTGAAATCCTAGAGGCTTGACACTGTAGGACCTTAGTTGCCTACACATGATTTAAGAGGAACTGTCACCACAATGGATTTAAAGGAGCAATAGTGGGAAAAAATACTAATTTCAAAAGAAGAAATGAGTGTGGCTTTTAAAATGTGCATATGAACTTTATCCTTTAGTAGATCTACTGTTGTCCACACCATATCAGGTGTCCAGAGTTGGGAGAAGATTAATATAGGAAGCTGTCTTGACAAGAGTCTTAATCCTGATCTCCTGTGAGCAAACAGACTCGACTAGTAGAAATTTTAGAACATTAAATAAACTAATGCAACCCTATTATATGACACTCCAACAGTCCTTCAGCAAATAAATTAACTTTGTTATACAAAGCTTTATGATTACCCAAAACTGAGCCTCTTTTTAATAAGTACTGGTAATTGTTGATAATGGTTAAGGTATTTGTTTGACTATTTACTCTATAACTTATAATAATAAGTTATAATAAGTTATAATAATAAGCCTGTAATAAAGACTCTTAATTAACCTTCAGTGTAGCACTTTTTTTAAAGGTAAAGAACAAACATACCTATGTACTTATAAATAAATATTGTTTTGCAATTTCTTCCAAATGCATCATATTGATCTATTTTATACAACAACCATTGTCTTTAGAAGTAGCCTCCGAGTTCAGAACTCTTTTTCTTTCCTTGTCTATTGTTTATTGAAAAGCAGAATGTTCGTCTTTTGCTCACAATTCTATTACATGAAAGCAATACTACATTAACAGTTTCCTGCCCAAAGCCAAACTTTAAAACAAGCCAGAAAGCCACCCAAAGAGATAAAACTTAGGAAAAGGACTATAGCCACTAATGCGAGACTAGTGAGGTGAGACGTTTTCTATTCCTATGTTCTTCTGTGAAGCCTCTTTTCTCCATTTAGAGATTGTGTCTCACTTTAGTGCACAGGTTTTTCAAACATAGGAATTGACAACGATTCACCTCTCACATTAGTAAACTTTTAGCCCATTTCCTTTGCCTCAGAGACATAGCAATGAAATCACACACATTCTTGGTGATTTAAATCGCCTTATGAACTAAGGTAGCATTTTACGCTTAAATTTTACTTAAAAAATAGCATAATATTTATATTTTAGCTAATGTTGTGTACAACAAAATAATGAATATTAACATGCTGATTCAATGTGTGTGTTTTCAGAATAATGATAGAGAACGGAAACAAAGCAGATATAAATGCATATATACAATTCAGTGATTAATTACAAAATCTGTGCAGCAAAAGCTCCCATTGTGTTAAATTCCAGACACTGTGAAGACAAGACAAGTCCCGCAGCCAGCAATTTTAAATAATCAATTACCAAATCACAGAATGTTGATCAATACTATGCATCAGAAGTTAGTCTTTCTTTATCAGACGGCTGAGTATGGATCTCAGCCTTGTGATATGTGGCATCAAACTGATCTTTCTTATTTCTCTTGAAGAAACCACACTATAAAGAATCAAGGTTATTGCACACATTTTAATGATTGGGAAAATGCAAAAAAAAATGAGAAAATAAGAAAATCAATTCATACATCATATGACACTGTTTATATGTACAAATGTAATATTAAAAGGAACCATGATCAGGATTAGTCTTGATCCTATCTCAAGTTGTGTAATGCCGATCAATCCACAATGCTTTATTTTTTTGTTTAAGAAAGCGAGTAAAGTTCGATGAGCTTCACTGAGCACTCATACATATCCAATAAGGAAATATGTTATATGAGAGACCACAAAGTCCCCAACATTTTCTATCCATGGAAGCATGCTTTATACATTATCTAAAATTTGTAGGAAAAATAAATTGTATATAGTGTAGCAAATCCTCTTAGACGAAGTTACCGGTTACCTCCTCATGTATATGCACAAAATGTTGTTTGATTCCCATCCTTAGATTGTAAGTTTGCGAGTTTTTCATTTGTGTGTCCGTGTCTTGGAAACAAGCACTATGTACATTTGATTATATGCTCAAAAACAGGGCCCTCCATTCTTTAAGGTGTTAAGTTTGTTTTTTGCCATGTACTAACCACCTGTACAGCGCTACAGAATATGTTGGTGCGATATAAATAAAGATA
Source organism: Discoglossus pictus (assembly GCA_027410445.1). Taxonomy (NCBI): domain Eukaryota; kingdom Metazoa; phylum Chordata; class Amphibia; order Anura; family Alytidae; genus Discoglossus; species Discoglossus pictus. Next base: position 35,262,401 of record CM050173.1, on the reverse strand, counting down.
ATAATAATAATCCTTTTAAATATAAAGCTATCTTAGCAAACACAGATAATGGTCTTGAAGTGCGCTTGTTAATACTTCCTATCAAAATATATACATTTAACAGTAAATAGCAAGTTACTTTACTAATTTCACTTATTTTTCAGGCAAAACACTATTTGCAATACACAAAAAAACATGTGGGGCTAGTAATATTGATCCCTGGCCAAAAAAATCAATGGAGAAATTTCAGATTACATTACATGGGAAATAAAGTCAAGAAGAGATCCAACTTTACACATACTTAATAAAATCCAGATACAAAAAAAATATATAACTGCTTGTTCTATAATATATTAAATGTTATTATTTTGCATCATTAGAAATATGATCTTATCTTTCACAATCAGTCACATTCCATATTTTTTGAATTGTTAAATTGCAAAAAAAATTCCCAGCTATGCTGTCCTAATTGTAACTTTTATACTGTGGGGAAAAGGCAATGCTGGACACTACTTTCCTACTATTTTTATTGCAAAGGTAAAATCTTAAACAGTATTGTTTGTGACTTGATAAAGAGAGGTGTACCTCTCGAAATCTTGTCACTAACTAAAATGTTTGTCCAATAAAAAGGCATCATTATATATTGCAATAATACTCTGATTATTCATCTGGAATAGTGGACATTCACAGCTACTCCATCTTTCCATTATACTTAGGGGGAAGTTGTGTGGGGATCTCTGCCTGTTCCCACCTCTCCCATACACTCACAATTCAGTTCTGTGATATGATGTAACAAATACAATATGATTTCTCTAACAAAATAAAATTTAAGATGTGGCATACACAGCTGCTAATGCTAGTTTGCCGCACACTTCACAAACACATGCCATTATTATTGAATTATAGTCCTTTAATGAATAATGCTTGGAAGTATTATCTTCTTTGTGTCTATAGCATTTCAGTGTAGGATAACCAGAAATAAAAATACTCACCTTCCACAATATAAATACTAAGAACCCAAGCATCAAAATCCCAGCAAGAATAGCAACAAGTATGATCCACCAAGGTACGCCGGTATACTGGGCCACTGTCTTTTCTGGGAAAACGGTCACACGGATCTATAGATGCATTAAAAGTCACATCGTTATTTGAAAGCATGTGGTTCATCAAACAGCACAAAAAGGTTTAGGGTCTGAAAATATTAAAGACGTTTAGCTCTAAAGTCATGCAAAATAGTATTTTTTTTTACATGTGAAATCAATGAAACACATATTCAAGGAGGGTATTTACTAAGCATAACAGGGACTGCAAAGTGCATGACTGACGGGCTGTAGACCGCCCCAGGCCTCCTGGGGTCGGTAGGAGGGCAACGTGACCCGTGCAGGAACGGGAGTAGGGTAGAGTAGGAGTGGCTAGCTGGGGGGCAGGGCCGTGACCCGTGCAGGAATGGGAGTAGGGTAGAGTAGGAGTGGCTAGCTGGGGGGCAGGGCCACCTAGAGGATTGGCGCCAGTTTGGTCAGTGTGCCCCCAGCTAGCCAAGAATGCAGATCCCACCCACCCATCCCTTATATATTTTGGAGCATAGGTGTTAAATTATTGAAAATTGTAAATATGTGTTAAAAAAAAAAAAAATATATTTATATATATTTATGTATGGAAAATTGGAAAATATGTGTAAAAAAAAAAAATGGAAAAGTACCAATACAATAAGTCGAGTATATTACTTTAATCTGTTTACGTTATTAGCAGTTGAATATGTATTCATTTCAGGCCGAGTTATGATGTGCCTGTATTTTGTTGTTGTCACAGCAAGGCGGTGGTGAGGGGAGTCGCCGGGACAGTGGTAAAGTGGGGGTGATCCTACCCTACGGGGGCACGGATGCTCCATCATGGTAGGCCCTGGACGAGGGTCAGGGCGCAGAGTGTACTGTCTTGGTTCCCAGGCTCCTCCCCTCTCTTGTTTACGTATATTTAATTAATGGGTTTGTTATTACGTGAACTTGGGTTTACCAATAAACGCTGTGGCCAGTATTTGCCCCAAACAAGTTGTTGTGTCTAATTATTTATTGACTAAGGGTTTAGAAAGGATTTTGCATAACAAGATTATTCAGGGAGCAAGTTATACCCAAAATGTCACGCGGACATACTCACTGGGCCTTTCACGGGTCATGTATTTGATATGCTCAATTTCCTACTGGAAAAAATGCAATCTCAGCCATTTGCAACCATTGCAGATCCTACATTAGCTTTGTAAATGTCCTCCAAAGTGACAGTGAAAATGTATTTCTCCCTCTTCTTGTGCTCATCGGTTAAATTACATAGAGTGGCAAGAAGTTTACGGAATCCAATGTACATGTAACAGATTGTAATTTATTGCAATCCTTTTGAATTTATAACCAGATAGGCAAACATAGTTGACTGGCTTTATAAGCTGTTGACAAGACTTCCTCCCCTTGTTTCAATATGTGGTTTAATGAGCACTTCATAAGGCTTCCACCACCAAGCTTATTTCAAGTTGTGCTTGTGTTATTAATTAATAATATTAATTTAAAATACTTTATTTTCATTCATGTTTAATTTCTTGCAGTTTTATTTCCCTCTCCATTAATGTGTATACTTCTAGATGGTTTTCCTTAATTATACAGTTTCAGAATTTAAATGTACGTAAGTATTTAATTACCTGGTAACCTTCATTTGTATGCCGAACGTTTTCAGCGGTTGTATCTAGACTGATGGAAGCTTTCACAATAATGTCAAGATAATTCATCTTTGAATATTCCTAGTGTAAACAAAATATGTAAGTCATGAACAAATGAACAAAACAATATAAAATGTATCACTAATATAGTATCTGTAGTGTTTAACGCTATTTTAGTGCATGTGCACTACGGAAACTATATTAACAGCAATGAGCAGATGGGGGAGGGGGGAGAGATAGGGGAGAGACATGGGGGGAAGAGAGACATGGGGGAGAGAGAAGGAGGGGGAGATAGAAGAAGGAGGGGGGAGAGAGAAGAAAGAGGGGGGAGAGAGAAGAAAGAGGGGGGAGAGAGAACAAGGAGGGGGGGAGAGAGAACAAGGAGGGGGGAGAGAGAACAAGGAGGGGAGGGGGAAAGACAGAACAAGGAGGTGGAGAGAGAAGGAGGGATGAAGAGACAGAAGGAGGGAGAGAGAGAAGGAAAGACTGGGAGATAAGGGAGAGAGAAGGAAGGAGGGAGAGAGAAGGAAGGAGGGAGAGGGAGAAGGAAAGACTGGGAGATAAGGGAGAGAGAAGGAAGGAGGGAGAGAGAAGGAAGGAGGGAGAGGGAAGGAAGGAGGGAGAGAGAATGAAGGAGGGAGAGAGAATGAAGGAGGGAGAGAGAAGGAGGGAGGGAGAGAGAGAGAAGGAAGGAGGGAGAGAGAGAATGAAGGAGAGAGAGAATGAAGGAGGGAGAGAGAAGGAGGGAGGGAGAGACAGAAGGAGGGAGAGAGAGAAGGAGGGAGGGAAAGAGAAAGAGGGAGAGAGAGAGATATAGGGCACAGAGAGAGAGAGAGCATAAAGACAGAGAGACGGCGCACAGAGAGAGGGAGAGAGCGCACAGAGAGAGAGGGAGAGTGTACAGAGAGAGAGAGCACTCAGGGAGAGAGAGGGCTCAGAGAGAGAGACAGAGCACATTAAATATTATACCATCATTTATGGCGAGCAATGACTAGTTCATATATCAAATATGTCCCTGCTGTGTTACCTCTAGGAAAGTGCTGTTCCATAACCTTGACCGTGCTGTAATGACTGCATTGCTGTCCAGACCCTTCAGTGGACATTTAATGGTCACACACCTTGCGTGGTTATTACAATCCTGGAATGGATATGAAACAAATTATCATAGGTCATGTAAGAAAACATAACAACATCAGGGCCAGATTTACAAAGGTGCCCGTACACTTACATTTCTCAGACACTCCCCTATAGATGCACACATATTTGTTTAAATATTATTTTTATGCATTAGCCCAGGAAATTAGAACTGTAACTGAACTATTTATGCCCTGCTCCTCTTTCTTTTTAGAAGTGAAACCTAAAGGGCAAAGATAGATAAACAAAATTTGCATAAAGTATGCAACAAGCTAACAACATTAACAGCTAAGTAAGTCATGGGCATAAAACTATTCATAGAGACTCTGCTAGTGCATCAAAATTGCCAGGATGGTCATTCTCAGGGAACAACTTAAATATGCCACCAAGATGGAGGCATACCAAATGGAGGAATATAATGCATTTATTAAAAATCTGGTAAATCACAGATTTAAAAATATCGTTAACACAAAGCTCTGCATAGGAAATTTTACTGTTCAGCACATTGATGTAAGAAAAATTCAATTATGATGGTCTGACATCCATAGTTTTCTTGTTGTTAAGTTAAGTTAATACACAAGGGTGCTTATTCTGTATTCACAGGTGCACAGTTCCAGGGATATCAATGTCACATCAAGGGAAATAATCTAGGTAGCAATAAAAATAGTCATTAATGCTTACCAATGTCAAATATTTTCTGTTCGAAAAGAAAGAAAATGAGGAGTCATCTGTTTTCTGTTTCTCTGCTAGCTCACGTTTGGTCCTCTTGCCGCCAGACGCCTATGCAAAAGTTAATATCAGTGTCATAATACAGAACTTCACAAATGAAACATAGAAGACTAACAAATCACTGCCAAACTATCATCTTTCTCTGTTGCATCAGAAAGAGGGCATTTGATAATGTGCCACAGTGTTTTCTTTTTTCAAAGAAAGATCTCAGAGCATAAAAAAACATGTTCAAAAGTATACTCTTGGGAATTGTCCTCTTCCAGTCAGATCTAAAGACTAAAGTATGGTCTCTGCATTTTCTGTTAGTTTCAGTGAAGATTAAACTGGTGCAAAAAAAAAAAACAACTTTAAGTTATGTTTCATGTCTCTTTAAGGATTGTGTGATCCAACATAACAATTTTAAAATATTAGCACAAAATCATTTGGTAACGACTAATTAAAACATATTTAACTTTCTTAAAGTGTCAAAATATGTGCTCTGCACCATCAAACAGAGTAGAAAGTCTTGCATATCCCAAGAAGCTGCATAGATAATAAGGTTCCAATCTTGACTGACACTAATTATGTCCTAGCTTTATTAATTTCTATATTCATTGTTTTCTATGCAGGGATGTGGTAAAAATCAGCACAGGGCAAATATGAAATAAATTGTTTTGCAGATAGCTTGGTATAACAGAAGTAAGGTCCCTACTCCAATGAGATTACTTTCTAGAAGGTATGTTTGGGGTGTGATGCGGGAGGGTGACAGATGCAAAATAGCAATGAATAAGGCAGTAGTCAGATGCAAGTGAAGGTGGCTGTGTGTTACATTGTAGGCTGTGTGTGTGAGCAATTTCATGGTGTAGAGTATGCTGTTGTGTATATTATGGCCGAAAGCTTCTATAAACAGATGAGTTTTTAGTGAGTGTTTGAAGGATTTGAGGCAGGAGGATAGTCTAGTGGAGCAAGAAAAGGAGTTTCCAAGAATAGGAGCAGCGCTAAAAAAAAGTACTGAACGCAGGAGTGAGAGCAGTTGGCGAGAGAGGAGTGAAGAAGAAGGTAATTTTAGTGAAGAGGGCAGTTGGGGGGAATATTTTGAGAGCAGAGATATAAGGGGGTGCATTGTTAAGGGCTTTATATGTTTGGGGTCATCGTTTTAAATTTTATTCTGGAGGTTTTGGAAAGCCAATGGAGTGACAGACAGTGTTGAGTGTGGTAGATGACTGGTACACGACTGGAATGGAGACAGACAGGTGTTGGGGAGGGCAGAGAGAAAATTAATTAGAATTTTATTGTGTCTTTAGTGACATGTTTTGTAGATTATGTGACAATTACACAGTTTTATGGTACCTCAAACTCTCAAGATGTACAAATATTTACGACCCTGTTTATTTACTTTTGACCTACACCGATACAGACCTGTGCACAGACCACTGAACAGAACCATTTTTTTTTCTACTGTTATTTGTGTTTCATTGGGAATATATCAGAGATGCTTTGGACTTGACAAAGAGAGGCTAGTTTACAAGTTTTTTGAATGTGTAGTAAGGAAAACTATACATTCTTAAAAATCTACAGAGATGACAGAAACACACAGAAAAAAATATAAAGACTTCAAAATATTGTACAAGAACAAGTAATGTTCTCACAAAGATGGATGGGAGTGGATGCTTTAATTGGTGAAATTAGCAGAAAATAGGACTAGTGTAGGAGAATAAAAAACAGCAAATGAAAAAATGGAAAATTAAAAGGGGAATTTAATGTTCTATGTTTTTGTCTCTTAATTTTCTGCATTCCTTTTTATCTTTCATTTATTAAGTATAAGATAATGCATTTAAAAGGAATAGTTTCATTATTCTTGCATGTGATGTTTAAAAATAGCAGGAACATTAACAAAACAAGCAAAAACTTACCAACAGTTTTAATGTATTTATTTCACTGGCAGGCTGACAGGATACTTTTCCCAGACTTGAGTCAATTTTCATCAAGTAAAGTAACCATTTTCCATTGTTAATTTCTTTTGGCCACTGAATATCCAGGTATGCAGTACCTAGTTCTTTAAGAGGTCTTCCAAAGTTTGTTACCTATAATCAAAAAAAGATATAAAAAATAAATTAGTTTGCTAAATAATACACAACTGATTTTGTGATAAAAATAAAAAAAAAAGTTCTAGAAAATGAGTTCTGCATTAGCTACAACTTACAATATACAAATGTGTTGATAAGTTCAAAAGTCTATAGATGGCTGTTTTCTGACTATTAATGTAAAAAGCAAAATCCACTAGTACAACACTGGATAAGTATTTCAGCAGACTTTTCCCCTGAGACACGATCTCAACCATCCAAAACTTTTACAAATCTACAATAATAAGTATTTCATTCAAAAGAAATAGTGTGATTTCAAAAAATAGTTTGGATGAGAAGGGCTGATTAACCTGAAGCCAGTGATTGTGAAAATGTCACATTTCGGAATGGTATAAAAAAAATTACTATCTAACAACAAATACAGAGAAGTAGTTATATTGTTGGGGTGACCTTTACTCCAAGGATTGACAAACTGCACCAGATGTTCTATGTTAAGTAGTAAGCACCTGCACAAATTGCATTAGCACATACTTTATAATCCACAACATGGGTATAGGAACTGGAGGGGATGAGGGGGGACGACGACAAATATCCCCCCCCCCCCCCAGATTTTTCAATGTGTGTGTTTATTTGTAAAGAAGCAGTGTATTTGTGGTATTTTTATACAATCCCCCCAGATTTTCTTTGGCTCCTACACCCATGCTCCCCGACATTCCATTAACATATGAAAATATAATTTTTATGTCCACTGGGGGGGTCTAGGATTGTACAATTTCAAAAGAAGTACTTCTACCATTATTCAACCATAGTGTGCACTAGAAAAGTGGAATAGGCTTCTAGGAAAGTTCTTAGAGACAAATTCATTGAATAATTAAAGGAACATGGAAAGCACATCTTCTTTCCTTGGTGCATCTTACAGAGGGTATTTGGAAATTATTCACAAAGCTTTTAATTTTTAAAGCAACAGTTCAATTGCTGAATAAACTGTTTACATGTAAATTGTCCTTGGAATTATTATTATTATCGTTTATTTATACCGCGCCAACATATTCCGTAGCGCTGTACATAAGATACGTTTAAGACAAAGAAACATGCAAATTAACACATAGTAAAACAAGGAGGGCCCTGTCTTTCAGTTTGGAATCCAGTGTCCATGGTGCTTTCCCTAAAACACCTTGTGGGATTGAAACTCGCAGACTTACATCCTAAAGACTCGCAGACTTACATCCTAAGTCATTCAAATATTGTCTGTGTTAGCCAATAAGCAGTAATATGAGTGAACAGCTGTTATAACATGAACGGTGGCTTTTAAAGGACCAGGTAAGAGCCAAGTAAACATTGTGGGTAAATAGTGTCAACACAGCTAACCTGGTAAACAAGATATGTAAAGTTATTCATCTGACACTTACGCTGGTCCTTTAAGCCTAAGCTTTTGGAATAGATAGGTGAAGCGAGCTGACATGATGACACGTTTTTATCTACTATCACATTTTTTGATCTCGCTTTCAAGATTAATTATTAATTATTTTATATCTAGCTCAAGGAGTTGTCTTCCCCTTATTGCATTATCCTTCCCTTTCATGTACTTTCTTACGTTATGCTTAGCCATAACTGCCACTTACTTTGAACTCAAAATCAATTGAGCTTCCGATCTCATCTTCTGTTTTCATGGCACTCTCTCCAATAACACTACCTCCAAAATACACCTGTGATGGCTTAGCGATTCTGAAAAACAAATCACACCATTTTACAACTCTTGCAATCACTTATTCATGGCAAAAACATTTGCTTATTTTTCATACTTCACTATGTAACTCAAAGTTCATCAGCTGTGCCCAAGTCTCACCCACACACCCAAATACATCTAAATCTCTCTAAATCTGGGGCTTTTTTTTCCATAAAAGCCTTTTAGAATCACTGATTCCTGATCCCTCTGCAACTTTATCCCCAAAATGTTTGCCCCAAGTAAACATGAGATTTCCAGTTGCAAAATGACCACTGCAGTCCTATATTTAAAATGTATTTCTTTGAAGAACTACATTTGACAAAAGTCAAACAATATGTTAATGTTACAATATAAATGTAACCATATATGTTAATGTTAAAATATAAATGTTAATGTTACAGCAGAAGCTTCCAGTTTCTACAATGGATGTGTGGCAGCTCAAAATGCCAGTTAAGTACAGAGAAAGCTTCCATCTTCTGCAATGGAAGTATATCAACTCAAATCACCAGTGCTTTCAATCAAACTAAAACAAATATCATTATAATTAATAAATATTTAAAGGTACCGTAGTATTTAATTTTTATCTTCTAAGAAAATGACTATTTTCTAGAACATATGTATAAAAATTAAGACTACAGTGTTTAAGTGATATTACTGTGGTATTGTGCAACAGTGTAGATGAGTACCGCAATTATGAACACTTACCCAGACACACTAAGTAGAAGCTCCACATTCACTCGAGCTTTAGCATTAACTGGTGCCAAATTGGCCTGCGAACTTGTTCTGCAACACAAAAACACATTTTTCACATAAATTAATATTACATGGCCAGATCTGAATGAATAATTATAAATGAAAATTATAAAAAAAATCCCACCCCCCAAATAACATACGTTTCCAACTTTAAAGCAACATCCAGCTCTTTAGTATCCACCAATATATTGTTTGTACTCAGAATAAGATAAAATGTTACCTGAAAAAAAAATGAAATTAGAAAACAATTAATACTGAATGGAACACACCGATAAGACTTGGAATAACAGTACAGAAATGTAAAAAAGTAACTATATGATAATTAAGACCAGAGAATAGTAATAAATTATGATAATGGTTTAATACTGTTCTAAATTTGGGGCCCGATTCAATTGCCCAATTTTTAAATTTATAAACACATAAAATCACTCTTAATATTGCCACATATTCGTCAAATACTACTTATTGGCTCTAATGAATTCTTAAGTCAATAGAATGCATATAAACATTTATTTAAAAACAAAATATGAGTTCAAGGCATTTGCAAGTAGCTAATAGAATAAGGCTATTAGTGTCTCCTTATCACTTTTTGTTCCTGAGGACAGGCAGGTAAGGCCTTAGAGATCAGTGCTGGTCCTAGAACTTGCTTTTGAGAACCACTACTATGTTATTTTGCATTTACAGACTGGTTAATGATAATGCTTTATATCTCCTGCTCAAATTGACATTTGCAAAAAGGTTGTTGTACCAGTGCATTTTATTCAATACCATATTCACCCCCTTTGATATATGGCTGTAAAGTAATAATACATTTTGCATATCAAAACCGACTTTGATATCCACTTTTGCAGAAATTATTGGTAAAATGCTGCAAAAAGAAAACAATGTAGTTTTAAGATAAACCAAAATAGGAATATTTGGGTTCATCTAGGAGGTTGTTTTTTTTTTTTTGTTAAGATTCCAGGCTCTATACTTTAGTGCTCAAGATGCTTGTCATCTACATTTTTGTTAGTGATCCTATCATAGTCTAGACAAGTGATGGGCAACCTGGTTCGCTTGAAGGACATCATGTGCAGTCCCTGAGTTCTTAAAATGGCATCAAAATCCTTTAAAATACTCTATTTTATCGAAAGCAAAGAGGTAAAATGAAAGGAATTAATCGGTAATATTTGTTTAGATAATGAGAAGATATATTTGTGAGTACTATTAGATATTATTTGCTTGTTTTAAAGCTATAATAGATTGTGTCTTGTTGAAAAGGGCATACACACTTCAAATAACATTCTGGGGACACATTGAAAAGTGCTTGAGGAACGCATGGGGTCCCGGGGCCACCTGTTGCAAAACATTGGCCTACCAGTATAGTCAAACTATCCCTAATCATCACCTTAAAACATGTTAAAGCTACAGCAAATAGGGAAGCTGCTCTTCCTGAAAAGTAAGATTTAAAATCATGTGCACCACATAACAGATCTACTTTGTGGGCATCACCATTTAGTCATGTTCAGCTCCCATACAACAGACTGTTGTAACATTGTCTCCTTTTATTTGGTCTTTAGATGATCTAAAATTATTTTTTTGTTTGAATCATATACTTACACTGCTGTTTCTTTTAAAAGGATTTCCAAGTTCACAATCAACTACAGACCCATTCTGGTTTGATGTACAGGTAAGTTGCTTTTCCTGTTATCATGAAAAAAGTAGGATGTTACCCAAAAAGTTTACAATATTTTGAAAATAATTACAATTCAAGATCTATAACTAATATTACGTACAGCTTGTGGACTTATGTCTTGGTATGTGGAATAAGACAATGTGTCTGGTAAGGAAGCAACTATTTTAGCTTCATGGGCATCATCTCCATCCTTTTTGGGATTCTTTGGATCATATGGGTAATTTGTAACTGTTATTTCAAGTGCAATATCTTTCTGGTTTTTCAGAGTCAATTCTGGAAGTCCATCGTTTCTGTGTTAAAAAATAAAGTCATAATATTAGCATTTTGTTTAAAAAATAACTTAGAATCAGACTAGAACACGTTTTTACACTTACATAGTTAAATAATTAAATGCTTTTTGTTTGTCTTCTCTTGTGCAATATTTGTATGCAATTTTCATGTTGCTGTTGCATATATTGTCCTCACCACATCCTTCTTTCAAAAACTGGACCTAGTAGATAAGACATAACATTCACTTAATGATCATCAATTACAAACATATACTCTCTTAATTATAGTTCAACTTTAGAAGAAAAATATATAAAAGTGCCACATTAAAATATTCTGCTTGTGATTTTCCATATTATCTGAGAGATCAAAAATATGTAATTTATTTAAGTGTCTTGCTGATTGTCCAAAAATGTAAGTGTCTTGCTGTTTGTCCATCTATCACAGCTACAAAAGGTATTTCTATATTTAAATATAATCAATAAAAAAATCTAACTCTAGATATAATTAAGTACAAATACTCACATTAGCTGTAGCAGTTTCCAGATCATTTGAGTTCAATATTGGAGCAAGCTCAGGAAGTGCTGTGCTCTGTCTTCTTGTGCGGCTGTTTTTTCTGATGTCCACACCAACCGATACTGGAATTTGGCGCAGTTTATCTCTAATATTATCCTAAAACACAATTGTAGTCTGTCAAATATTTAAAAGAATAGAAGATAACACAAGATTACACAACTAGGACATTTAGAGATGCCATAGTCTTTTTTGTAAGATCCATGGAAGAAGTAGCAGTCACCTGGTCAGTTAGCCCTCTATCTATGGGGCGTGTTGTATTACACTTCTCCAACGCTGTTGCCCAAACACCTAAAGGATCTATTCATTTGCATGGGGGAGGACCTGATCGACTGGTGTATAAAACATATTTTAGCTATATCTCCGAAATATGCTTCTGTGCTTAGTAAATAAAATCACTGTAAAACGGTCAGGGTCACTGCCAACAGGACATACTTATCTTCTTTATTACATAGCAATGCTGCTTGTTTAATTACAATCAGTTGCAATTATGTTTATATTTATGTAGACTTATCATTTCCTCAATAAATTTGGTGCCACTTAAGGGGATATGGAAGTTTTTTTGAATTTTACTAGGTATCTAATATAACTGTGTATCTATTTAATTGATGTACTTTGTTTAATTAAATGTATATATAGGTTTCCTGGGTATCAAACAGGCAATGATTAACAGAAAAAAAGAGGTGTTATATAGATAAGGTCAGTACTTACACATTTATAGGCAGAAAAGTAAATTGCAGCTTTCCATACCCAGGGGAAACTGACATTACCAAGTACACAGAGAAAATTTATCTAGGTACAGAGTTTGACCTTTCACAGGAAGTGCTTAGTGCTGGATTGCATCACATGGTTGGGTGGGGTCTGACTTTACAACTGAATCGGATCACAAGTATATATTAAGAAAGAGAATACATATCACAGGCTTCTTTGCAACACAGCAACCCCAGAGTATGATACAAATGTATCTGCTATCTCCTGATTGGCCAAAACTAATTATGCTAATCTTAGCAGGGATTTTCAGGGGAGTCAACTGATGAAAGCATCAGCTATGCAAATTGAAAAGATTTAGCAAACATCAGGGTGAGTTTGTAAATGTTTTTGGTATTTTTTCATGCAAAAAAAATGTTTTTATACAATATCGATTCTCCTCTGTTAGATGCATTCATAATCCAGGAAACTTAAATATGCCTTTAACAACTGCTTAAGAGCTCTGTTTTTACTGCCTAAAATCAAACATTACCTGCTTGGGTCTGTCCTCTGTAGCACATGAAAACAGGTTCTGAAGTACCTGCTGAGCAGCATCTGCTACTAACCAATCAGTGACCATCTCTCTGCAACATGCTGCTGAGCCATTTCTCCTGATAGGCTAGGACACTACACTGCAGATCCTGCCTACCCAGTCTATGTCCCCATACAGGGACTATTCGTTAAGCCAATAAAAACAGAGATTATAAACACTTCTTAATAAAATAAAGTACATAAATATATACACAGGTATATTATATACCTAGTAAAATCCATAAAACGTTCATATCACTGTATACTGATGTTCATCTACTTACCTGTAGCTGAAGTGTGGTTTTAACGCATTGCCTCTGATTTTGCCCTCTGAGGTCAACTGATCTTGACAGTTGGGGTTCAAAGGGTTGGTTTTGAAATACAACTCTTGACGGCAATTTCAACTTTCTTCTTTCACTTTCTACTTCAAATGTGTAGTTAAGAGCTGTCAAATTAATTTCAAGGTTACTTCCCATATACTAGGTGAATAATGTAATTCTCGAGCTATGCAAAATTGAACATCTATATATATCTACATGGAAAGACAACAAGTTAGCTGACATGTAAGAATTTGACAAGTTTAGTATTGAGAAGTCAATTGCTAGGGAAGGAATAGCTAGCAGGCGTTTCCTGCAAAGTTGAGAAAACGGAAAAAGGTTATGGTGGACACATAAAGCAGACACCCAAAATTGTCAGGACAGGATAATCATTATTGACAACAAAGTTGTACAAGATATCTAAAACGATGTTAAAAAATCCTGTTTATGCAAAATTGTGTTGGACCTGCGAGTCCAACAATATTGTGTTATTGAGCACTGCTTTTGTGTCAATAAAAAGATTTGGAAAAAAAAAAAAAATTTCAAGGTCATTAGAAAATGTTATAATGGACAAAAATAAATAGTTTTTAAACTTTTGTTTCTAATAAAATGTAGTTTTTTTTGGATACTGGTAAAGGGACACAGCTGGGCATAATTAAGGATGACTGTAGGCTTGTAAAACATCATCAGCCTTATTAAATTGCAATTTCGGCAAGTTCGTGAAGCCCTTGATTTTGGATAGAAGTTCACTGACTAAAAACTTCTGTAAAAAAAATATGATATCTGCTTATATAGAGCCCTTTAGAATTTGCTGAATTGCAATTTAATAAGGCTGCATATGTGTGTTAAGTATGTAACAAATTTACACCATTAGCATCTGTGTAAGTCATGCAAGCCTCCATGATAGTTATACTTCCTTTTCAAGGCTTATGGGGACAATTGCACAGCACTGTAAGGAAGACGTGTCCTGTACTAAAATATGATCTGAATCTACCAATCAGTAAACAAAACCCTCTCACTCCTCCCTCATATCCTGAACAAACAATACAAATTTAAATACTCTCTCTCAGTCTGAAGTGTAGAAGACAAAAGATGGTGTCTAATAAAATAAAAAACTTGCCCAAAAATTATTTTACACCCAAAACCTAAACACCTTCTAATGTTAATTTGTTATAAACTTCACAAACATCTAACATCTTCCCAATCCACAGTTTTAAGTATAAGTATTAAGAAATAATCAGTTTAATGTTACTAAAATAACAGTAAACTAACATTTAAGTTTGCAATAGTAAACCAGCACTTCTGATCCACTCATGAAGCATACTCTGGTATCTCTATTTTATGCATGATTATTGTGAATTAGTTGCTATACACCACCCTGGCTTGTTCTCAGTCTAAAGCCATATGAGGCAGTGTTGAGAAGTTATTGGGTTATGGTCTGTAAAGTGGTGATAGTTCACCAGAATTTTTTTTTTTACAGTTATACAGTTATAAAAAAAGGTACTCACATATCACTGGACTGTAGGTTTTGGGATTTGCAGTGTATTCAAAACAGGCTTCTACGTCCAAGCTGAAATAAATAACATTTTATAAAGATTCCTGTTTTAGACATTATAGAAATAAGGTGAAATAAGTTCTTCCTGACACAGGCATCCATATAAGTCAGAACATTTGAATAATGTAATCTCACAGTTGGCTACAGCTGCATTTTCTCTAGCAGGTGCTGTGTGTTATATTTTGTAGAAAAGTATTCCAAAGATTAGATTCCAAAATAGAATAGCATGAATAATTCATACCTCAAAATGCAACGCTGGAATTAGGGCGAATTGGATCAAAGTTTAGCAAAGTGCCCCTTATTTCAGACCCCTATAACTACTAACTGCTAACTACTAGTTTCCATGTTGATATTAGCTCCCAGCATTATTGATGATCCTTCTGAACTAAAGTGCCAGCTTTCATAATCTGACAGACATGGTATAATAATATAATATAAATATAAATGCTTTTTTAATGGTTATTTAAAAAATGCAATTTCCTACAGTAATCATTGAAGTTTTCATTTGTGGGTTAGCTAGAAACGCGGACTGACAGCTAAATATTGCAGATTAAAATATTTTGTTCAGGAAATATCATTGCCTTGATTATTTGATTAGATCCTGGACATTAGGAGCAGTCACCAGGGTCAGAGCATGCCTAGTTTCTTTCTATGGAGACAACATGCGCTATGTCCCAGTGCCTAGTCAACTAACTAAGGCAAAACTGTCTCATTAACAAAATATTAAAATTTGACTTTCTGGGTGAATCAGAAAGGCGGACCAACAGCTAAATATTTCCAACTGTATTAGTTAGTATTTCATTATGTAATTACATACCAGATTCCACTTGGGGCGTTACAGTTCTTCTTGGTATAATCTATTTTATCTGGTGTAACTTTAATAGTCTTTTTGATGCTAATAACAGGCCTTGATCTAAAAGAAACACAAATGCAAATATGAGCAACATTTTCAAAACCATTGGAGATACATTTCTTAACACTACAGTGCTGTTATATTTTGTACCTGAACACATTTATTGAATCTGACAAGGAACCAACTGCAATATCTGGGTAGGAATTTCTGTCTAAATCCATATTTCCAGCAATGGAGTAACCAAAGAATGGAGTATTCTGACTTTTGCCATCTATAACCTTGGGGAAGAATAAAAAACATGATTAGTGCATATGTATCAAGAAAAAATATAAGAACATCTAAACTCAGTCTTTAAATGGACAATACATTTACCATATATGCTCTGTAACATCATACAGAGGGTTTAAAAAATCATGTAGAAAAGTTGAAAGGCGATAAGAAGTTTTAACCAAACAAAAAAGGTACAAATACATGAAGGGTATGTTTCAATCTGTAAGTTTATATAAATACAATTAAATGACAAACATGGGGCCATTTTCAATCCCGTTCATCTCTGATTGCAATGCTATTCAGTACCCGCAACCCAAAGCCGAAACCGTAAACAAAGCTCTGGTTCTGAGCAGTCCAGGGCAGGAACATGATCAGTTAAGCAATCCTGTAACCTCACATTCGAAATCAGCCAATAGAAAATTAGACTGTCATAATTACGGCAGTAAAACATGGAGGTTACATGTCAATCAATAAAGGTTCGGTGGTCCGATTTGCAATCAGACTCGGCAAACCCGCAAAATACAGAATTATGAAAATGAAAGCCAATACTGTTCTAGTCCATATGGGTGGCCTGATATGTATTAACTCATTGATACCAGAGATTGATTTAACCCCGAAATGAAACATAAAAAATACATTTTATTTCCTGCCTATTTGTGAGCTTGAGACTTTTGGGCAATTAATTCTAATGTCTATCATTGCATTCCCTGTTATTTACAGTGCATTATTGATTTTTTTTATTTGAATTTACAAAGCTACGAATAGGTGTTTAACCCCCTTGCGGGTCCTCTCTAGCACTCGTTGGATTTTCTCCCTCATTTGCGGTTTACAGGTATGAAAACATTTGCGGGCTTGGAGAAATTGAATAGCGATTTGCGATTTTAGCCTTGCGGCTGTGAAAGATCAAAGGCTTCTGGAGGCTGTAAGTTACAAGTTTAACCATCACAGAGTTTTCAAGCCGTAACTCGGAAGCCATTCGGAGCCCGCAAAAAGACTCCAATTGAATCACAAAGTAGCCTGCGATTTCACTTATGGGATACCGGATCGCCTGAGAGCACAGTTGAATGGGGCTCATGGTATCGAATCAAACTGATGCTTCCTAAGATAAGAGGCATCATACAATTGCTATTTTAATTTTTTTCTCTAGTTCAGATAATATGAAAAGGAGCAAAATGTGGGAAGAGAGAGATGAGGAGAAGAAGAATATTCTTTACCTGAGCAGGTTTCATAACTATTCCACTTTCAGACCCATGATATACATACACTTTGCCAAAACCATCATCATATGGTGCTCCAACTGCAATGTCTAAAGAGGACAAACATAAGTTGAATGCAATTCAAGTAACAGTGTAATTACAGATATATATATTTTACATAACATTTTTTAAAATTGCTACATTAAATTGTAAAATTTAGCTTAAACAGTCATTCTTGCAGCCATTGGTGGTTGTGGTTCTTGGTGGCGTCTCTAGGTGGCAGCAGTTATCTATGGCTGTCTCCAATCAATGCCTTGACTAAAGAAAATATGTCGTTGTTTGTGTGTTATATTTAAATTTGTGTTACCAAAGTGGTTATGTAGCTCAAAATTAGGGACTGAGAAATTGTTGAGGAAGTGAATTGAATTACCTGTTTTTATTTATTCCAAGACCGAACAACTGTACAGAATCAAGCTCCTGCTATTTTATTATACATTGTATTGTAATAATTGAAAATCAATAAGTAATTGATATGTTAAGCATTTAATTCATAACTGATGTTGAAGTTGCGTTAAAAACAAATACTTATTTTCTTACCAGAAAAGCCATCCTGGTTTACATCTCCTATGTTTTTTACCGAAATGCCAAACATGGAATCCTTGGTTCCTACAATGCGGGTTGGCTTCACATCCTGCCATTTGCCCATTTTGTTCATATATACATAAATAGCACCTCCTATTTCTTTGTCATTCTTATCAAAATACTGCGGAGCACCAATAACAATATCCTGCCACCTGTGGTAAGAAAGAGATGTATAATATTATAGTTATATTACATTATGTATTTAAAGTATCATTGTAATACCTAACAACAGTTTCTAGATTTTTTAATTAGCCATTGATAATTAATAAACGATATATTCAATTATTTAAAAAAAACAATACTCAATATTAAACTCACTTTGAAAGATCAAATTCAGCTGTATCTAGTCTCTGACCACTGTAAAATCAATGGGGAAAACAGCGCTACTTTTTTCAGGCATTACATTATACCACACAATGCTCTCCATTTGCTTGAATCTTGCTTTGGGAACAAGCCTTTGCTGTGGAGGCAGCCTACGGATATACTCAGATCAAATCTAATTGTTCTTTAAATCCTCCAGACCTGTCTCACAGCCAAACAACTCCTTCACCTGTGACAGTATCAGGGCAGAGGCAATCAACTTAGCTAAAGGATGAGTTTAGTATTGAATAATGCTATTATAAATAATTAAATATTAATGTATTAATGATTAATTGGTCCTTTAACCTCTAACCTGATAAATTAAAGAAGTGTGGGATTTAGTTGAGTGACTGTATATTAATAAAATATTGTTGCTACCCAACACTCATAAGCAATCTTCTTATTTCAGTGCTATAATATGTAACCTATTCAATATGGTTCCCATTTCACACACAATAAAGAAATGATAGGCTGACTCATAGGAAATGATAGGAGAGTCAGACATGGAGGTGTGAAGTTAGCAGATCTGAAAACTGCTATCAAACAGTCTGCCGTATCAACTTTGTGCTTCCTGACAATTTCTTATCTTTACGGCAGTGTGAGTCATATTTGCACACATACAGTCAGACTGCAGCTTCCTTGTGGCATAATAATAACAATAATGCTGTATTTATTCACATTAAAAATAGAAAACAAAGGTTGGTTTGCTACGGGAGGAAACCCGTGACAAGTAACATCCTGAAAGAGTCCCAGGTGTGTTGTTGTTAGCCATATTGTGATAGTTAGTGATGAATTTCGGCTTTTTGTTGTCCCAGGTCCCTCTTGATATGATCACTGTAGTACCATAACAACATGAGTTATATGTTCTAATTAGGTCGTTGATCATTAATAGAATGCATATTCAATGATTTAAAAACACAATTTTCAATATTAAACTTAATATCAGCTACTGGTAACACTGTAAGGTCAAAGAGAGAAGGTGGCTTTGTCTTGCAGTTAGAGGCTAAATTTTCATACAAAAAGTGCACAAACAACACAATGATGACTTGAGGCTTGGCAACCAGTTTCTGCTGTGGGGGCATCAATGATTGTTTATTCTCTTATCATATAGGTTTTTTTCTTAAAACCTTTTAAACTGGCCATTCTCATGAATGGTCTTTTCATGGTAGAAAAGAATGGAGTGTGGTGGCTCAGGTATATTACTTAAGAACCAAATGTAAATGTGTAAATTTGGGTGCTCCTTAGGATTACATTTATTAATACTATATGGAAGGAGAGAGAAAAAAGATCCAATTGTAGGGCACACCTAATCATCCTAATCTTAGAAACAAGAGAATAAACTAAACAATAAAACTTAACTTTTAATGGTAATTAAAATCCTTATTAAAACATATGCACATAGGTAGCAGAGAGATAGCGAAACTATAAAATTGGTAGAGATAGTATCTTTGAATAGGAAGTTCTGTCCTGAATAAACTAACCATATACAATATAAAGTGCTGGTGTTGTCACGGTAAAGACAAATATTCAGCCAGAATCTAAAATTTTATATCGCTATTATATATTATTAAATAGGAATTTCATTAATGAGCAATACATAAATAAAATAACTAGTTCATCTTGTTAGGGCATTAAGTGATCCTTTAAAGGGTCATTGTAGTCAAAAAACCTTTTGTCATACATTTAAAAAAGAACATGTTTTTATACATTACAAAAACTTCTAACACTTTGGAGCCAGGGGCTTTGTTTATAGAGACCTGTATGGTGGCCTTTTATAGAAATAGGAAAATATTTAGGAGCCTAAGTACACATTTCAGGTGCCCGTGATCACAGGGATGCATACCTCTGTATACGTATGTGTGTATACCTTGAGAAAGAGACAGATAGAGAGGTAATCTTATAATTGGAATTGCAAGGCAAAATTAGTAATTGGTAAATATGGGGGATGGGGTGGGGAGGGGCGGGGGGGGTCAGCATAAAACCTAAATAAGCTCCTAAAATGGTTACAGTAAATATAATAAAACATATTGCAAAAAGTATACAAAAAAATATAAGATATATTACATTGAATTAAACAAAACTGATAGAATATGTTGAAGCCTTAAGTCCATTGAACTTATAGCTTACAATGGAGTCTATTGTATATTTTGGACATTACCATTTTTATAATATAATATTCAAATATATTTATATGAGAGAAATAAGTCTATAATATTATTCAATGTTGCGTTCCCATGACATAAAGGGCACGGAACAAGTAAGTCTTACTTATCACTGTTGAGATCAACCACAGCCACATCATAACCAAAAGAAGAGGCCAGCCCTTCCCCTTCAAATATATGTTCTGGAGAAAGCATCCTTTCATTGGGAGGGAATTTCCTCAGCAGGACCACAGCTCCACTGTGATTAGCTCTTGGGGCGCCAGCAACAAAAGTCATCTCTTCCTGTGAGGTTATACCTCTACCGGTATCCAAAGAAAAGCCTGAAAGTACAGAAAATAGTGTCAAGTATAAAGCTTAGTTTGGCTAATTTACTAAATTAAAATATGTAAATATGAGCATATTAAGAGGGCTATTCATTAATCTGCAAATATGACAATCCTAGGCAAAAAAAGTTTATTTTGAGATTGAAAAATCTTTTACTGCAATTAAATAATTCTAATTACAATTGGTTGTTATTATCGATTTTGAGTAGAAGTGTTTGCTAATTGAGCTTATAATTGTGAGTTTTAAAGCAAAAATTATATCTAAAAATGTCTTTCCTCTAAAACTCCTTATCCATGGCCATTAATTAATTCTAACAGTGGGGTGATAGAGGAGAAGTGTGCATGGTTGGTTTAGGTTAGAATGATAAGAGAGAGAGTGTGTGCGTGTGTATGCAATGAATATTACAAAACAATATAGATAGCAATTGGTGTTAGGTGTGTTGCTTGTAAACTGTTACCTTTCATGTAATAAATATGATTGTGAAGCAACTGATCCGTTGCAAATTGTGCAGTTTAATGAATAGACTACTCAACATGGATTTGTATTTATAAATGCATTTACCATGAAAAAAATGCAAAATAGTGGTGATTACTGTGGGAGAAACAACAATGCAAGCTACATCTCCCCTCGATTAAATGAATACACAGTACATGCAACTTGGAATAAAAATGCATGACATTAAAATGAGGATGGAATGCCATAACTGTGATTAAATGTTTCACTGGCTGTGGGATCTACAACACTTTACACATAGGTGGCCCCTCTGCCATTGATAAACCTAAGCAACCTGTTTATATATTGCCAACATTATGATTTTTGCACTAAAAAACACATTTTTAAAAGGAATGATCTGAAGTTAAAAACACTAATATTAAAAAAAATGATATAGGAAATGATGCTTGATGCATTCCTTAGAGAAAACCTTTTTGACTGATCATTAAATCAATTAGCGGTGATTTCTTAGCTAGATGTGCCACTAACAAATGGTAAAACATTTCCCTACTCTTACTCGGGGCAAGAACTGGCAAAAAGAGCTCCAGGAGCATATTCTTTACCGTTTCAGTGCTATACATCAGCTGAAATGAGGTAAAAAGGCTGAGATGAAGTAAGAAAATTGAGAAGGAGGTACACGAAAGGGTGCTTGTTCCTTAGAGAAAACTATTTTGACTGATTCTTAAATCAATTAGCAGTAAAACAAATAGCCAGCTGTGCCTTCCAATGTATCACAACGAGTGCCAAGGTTTTTTGCTCATTCAGACTTGTCGAGTTTCAAAATGCTCAAGTTTTAAGGACGACGAGAACCGAGGCACCACCGTGTGTATGCGTGAGAAATGGCATATATATAGGTACGTAAAATGGCCGTTGTCTACTATATACTGTGCCTCCAATTGAAAAACATTACTAAATATGCTTTGTATCACATACGCCATCCATTACAACTTGAAATACATTACATAAATAAGTTTGTTATAGATGAATTCAAAATGCCATTTAATAATAAAAAAGCCAATATCAATGCTAATTGCTAGTGGCGTATTGAGGTGAAGAGACGCTAATTAATAAGCCAAACTGCATCTGGACCTTGGTTTAATCCTGAGCATCCTGGCTTAGGGCCTCATTCTATTATCGGCTGTAGGAGATGCGGGGCCGCAAGGACCGGCCGCAAGCTATTCGCCTATTCTATTCCCTTCCGGGCAGGGATTCCGGCAGGCTTGCGGCCGGCGCCTTGCTATCCCTTGCGGCCGCTCGCGCCAGAGGAAAGCGTTTGATCTAAAACGGCCGCAAGAGTTTCGGCCGTAAGAAAATCCCGGTTGCTATTCAATTGCTCCGGGAACCCTCTCTGCAAGGCTAAAACCGAGCCGCAGCTTACATGCAGAAAAAAGGTCCCGCTAGCACCAATTAAGCACATTATAAAGCCGAAATAAAGCCATCCTGCACTCTGAGGAGACTATAAAGTGATTGTAGGTGTTAGCAAAAATAGCACAACATTCCCCTATACTCAAATCCGTAAATAAATTATTTTTTAATTTATGTCACATATCCATGTAAAAAGTCCAGAGTGCTTGGAGCACCTCAGACCCGCCCACGCTGCGGCCGGAAAATAAACAGTTAATGTAAACTCGGATTTGGGCTGATGTGCAAGCTTGAGAGGGGGTTGCTATTAATCCTCATTTCCCCCATTATGATCCCTAGCATTTACAGAGCTTTACAGTGCCGTCTTGAATTTATTTTTGCGTTTAAAGATTTCTAAACTTACGGCCGGTTGCAAGATATGCGGCTGGCCGTAAGGGGAGATCCTTGCGGCGCCGTATAATTGAATTGCAAGATAACGGAACCCCCGCAAGGAATCGCAGCCTTGCGGCCGTTTTACGGCCGATAATAGAATGAGGCCCTTAGTGTATAAATGACAACCTTAATAATCTCAACTAAAACCTTACATAGTATTATTTAATTAATATATTAATATACACTAATATGAAATTTAACTAAAAGCCAGAGTTTAAGATGAATTTTGATGCATGCACATGTTGGATAGTGCAACAAGGGACTGATGGAATGACCCAGATGTCACCAGCATGTCAGAACACAAACCTAGGTAGCTATTCGTCATCACATCATTGGAATTTTGCACCCTTGCTTTAGGGGGTGCAGATTTGTACAAAAATTGATCAGGATCACTAATGGACACAGTTGTCAAAAAAAGAAGACCTACACAAGTGCAGAAAATACAAGAGGACAAGAAAGAAGATAAATTGAAAGAGAAGTTGTGAATCGCCTTCATGAAACTACTTACCTGTATCTTTAAAGGCACTTGAGGCAGCAGATTATGGGACGTGAGACTTCTAAATGTTATGTTGTGAAGTTAGATCATATTATATAAAAAAAAATTGTTGTTGCAAGAGAAATGACCAGCCTAATGTCTAGTAATCTTGCAAGCTATTCTGCAGCACAGGAATGTGATCTTTTAAGCAAATATTGCTCCACCTTCCTTAAAGCTATTTCTACAAAATGGTATGGAAATTACCTTCTGAGTCTCCGAGGGCCACTATGCAGATTATTGAATACGGGCCATTGTTTATTACTCAACTCAATACAATTGCAGGATTCATGTGGCCTCATTCAAATGGCCAATTGAACAGGACTCTATATAAGCATATAACATATTTTTTACAGAAGTTTTTAGTTAGTAAAGACCTTGCTTTTGGATAGAAGTTCACTAACTAAAAACTTCTGTAAAAAATGTGCTTATATAGAGCCCTATTCAATTGGCCAAATCGCATTTGAATGAGGCCCATGGTTAGCTGGAGTAAACAAAACCAATTTGTAAAATTGGAAGGGTGAATCTGAAGACTTCTTGTACCAAAACATAAAATTGAGCTTTGCAAACTTTAGATAAATAATTTTACAAAAAAAACATGTTTTAAGAGAGCCTGTTTTATAGCTCTACTGTGTTAAAAGATTTAAAATAGCATATTTCTAAGAACAATTAACAAATATGCGACTGTGCAATCTTCCATTGTAATTTACAGTAATCTACTTCCTGAGATGGAAAGAGACTGAACACACAGGACGTTAGAAACATTTTTTTTTACTTTCTCAAATCATTTTGATATTGAAAAGACCATATAGAAAATGCCAAAGTGATTCTTTAACATAAATCTTGTATATCTTTTAGTTACAATATCTTTTAAAGCTTCGATACATGGTACCAACGCTCATAAATACCCATACTGCAATCCTGAGTAAAACAAGAAAACAGATCAAGATTAGGATTTATCATACCTAAATAACTGTTTGCGGGAACGGGGACTAATTCTGCATCACGTTTATTTTCACCACCAGTTTCATAAGGACCATCTTCAAAAATGAAAAGGTTTTCCAAAGAACTATTTTTTGTTTCTGCACGTACACCCCCTGGAGGAATGGAAATGTCAAATAAATAAAAAATGGGAAAAAACAAACAAAATGTAATGGTTCAAAATAAATAAATGTACAAATCAACAAATAAAATGCATGTCTTAATTCTGATTGAAAATAACATTTCTAAATTCTATTCCATGAATGTAAACTAACAAAACTTTTGACTTGAAATGGCCACTGTAATCTTCCAGATTTCATAACTTTTACTGTGTAGACGTCTTCAATTTATTGTTATTAAAAAAAGTTGATAATTTGTACATTGAAAATCGTTTTTTTCTAACATAATCCAGTACATCATAGTAGATGCAATCCCCAGACATACAGTATATTATATTCTAAATCTTTAAACAGTGTACTGAATAAACAAATATATTGACATTGTTTTAGTAATTGTTCTCTTATTTAAGCTGGAAGTTTGCATTTAACATATACTTGTCTAAATACACCTTAAAGGGGGATTTCATACTCTTGACCCTTTAAAAGTTGATCCAGCATAATGATTACCCTGTTAGCCCAATAACATAAATCTATGATTTCTTAGTATTTTTATAATACATTTCTCTCTGCTTTGTCTTTAGGAGGCTGTCATATTGTCTCCTCTCCCTCCTCCATTCCTCTGAGTGTGTCACTGTATGAGATTAGTAGGCAGCTTTTTCCTATTGGTTCGTGTAGCTCTTTGTGGACCAATAGGAAAATGCAAGCCATACTGTGTATGCCTTAGAAGAATAAATATGGAGCTTCACAGCATACTGTCCTCTCACCAAACAAAAACCAGTCTGGGGGATGGTAAAAGGGAGACAAATCAACAAGGCAGCCCCCTAAAAGGTGAGCTTAGGAAAATTTTAAATAATACTTTTAATTAATTGTGCAAACAGGGCTTTCATCATGCTAGATGCAACTTTTCAAGGGTAATGACTCTTACCACTTTAACAAAGTTTGGCTCATGGAGAAATATACACCACACAACCAAAAAGTTTCTTTTCCCTGGTTGTAATATATAAGATGGGCCTCAGCAATTTTGATTGATATTCCCTATACCCATCTTTCCCAATGCAACCCCAACCTACTACTTTACTAAAAAACAATCAAACATTGATCATATTTCTGAGTTTTTAATCACTGTATATTGAAAAGGTGTTTACGATCATCTTTTCTACTTGAGATTTATGAAAGCTGGAGAGTTACAGAGGCTTTTTAATTGACATGTCACCATTTTGCTGAAATTATATTATGAAAATGAGAAAATGTTAATCAAGTGAGTGATTTATGAAAAACATGACATCTTGATCAACCCTGAGTACAGTTTCAAGGATATGAAACAGGTAGGGTCTATGTTCTACACTACATAATGCACTCCGAATATTATTCTTAGATGTTTAAATTATGTTCATTTTTACTTAGTCCTCCATACCTTATTAAATATATATATTTGTTTAATAACAGGCAGCAGTTAAAGTACAAATATAGTTTTATAAGCATAGATGATTCTTAAATGCCATAAAATCTATTTTCCATAAGATTTCTATCCACCCATTATTTTCGGGACTTGACAAAAAATGAATAGGCAGAACCTCCACCTGCTGAGGTCAGTATTCAAACTATTACTGCGAACACTCCTATTGAAGTGGTAGTGTTCTGACAAAGGGTTGTTGTTGTTCCTGTATCAGATCTTTCATAGGGTACTTACTTGCTAATCTAGATGGTTGGACTCATTGCCACATTGAGGGTATTCAGAAAATACAGGTTTATCAATGATGTAAGTCAAAATCCTGCACACATTTTTCAAAAACTGGAGCTTTGTTAACACATTTTAAAATAATGTTTGAAATAAATCTATATGCTTTACTGCTGCTTGTAAGAAATTACTATTAAGTTACCGTAATAATCTATTAAATAATTCCATCAAAAGAACAGTAAATATATACCGTATTCATTAATTTGTACGCTTTCTCCATGAAAAAGAAATAATGAGTGGGACAGTAGGACAGTATTACAGGAAAGAAATTGTGACATCCTCCTATGTATACTACTGAGGTATTGTAGAGGAACATTGTTGAGATTCTACAAGGATCCAAAGCTGTTAACGTATTTACCTACTTTAAAGGATCACTGACCACAGACAATATAAATGTTTTTTTGTATTCATGCAATGATCATTACCATAGTTCATACGCTATCCCAGTCAGTCTATTTATTGAAATAGACTGACTGGGATGCAGCGTATAAATCAAGGCTCAAATTGTCCTCTATCTAATCAGACAATTCTTAAAACCATTTAGGAATGCCTCACAGATAAAAAAGTACACCCCTCCTCCCAATGGAGACCAACAGCACAAGTGGAGGCTGAATTAAAACAAATAGCTCATTTTATTGGTGCATTACAGTGGTTCCTTAAAGTATAAGAGCAAATATTACCTCTTCATCATCTTATTTCATATCCTAGAGTATTATCATGATTTGACCACACATACCTTTCCAGTTGTATGTTCCAGGAGCACCAAATACCACATAGTGGTAATCCTTTGTAAATGTTGCGGCAACACCCTGTTGGCAAGAGCCAAACTTCTCATGGCCTCTCAATCGACCGTCACAGAAATTCCAATCTCCACCATCCATATCATTTGATATGGTAAGATCTTGGCTGAGTAAGTAACATCTTCCTGTAATGTCACGGGATTCTTGGTTTGTGTTGACAAATCTTCTTCTTTCATATCGATGTGCGCAAGTCTGTATATATAAAAGGTTATTTTTAATAGTAACACGTGCAATCAATAATTGGTGAAGAAAAACTAAATATGAAAAGTGAAAACTACTTTAAATTTAGCTTTGTTCAATTTTCTGTCTTAACATATAATATGCAGACTTGAGAGTGTTTAAAATGGAAACAATGATGTCTTCTACATGTTCTGCTGGCTTGGAAATCGAGGGTGAAATTCTGCAAATTGTTCTTATCTACTCAGGAGTGGAAGGGTGGGAGTTTCCTTGCTGCATCGGTTGATTCTTTTATATATATATATATATATATATATATATATATATATATATATATATATATATATTCTGGAATTTTCCATACCAACATACTATATATATATATATTCTGGAATTTTCCATACCAACATACTTCACAACAAAATGAATGTAGCTAGTTTAAAAAAAAAAAAAAACTAAAAAAAACTGAACTTTAAAATAAGTATTATATTTTTAGAATGTGAAAAAATGATGGCTTCCACTTTATTACTTATTTATGCAATTTGCAGTTAGCTACTGTGCGGGTTGATGCTGAAAGGGAATGCATCTTGGAGCTATGCTGCAGACAGAGGAGCTCCGCACAGGCAGGAGGGAAGGGAAGGGGAGCAGCTATGGAAATGGGTTTGGGGTGGAGCAGCAATGGGAAAGGGTTTTGGGAAAGCTTGCTGTTATGGGAAGGGGTTTTTGGGAGGGGAGCATTTATGGGAAGGGGTCTTAAGAGAAGCACTGAGTGATGTGGTCCAAGTGCAAAACAACTATTACAACCCCCCAAAGGGGGGCTTACATTTTTTTTGTTTGCACCAGGGCCCTCCATTCTCTAGCTTCGTCAATGGTTTATAGCAATGTATTGCAGACCTAACTGGTGTTGAAAAAAATGAAACTAGTCATTTTGCATTGTTCTTCTACTGAATTAAGATCCAAGCACAAATGTTCTTACCACAACTTTGCCTCCAGGTCCTTGACTCTGAACACTCACACCCATCCACTGATTCTCTTTGCTTTCTACTGCTAAATTAACTGAAAAGAAAAAAAAAGTTTCCATAAAACTGTTAAACTATGGTCTTTTCATAAACAGTACAAAATCAATTAAAGAAAAGCAAATACAAGCATAAAAGGGGCACATGTACTAAAGTATGAATCTTGGAGAGCTCCTGGAAAACATCTGAAGATGTTGCATTTTAGTACCCATACTAACAAACTTAAAAACGTAAAATGGATACAAAACTTGTATAGATAAACTGTTATTAAGTCAGAGGGAAGACTACTTCAGTTTTCATCTAGCAACAAATAAATTGTTAGTTGACTATAGCAGTATATAAATTTATTTCTAAAAAATCAATATATGTATGGCAGTTTTAGCTTGTGAATAACTATAACATTCTGAGGGCCTCATTCAAATGCAATTTGTCCAATTGAATAGGGCTCTATATACGCCCACAGCATATTTTTTACAGAAGTTTTTAGTTCGTGAAATTCTATCCAAAAGCAAGGTTTTCACTAACTAAAAACGTATGTAAATAAAATATACTGTGTGCTTATATAGAGTCGGCTGTTTGAATGTAGACCACAGACTAATGAAACCTTCAGAGGACTTTCTTCCCTCCACCTCCTTACCCAGATGTTACCCATCATGAGACTGATAAGTATTCATATTTTATATGTTGATGAGTATACTTATGGCCCATGCGGAAATGGTTAAGAAAATGCAATTTAATTTTAAGTTTTACTGATGAACTTACTGTCATTATCAAATATAACACGTGTGCAGGGTGAGGGTGACGTGATGTCGCAAGAAAATAAGCCACCAGTTACATTTGCCTTCTGTTCTGCAAAAGCTTTTGTTCGAGGCGCACCAACCAGCAATCTAAAAATAAAAATACAAACAAGATGTTTTTAATACACAGTATTTTTATAGTCACATATCACATTACTATGTGTATTGTAACAGTTTATAATGAGTTCCACGTTAACATTTACACAATAGCGCCAGATTGTTACTGCCAAAATGACTGTGTACCCATGTGTCTAAAGCAGTGGTGAGCAACCAGCTGTCCATGGGGCGCATGTGGCCCTCAGACATTTCCATGTGGCGCTCAGCATGTTCTCTAGAGTGGAAGAACATACCTCTCTTCAGCAATTATTATTAGTATCCTTTATTTGTAACACACCAACATATTCCGTAGCAATATACACATTTATCTTTCCACGACTAGCAAATCACTATCATTCACTCCAAAACACATTCCATCATTATATAGAAACTAGCGACTTGCCCTTAAAAAATGAAGGGGCAACAATTTTAAAGCTGGGAATGCTGTCCCTTCGGACACTCCTTGCAAGCCTCACCCCCATCTACTTTACGGGCCTTGCGATGAGTGCTCTCATTGCAAGCCTCTCCCCACTCTCTGACACATGTGTCTGTTTCCTCCTGTCTCCCTACCCCTCTGTCACTTTTCCTCCCTCTCTCCGCCCTGTGTCTCTTTCCACCCTTCCCTCGACCCCCCTGTGTCTTTCTGCTTTGTGTCTCTGATGAATTTTAGTGTGTCTCGCGATGAGTGCCGTTGCTTGCGTGGTTCCGCTAATTCTTACTGGCTTCAGGTTCATTTTTACTGGCTTCAGCAAAGTGTTAATGGCTTCGGGTCATTTTTACTGTTTTTCTCGGCCGACATTTTTTTTCTTGCTTAGCCGATTTTCAATCACCAAAAAACGCCAAATATACCTCAAATTAACTTGCAACCTCACTCACAAGCTTCCTGGCTCTCCCCCTGTGCTGTGTGTGTGTAAGGTATTTTTTTTAAGTATTTGGCGTCTTTTGGTGGTCTTTCGATTTTGGTGGTTTGGCGATTAAATTCGTAAATTTTTGCGTGCCGTAAAGTTTTGCGTGCCTCGGTCCCTGCAATGAGCGCCTTTGGCTCTCAATTTAGCTAAGTACCGTGGGCCTCAAGATGAGCGCCTGTAGAGCTCATCTCCACCCCTACAATGAGCGTCTTCGTTGCTCATTGCAGCAAAGTTGTTCGGAGCTCATCGCAAGGGCCGCAGTTGCAGGCCTCACTTTGCGAGGCACACAAAGTGTGAGGACAACTCACAAATTGATAACTATTATAGTTGATCTCTCTTCCAAAGTAATTTAACTGTTTCTGCAAAGAGTAAAATAATAGGCAAATAAACAAACAGTTATTGGGTTCCTTTAAAGACTATTGAACCACATATGAATCCCTTTGAATGAAGTAGATAGCCTGTCACTGGCCTAAAGAATTTCACAGTAGTTTGTTTATAGCTTATAGCTATAGATTTATAGATTATTAGCTATAATCACTCTGCAATAAAATTAAAACGCAACTTAAATAGAATACATTTGATGGACAAGCTTTTTTGGGTTTCAACAATATATACTTTTTGTAAAAGCAAACACTTCATGGCTCCAAATACATCTGTCTAGTTCATTAAAAGACCACTAGAGTGTAATATTAATAATACTGTATGTTTTTTATAATGTACAACAAGTTTTTATACGGTTCAAAATAAATAATTACAGCCATTGATTTTCAACTGTTGTATTCAATTTAACTTTAATTATGATGGATATTTTGTGTAGTTTGTAGAAGGATTGGAAACCAGGGATAGGAGCATCCGTAGAGGCAGAGACAATCTAGATTCACTCCTATTAAAAATGGCCTCTTGAATAGACCTAAGGGCATAATAAGGCATCATAGGATACCAAGCCCCTTCAAACACTAGTCAGACTCAATAGTATAAAATGGAATCCCTCATGATACAGAGTCATGAAAATATAAGATTTTCTCTAAAAATGTTCTTTTTGTATACCTGCTACTGTTATACACTTCACAAGCATATTAAGATTTTATTAAACTACAAGACCCTTTCATTTTACATATTTTCAGCTACCACTGACTTGCTATTATTTTCTACAGTACATTGCGATCTGTACAAACCATATTTTTTCTGACCCACAGCAGCATCATCATCAGTATATATCTGTACACATATTAATTTGAAAAATGTTATAGCCTTAGCTGTTAGAATCTAATTTTAGCAAAAGTTTGTTGGTTTAGGGGCAGCCATGTTTTCCAGAGGCAGATACCAGACTATATTACACGGTATAATTGGGTGCTTTATTAAAGAAACTCTGTCACCCCAAAAGAAAATTCTTAATTTTAGATTATTTTTAGAAAGAGTATAACAACTGGTTATACATTGTATTAGCATTTTTTTTTTTTTAAAGTAGACCATCCATCTATTATGTGTGCAGTATTTTATGCAAATGATTTGCTCCTGGATACTATTTAGCTGCTTTGATGTGTTAAAATCACATTCTGCTTGGCTGTCCCTGTAGTGGCCAAAACAATGACCTCCAATGGTGCCAGTTAAAAACCCTCCCCAACACTTATCAAGTACTCTGAGCAGAGAATTAGCACATTAGCCATAAAAACAATGTTATATTTCTCAGGAAAGGTTTACCAGTAGGAAAAAATATATAGTATAGAATAATATATAGCCACTTGGTCATACTCTTCAAGTAGAAACCAGTGCCTTTAACTTGCATTGTACAGAAAGAGATTGTAAGGCAAATAGGTAACATGGGCAACATGTGATCTCCCATAGCCAGTTACTTCCATGGATCATATTTTACATTAACACAATTTGTAAAAAATCTATAAAGCCTGGTAAATTCTCTAGAGCAAGGGAGACACCTTTCCTAAATGTTTACTGCTGGCTTCTAACATATTTTGTTATTTCTATATACACTCTTCACTTAATCCTAAAGAAAGTTTGGCTGGCTCCTCCTTGTTGGTTACTATATTTCATACTAATTTGTCAACCCTTGTTTATAACTACTGTATCTGATTTTGTTTCAGTTTGGATTAAATCCCAACTAATAAGTCTTGTGTCCTTTCCTTAGTGTTTTGCAATACATTATACCAGATCATTTCAAGGTCAGTCTGGTTGGGCAACACGTCCTTCACACTTAATTGCCTTGGTCTTTTCAAATGCAATTAGCTACAAGGAATTCATAAACACAAATGTACAAAAGTCAGTAAAATCCAGCAACGACACAGGGGCATAAAAAAATATTTTTTGCTGTTAAAGAATATCAGCCTTATTAAATTGCAATTCGGCCAATTTAATAGTGCTCTATTTAAGCACATAGCATATTTTTTTTCAGAAGTTTTTAGTTAGTGATCTTCTATCCAAAAGCAAGGTCTTCACGAACTAAAAACTTCTGTAAAAGAATATGCTATGTGCTTATATAGAGCCCTTTAGAATTGGCCAAATGGCAATTTAATGGCAAACTGGCTCAGGGCTATATCAATACCATACATTTATCAGCAGAAAATGAATATTCATAGGCTTCACTAGACATTCTCATTAAGAAAATCTACTAATAAGCACTTTCAGTGCACGGTGATCTGGCCCTTCGTTCTGTTTCAATGGCTCTCTCCCCCATTTGTTAAAATAGATACATAGCTAACTTACACACAGGAATGGAGCTACCAAGTACTGAATATTGTAAGTTATAATATAAAGGATTTTTTTTTTTTTACTTTCTACAAAGATTTTTTCCATTATCAATTTATTCAAAAGAAACAACTGCAGTTAAGACTTCTTATCGCTTTAATATTAAAGTCTTCATTTAATGTATCTCCTCTAAAATAATTAAAGGATATGTTTGCTTAATCTTACCAATTAATATCATTACAATTTCAGTCACGTCTCCAGATCTGCATAGGACTTGGGACTCAAGAGTTTCTCAGGGAAGGTAGCAAACTTCACAATTCTTTGGAAGTCTACAAAACACCTCATATATCTTTATGATTGCCAGAACAAAAAAATGAGATGCACACCTGAGGATGGGTCATCACATTATATTGTGCCCTTTGGATAATGCCCACTCAAATTGCAGTCTCCCTTGTGCCATAGCTCGTTTTTCTGCCCCAGGAGCAGACCAGAACCAAAATGCCAAACAAGTCTTCTCTGCACAGGAGAAACAGTAACCCCCAGATATATGTTCCAGCCATAAATGGCTTTTGTAAGCGGGAAGCTGCTGATCTCTCTAAGCACAGTGAGCGAGGTCTTCAGGTGTCTCACTTTTTGCTCAATATATTTTGGCTGGCACCTGGTTGCTCCAGGATCTCCTCTCCACGGGGGACTCTATACACTGTATTTTTGGATTACTTTCTAGAACTACAGTACCAGAAAGCTATGGGAAGAAGTCACCTAATCCCTTTCAATTTATAAAACTTAATTATAGAATAATATATTTTCTTTTTTGGGGGGTTTCAGGTTAATCTCAGCCAAAAGTTTACAGATATCTATCTCCCCTATTAGCCAAAAACAGTTATTTTAGAGTCAGCCTTTAATAAATGTCTTAGATCACCATAATTGAAAGTAATACATGTGACATATTTATGTTGTAATCAGACACTGTCCTTTTCCGCGGTAATGTGAAAGTTAGCAATGACCTTATAAGTTGTTTTTGTCAGCTTACCATTTCCTCTTTTCTTAAAGTGACAACGTGGATGTTCCACAACAGATGTTGAGATAGAATATGTAAACAAATAAGTGTTGCTTCCACATAATTCACTTTACTGTCCACAGTACAAAGACACCGAACCAATTCTGCATAATTACAGCTGTTGAGAATTAGTTGCCCCATAAACATGTTGCTATTCTATTTAAAGGGTCAATTACCACATACTGATTTTTTTTCTTTCCTAAAACCACTGGTCCATAATAAAGTTGTTTCTTAGACTTGGAACTTACATTTTTGTTAAATTTTTTGAAAGTACAAGATATAAAAGACAGGACCATGTAAAATGCTATATCCACTAAGGTGAGAGGATTGTCACTAGTGAGGTCTGCCTTTATTTTCTGTGGATCGTAGTAAATATAGCAACGTTTCCAAAATGAGTATAGTAAAAGTTATTCTAGATACAGCCAGGATTCCATAAAATTGTACAAACTAGCCAGGATTTTCTGTTATATCTTGGAGGAAAGGGGAATACAATAGGGACTTTATATCACATAAAACATTTGTGTCAAACATTAGGCCTTGACATTTCTATGTCAGTATTTAAGATTTACTTCCCAGTCAAAACGGTTTAAGGTACAAAGGTACAAACTCAATGGGATAGCTGACAGGCTAGGGTCTCCATTCAATTGCAGCTTGAAATTTGCAACAGTTACAGAGTAATTCAATTGATCAAGCCCGCAGCTACCTGGCCGAAAGCCTAAACCGTAAACCATGTAATTGTAAGTAGCATTTCAGGGCATGATCATGATCAATTAAGCAAGGCCGTAACTACCAATTTAGAAACAGCAAATAGCAAATGAGACCATCATCATGAGGTAAACATCAATCAATTAGCGTTTAGAAATCCGATATGCGATCAGACTCGCAATCGGGCAATCTACAAAATAATAAAAATGAATGACGATACTGTTCTAGTCCATGTGGGTGGCCTGATATGTATTAACTCATTGATTAACAAGACTGATATAATACAGAAATGAAACGTAAAAAAAATAAAAAATATTGCATATTTGCAAGCTTGAGACTTGTGCAATTAATTATAATGCCATCGCTTTCCACGTTTTAAAGTGCAGTAGTGATTTGTAATTTGCATTTACAGTGCTACGGACAGGTGTTTAACCCCCCTTGTAAGTCCTATCTGGTACTTGTAGGATTTTCTTCTACATTTGCCATTTTAGGGTGTGAAAACATTTGCGGGCTTGAGGAATTGTAACATTTATGGGCTTGAAAGATCAAAGGCTTAGCTGGGTTGGGGTTACGATTTTGACAAACGCAGGGGTTTTCAGCCTGTAGCCCGCAAATCATTTGTGGGTAGCTAAAAGATGCCAATTAAATAACAGAATTAGTTTAAGAGTTTCAATTGTTCAGGGGGCCTAGGCTTCAACTAGCAAGCAATTCCTAAAATCGCATTAAGGAGCTGCTGCTGTTGTTTTTGTTGTTCAGTCCTTCAGTCATGTCTGACTCTCAGTGACCATATGGAAACAGCATGCCAGGCACATCTGTCTGTGTTTCCGGTTGTGCCTATCCATATGATTTTCTTGGCAAATACAATGAAGTAGATTGCCAGTTCCTTCTCGAGTGGACAGCAATTTGTCTGATCTCTCTGCTATGAGTATCTCACTTCTATGACCTATCTTGGGAGACCTTACATGGTATATAGCTCACAGCTTAATTGATATACACAAGCCCCTTCTCCATGACAAGATAGCAATCCAGAAGGGGAAGAAGCTGTTACATTAAATGAAAGAAACCAATAGAAACATATTATGTTAGGTAAATTCCTTCAGCTCATTGATGTAATTTATCTCAAGATTACTCTCAAGATTGCCAAACTGATTGTCCTTCTTACCCTTAGGAGACAAATTCTCACCATTACAGTCATAAATAACCTCTTAATTTAAGAGAGGTGAGAGTTCAATGTTCACACCTGGCAGTAAACAATATTATTGTGTACTCTTCATTCCAGATTGTAGAGCAGACAATACACCACAAATATAATATTATAGTAAACAACTAAACACAACTGTTTATAAACCGGCTGAGTATTCTGCTATTGTTATGGCATTTATTGCATGGCACTGGAATGTAGGCCCTAAAGCCACATGTTCGGCTTTATTTAGATGGGAAAATGTCACCTAAGGCAACTTCCTTTTAATTATGAGGCAGAAATATGACAGTAGGCAGGTGAAACTATTAACCTGGTATGAGAAAAATGTTAAGTATCATGAACAAAATCCACAGAAATTCCTGCCAGTATTTCACTGGCACAGCACAAAAAACAGGAAACATGATCCAGTCCAACTGGCACTGAACGTCTCAACTGAAAAACATGGCTATTCAAGGGAGTTTAGATTAGAACTACACAGAAATATTGAGATGTGTTATAAAGTATAAAAGTAATTACCGTATCTACACATTTTTCTAAATTTATATTCAGAAGGTCCCCGGGTTAGAAACGGCCCGACTTACAGAAGACACATAGTTTTTCATATGAGTATTTTTTTTTTTTTTTATGTTCTTTTTGTTTGAATTAAAAGAAAGTGCAATAGTTTCCCAGAAAAATGTTTTATATCCATGGATTAGACAGCTGATGATATTGTTAGTTTGGTACAAACAAACACAAAGCAAATAAACTAGCAAAGCATATCTAAAAAACAAACAGTTCTTTAGAATACGAGCATAGAAACTACAATACAAAGTTTTTTTTTCCCCAGTGCACTGAAAAGATAATGTTTCACATGCTTTTAGAATAGCAGTTCAGTGAAGTGTACAGGCCATAATTGGCATCTAGGTATGCATGGTGTTAGATTACATCAAAACAAGGTATTGGTTCTGCGTGTGTTGTTAAAAAGGAATTAGACACCAATGAAAAGTAAGGATATAAGTGATGAAAAGGCACAACTTGCCAAAAAGTACAAAAGAATGTGAACCATTGCCCTAAATTAGTCATATTTTTGAAAAATAGATTGCATAATTAGGTCTCCTTAAATAAATCAAACCCTTATATGTTTTTATCATGTTATTGCACAAGTAATGAGGAAAGATATTATGCATTACATTGTTATTTAGTAGTTCAGTTGTGTCCAACTCTCCATGACCCTATGGACCTCAGCATGCCAGGCACAATCGTTATGTCTCTGGTCATGCTTATCCATAAGGTTTTCTTGGGAAAGATACTGTAGTGGGTTGCCAGTTCATTTTCCAGTGGACAGTGATCTGTCTGACCTCTCTGCTATGACGTGTCCATCTTGAGTGACCCTACATGGTATAGCTCAGTTTCATTGATGTACACAAGCCCCCTCACCAGGACAAGGTAGCAATCCAGAATGGGATGCATTTCATCTGGACTTGACAATTGCTATGTGCTCCTAAAATGTTACTTATGGCTATATCCATATTAGGGCCCACCATATAATATTTAGAATGCCATTATATATGAAAATATTTGTGGGTGGGGTATATGTAAAAAATATGATGAACTTTTATTTTACATTCAGACATCCTGACTGAGTTATATATAAAATCATTGAAACTCCTTTTGCTTCAGGTGCAAAGACAGTCTGTCACAGTTACCAAGCTCATAGAGCAATAATTCTGCATAATCTACTTTCTGATTGGCCCTCTGTAGAATAAGTGACAGCAGATATGGCCAATGAGCTATCACTGCTGTTAAAGGGCCACTAAACTCCAAAACCTTCTGTCGTGCATTTAAAGGAGCATGTTTTAGACATCACAAAAGTTCCCCATGTAAAATAAGGTATATTAATTAAGACTAAAAAAACAGCAATGGAGACGGGGACGATGGAGATGCCCCACCCAGGAACAGAAATGGAAAGAGAACAATGTTGTTGGTCTGCCTGTATCTTACCAGTTAAATAAGAGTAAGATCTCACGGGGACCCTGTTTTGTCATTTTATCAGATTTTCATTAAAACCATGGGGGCAAAAAAAAAGTATATTGTTACAGCTCAGACATCCATACGGTTCACTGCCCATGAAATCAAGACAGAGAAAAAGATAAAACAAATCTGCACTGTCTATATTTATTTTAATTACCGGTATTTATATATTTATTTACATTTTTTCATAGAAAAACTAAACTTTTATAAACATTTAAAATATCTTTTATATAGATGCTAGAAATGTGTGAACTACGGTGTCCCTTAAATTATCTTGGTTTTCTTTAGGCTGAGCTAAAGCAGAGGATAAACACACAGGGCCTCATTCAATTGCGATTTGGCCAATTGAATAGGGCTCTAAATAAGCACATAACATATTTTTTTAAAGAAGTTTTTAGTTAGTAAACATCTATCCAAAAGCAAGGTTTTCACTAACTAAAAATGTCTTTAAAAAATATATGTTATGTGCTTATTTAGAGCCCTATTCAATTGGCCAAATCGCAATTGAATGAGGCCCACGGAGTGGGATACATGGAGTGGGCTACACAGAGTGGGCTACATGGAGTGGGCTACATGGAGTATTCCGCGTTGCTTGGCATCAGCAACTGTAAATAATCAAATACATTTTGCATCAATACACTATGCACATGAAGGTTTTTTTTACATTCTGTAAGCCAGCATGCTCAGACTAAAGTCATGACCTGCAGGTTTAAATTTTTGCTGTATTACATGTACCAAAGAATTAACACAGGTTTAGTTTAAACTTGAATTCTGCTTTACAGTGGGATGGTGATATAAATAAATATTTCACGAACACCGGACTACACCCAGTGACTCACATAAGGAGCTTGTTTGTGCGTCTGTTGCACATTTCACACTCGATAAAGTATTTGTCATATTGTACATAATTAATTATTTTGTTTCTAAATTGTATACATTGATTCGGTTTTCAAATGTAAAAGGCCATTAACATGATCATTTTGTTTGCCATACAGACCCACATGCACTTTACCCATGTATGTCACATGCCTGTTTGATGTCATCAGTCACATCAGTGACATCACACATCCAAGTGCAGGATTTATAAACTGACAATCTTACTATGGATGTCTGAACTGCAACATTTTGCTGTTTTGTTCCCATTGTTTTAATATAAATGAGATAAGAAAACAATTAACAGTGTCTCCATGAGTCATTTTTTTATACTTTCTCTCAATTCATGAATTAAAGGTGAATCAAACACAATTCATGAATTAAAGGTGAATCAAACACATCGGGCCCTATTCAATTGCAAAGCCCGCCAATTGCATTATACAGGCCGTAGGTCTGCGGGCTTGAGGTTTCTACAATTACAGAGTGATTCAATTGAACAGCCCTGCAAGTAACGGGCCAAAAGCAGAAACCGTAAACCATGCAATCGTAATGCATGATCAATGAAGCAAGACTGTAACTACCAATTTAGAAACAGCCAATAGAAAATGAGACAGTCATCATTACCTCAGTAAAACATGGAGGTTACTCGTCAATCAATCAATCAGCATTTATGGGACCGAATGCGATCATCAGAGTCACAATCCCGCAATGTACAAAATAATAAAAATGAATGGCGATACTGTTCTAGACCATGTGGGTGGCCTGATATGTATTAACTCCTTGATTCCTGAGATTAATATAACACCGAAATGACACATAGAAAAAAAAATTTTTTTACGAGCTTGAGGCTGTTGTGCAGCTAATTCTAATGCCTTTCATCGCTTTCCCTGTCTCTTAAAGTGCAGTATTGTTTTTTATTTGCATTTACAGTGCTACGGACATGTGTTTAACCCCCTTGCGAGTCCTCTCTAGTACTCATAGGATTTTCTTCTACATTTGTGGGCTTGAGGAATTGTAGCAATAGAATAGCAATTTGCCATTTTAGCAACTGTAACTTTTGCGGGCTTGAAAGATCAAAGTGGGGTGTAAATTATGATTTTGACAATCGCAGGGATTTTCAGCTTGTAACCTGTAGATTTCTATTTCTGTTCATCCTATGTATGGCACTGCAGAATATGTTGGTGCATTATAAATATTACATAATAATAAAAAAATATGAATGCAAAAAGGTTTCCCGAAAAGTATATTGAAAATGACAACCAGTTTATTTTATTAGTATAAAAAAAGCTCATTATCACAGAATGGAAATAAAAATAAAATTTTCGGGAAACCTATTTGACCACTAGTAAAATTAGAAAAAAACACAACTAAATAAAAGGCCATCTGATTTTGAGTTTAAACTGGTTTCAAGCAACTGATTTAATTAAAAAAAATGACACACATAACAGAAATGCATTTGCAATTTCTTGAGAACAAAGGGATCGGATATAGCGGGTTTCACCAGCGCCACTGAGGTCTAGAGTGACAAGTGTTGTACAGCTATCCCACTCGTCTGTTACAGGGTCATTTACAACAATGATATACAAGCAGAAAGAGTGTTATAGGAGATCAGAATGGGGGGACCTGGGGGTGGGGGGTAAGAGATCAGAATGGGGGCCCTGCGGGGTAGGAGATCATCATATACAAGCAGAAAGAGTGTTATAGGAGATCAGAATGGGATACCTGGGGGTGGGGGGTAAGATATCAGAACGGGGGACCAGGAGGGATAGGAGATCTGAATGGTGGACCTGGGGGGGTGGGGGGTAGGATATCAGAATGGGGGACTTGGGGGGCCCTGACCCCCCGCCCATACTGATCTCCTACCCCCCACTCCCAGGTACCCCGTTCTGATCTCCTACCCCCCATCCCCACAGGTCCCCCATACTGATCTCCTACCCCCAGGTTCCCCATTCTGATCCACTACCCCCCCCCCCCCAGGTCCCCCGTTCTGATCTCCTACCCCCCATCTCCCCACGCCCCCCATTCTGATATCCTACCCCCAGGTCCCCTGTTCTGATCTCCTACTCCCCACCCCCAGATTCCCCATTCTGATCTCTTATCCCCCCCATATCCCCCATTTTAATCTCCTAGAACACTCTTTCTGCTTGTACATCATTGTTGTTAATGTAACTGTAGTAATCCACCATAAGTGTTCAGACCCCGGCAGACGAATGGGAGGGCTGTACAACACTTGTCACTCCGGACCTCAGTGG
Organism: Discoglossus pictus; assembly: GCA_027410445.1. Lineage (NCBI taxonomy): Eukaryota > Metazoa > Chordata > Amphibia > Anura > Alytidae > Discoglossus > Discoglossus pictus. Next base: position 35,221,599 of record CM050173.1, on the reverse strand, counting down.
CGCTGGTGAAACACGCTAGATCCCAGGGATCCTTTAAAGAACCAATGAAGTGTATTTACAAATAAAGCTCATATGTTAGCTTGCTGTTCATTAGCTATTAAAGAAATTATGCAGTTTAAAATAAATAAAAGTTTACATATTTTGTTATCTTTTCAAATGTGTTTTAAGCTCTTCCTGTTTGCTGGACTAAAAATAAAGTCAGACCCATCTCGTTCAGACTGAGCATGCTCAGTAAAGAGGTGTAGGGCTATGCACCGACACTGGGCGGGGCCTATGATAAAGCTGCAATTATGTTACAATAGAGCTGTTACCTCTGTGTAGGCAGTGGGGGCAGAGCTAATGATGTCATGGAGCATGGCCAGTGATATCATCCCAGCCATGAAAGTCCAGAGCACAGACAGAGCTGGACACACCCCTGATAGATACAGGTAGGAGATAAGCTCTGGTTGAGGGGAAAATTGACAGCTTAATAGCTAAGAAAAAATATTAACTTTTATTTATTTTAAAATGCATACTGTTTTTAAAATCCTATGTCCTGCAAGCAAACACATGAACTTTTCTTGTAAATGCACTGGACAACATTCTGAAGAAGTTTGTATCCAATATATTTAATTATATTACATTTGGAACCTGTGCTGCATCCTTTTAAAGGGCCAGTATAAGTGCCTGATTAAGGCCTGTGAGTGTCCAGTTCAAGAAATGTGTATTTATAAACTCACCAATAAAGCCATCTGTAGATAAAATGTTAACCTGGGCAGTCTCCTCTCACATTACTCACATTGTTTATCTTTAAGCAATTGAAGCTGTTCATGAGGTGTGATGTAATGGTTAATTAACCAGATGAAACAGATGCTTGTTTGGAAATTCAGGCAACAAAAAAAAAAAAAAGAAAGATTACCATCACTAATGACATCACTTGGGGCATGGCCACTCCCGCACCCAGCACAGGCATAGGAGAAATAGGACACAACTACAGAATTAATTAACCAGCTTCCAGGTGACTTCAATGGCCTGTACTGTTAACTAAAATAGCTGTTTTCTAAATTTCATTTAATTTTTATAAAAATTAACGTTTTAAATTAAGTTTATATAAACACATAGAACAATGAGGCAGTGTTATGTTTCTTTAAATTAATGTCTTAATCTACAAAGTGCATTTATAGAGAGAATGTTTTATTTATCTTATCAGAATGTAACTTGTTATTTAAAAAAAAAAAAATATTAAAAATGGACATAATTTAAAAAAATATAAATAATGAAGACATAAATCAAGCAAATCACTAACATAAACAACCATCAGCATGTCAGAGGGAGGGAGGGTATTTAATTTTGCACATACAAAAAGTGCAAGAACATTTGATTACTAATGTTTTTAAAAATGTAATCAATTATAACGTTTGTTACTGAAAAACATTGGTCAGGAGAGGGTTATATAGCTTTTGGTATACTTTTTGTTTTTTACATAAAGGTGGCTAAATTATAATAGTTGTCTTTTTCAGGAAACATCATAACTATAGATATTGACCAGAATTATATTTTCACATTTTTAATTTGGATCCCTTAAACCTTGTGGTCAATATTACCCTGATTTTATTGTCAAAGTAAAGCTCCACTGCTGAAGTCCCACTGTGTCACCTGTAAGCTTGCTATATGATTAATACAAAGCTACAGGATAGAGAGAGAGAGAGACAGGACGGAGAGAGAGAGAGTGACAGGACAGAGAGGGAGATAGGTGACAGACAGAGAGAGAGAGAGAGAGAGAGAGACAGGATGGAGAGAGAGAGAGACAGGACGGAGAGAGAGAGTGACCGGACAGAGAGGGAGATAGGCGACAGACAGAGAGAGAGAGAGACAGGACAGAGAGAGAGACAGGACGGAGAGAGAGTGACAGGACGGAGAGAGAGATAGGGGATAGACAGAGAGAGACAGGACACAGAGAGACAGGACACAGAGAGAGAGAGAGAGGATAGAGAGAGAGAGAAAACATACAGGACAAAGAGAGAGAGAGACAGGACGGAGAGAGAGAGACAGGATGGAGAGAGAGAGTGACAGGATAGAGAGGGAGATAGGCGACAGACACAGAGAGAGAGAGACAGGACAGAGAGAGAGACAGGATGGAGAGAGACAGAGAGAGTGACAGGACAGAGAGAGACAGGACGGAGAGAGAGAGAGTGACAGGACAGAGAGGGAGATAGGCGACAGACAGAGAGAGAGAGACAGGACAGAGAGAGAGACAGGATGGAGAGAGAGAGAGAGAGTGACAGAACAGAGAGAGAGAGAGAGAGACAGGACGGAGAGAGAGAGAGTGACAGGACAGAGAGGGAGATAGGCGACAGACAGAGAGAGACAGGACAGAGAGAGAGACAGGACGGAGAGAGAGTGACAGGACAGAGAGAGATAGGGGACATACAGAGAGAGACAGGACAGAGAGAGACAGGACCCACAGAGAGAGAGAGGATAGAGAGAGAGAGAGAGAGAGAGAGAGAATATACAGGACAAAGAGAGAAAGAGAGACAGGACGGAGAGAGAGAGACAGGACGGAGAGAGAGATTGACAGGACAGAGCTGGAGATAGGGGACAGACAGAGAGAGAGAGAGGTAGGGGACAGAGAGATAGAGAGGACAGAGAGAGACAGGACACAGAGAGAGATAGAGAGTATATATATAGAGAGAACATACAGGACAAATATAGAGAGTCAGGACAGAAAGAGACAGAACAGACAGTGAGAGACAGGACAGAGAGAGAGAGAGAGAAGACAAAGTGAGACAGGACAGAGAGAGAGACAGCCATCAAAGACTATTCAAGATAACAATTTATGATACTGTCAAGTGGGCACTTTTTCTTGACATATTTACCATTGCCTGAGCTGCATTAATATGCAAATGAGTGGCTCCAAGATACTATTTAACGGCTTTAATTAGCATCACAGACTGCTTGTGTGTACCTGTAGTGGCCACAAATGTCCACAATGTTATAATGCAGTTAGAACCCCACCACCACCCTTATCAAGAACACAACCATAAAGTAGCACATTGAGCAGTGCATTTAATTCTGTATATCTCAAGAGCTGTTTATTATAGAGAAAAATTGCCAATGCAATCACTAGTCAGTTTTTATGCTTTAAGTTGAAGCCAACTTGTTGTTGGGGTGACAGCGTCCCGTTAATGTTTGAAACAGCTGGTCCTTTCTGGTCTCTTTTACTAGACTGGAAACAGCTGTTTGTGTACAGGCAAGTAATCAAACAGTAGTCAGATTACACCCCAATGCTTTGAATATGCACAGAATAACAGATCGTAATCTATTGATTTATAAACACAAAACAAAGGGAACGTCTATCTATGGAAGTGCACAGCAGATGTCTGGGTCTACCAATGCTCAACAAAAACATGACTTCTTTTTTTGCTTTAGAACACAATTGTAATGTACTTTTCCAACGTACAAAAATGCCTTTAATTTATTACCTTTTACATGAAATTATATTATTTTGAATCATACCATTTTTCTTTTAGCAAAACAACCTCCTAATGTGGAAGAAAATATGCATGCAAAGTAAGTTTATATCTGCACAATGTGGATGTGCTTCCACCAGGACAAAAGGGAGGCTCATTAGTTTACAAGGACACACCCTTTCGAGGCAGAAGCTGCAAGACGCATTCTAGTAAGGAAATTGAAACCCTGCAGTAAAGAATAATTGCATATAAAAGTGAAAAATATATATTTTTTTTCTTCTAAAACATATTACCCATTATGATAAAGGAAAGGATCTGACCACAGCAGACATTAACAGGGCCATTGTAATCCTGTATTTAAAAAATATACTCTAGAGAATGGTTTGGGATAATTCAAATTTTTTTTAGAAAAAAAAAAAGAAATACTATTTGTAATGATGCTTCAGTGGGAACCACGTCTTTCTTTTTGCTAATCTGTATATTCAAAGCCTCCTCCTAGGTGTAAAGAAGAAGCTGTGAATGTGATAATCCATACTAGCAGTGCTTTCAATAGGAGTAATCATAATCGTATTGTTTTATAAGACAACCCTACTGAAAGAGCAGCTTGAAAAATAAACTTATGTCAGTGGCTTCCCAGCCTACAATAGTACAGTGCAAGTCTTGTAGATACGCAAATTCTTATCTGCAAGGTCAGACAAATGTCCCAAAAAAGCACTACAAAGGACTGAATGTAAAGGTCAGAAATATTTAAAGTACCACTACTGTAAAGGTCCTAACAAAATAAACTATGTTTTAATTAGGCTTAAATCTTTAATAAAATCTGTGTTCAACAGAAAAGCTATATTCAGTGCTAAACTTGCTTTCACACAACTTGTACACATCCAGTTTAACTGCTTGTCTCCACCCCTTATGAAGGAAGCGGGCAACTCTGATCAAGAGGCAGTCCTAAATAGTCAGACACAAGCTTGTGTCATTGCCAAGGAATAAAATAAAAACAAAAAGGTTATGTCTTACCAGGATTTTTGAAAAAGTAAGTTTAATATTGAATATTGTCTTTCAGAATAACTGAATAGGGACTGAATTAAAGATTAATGTCTGAATAAAAGCTTTAGTTGTGGTCCATATGGTATTACAGTAGTCTTAATAAAAACATGACATTCTGTCTTCTACAAGCCAAAGTCAAGTTTTGATTAATTATTTTTTGTTTCAATTACATTTTTTAAGTTTTTGCACTTTATGTGCTAATTTTATAAATATGCCAGGAGTTTGGTATAAAAATAAAATCGGTACAATGATTATTTCCCCACTGAAAACAGGAAAGCACTGAATGTACATTTCACTTCAATACTAATTGAAACACAGAGCCAGTGATAGGAGAGAACAAACATGACACATCCAAGAAGATAGCACATTGCTATCTACATAAAAAAACATTCCTGGCAATGGTCTGATCACAGATAAAATACAAGAATCCCTCTAACTGAGCCGTTTTGTGGTCTGCATTTTTAATCAGACTGTGTGGCTGGTTTTGTGCCGGAGTTATATGCCAAGTAATGTGTTTAGGCCTTTCCAGCACTCAGACTATTTAATGAGCAGCAGAAGACAATAGATTTATTTTTATGAGCAGCCAAGTCAATAGGTCCTATTAACATAGTTACTCCTGGCCTAATTTCCCAAGGCAGATGGCTAAGAAATCTATCTAAGCATAACATACAGCTCTGTTTAATATTCAGGGGTTATTTTGTTGGCGGAGTTTCCATTTTTAAAAATAATTGTTAAACTGGAAAATAAATCTTTAGAATATTGATTATATAAACAGGGATTTGAACTCAATATTTTCAATACTCAACCTTTCTGGATGAGCAAAAAAAAACCTTGGTACGCACCGCGCTAACTTGGTTCTCATTGCATTTGCTAAAACCAATTTACATTACTCCTTATGGGAGTTTGGTGCTCAATCAGTTACGGACCGCAGGTTGAGTACCAAAAAGGTTAAGATTGAGGATCAAGGTACCACGGTATATATATAGTTCTTGATTAGAAAAAAATAAATGTTGATTCCGCCGCAGGACCCTGGAGAGATCCATGATCAATGGTGGAAGGTCTGTGAGAGGGACATTTACATTTTTGGAAAGCTATTGTTGTAGTGAATGATGCAAGGGTCTGCTTCTGGGCCCTTGAGAGGGAATGGGTATTGTGTATTTCAATCTTAGACAATTATTTTTACAATGGCTTCTTCCCCACTAATCCCTGATTGCCAACCAAATACCCTCATGATTTAGCTCTGAGGAAGTGATGTAAAGCACAAAATGTATTCCTATACTTCTAAACAGAGTTTTCAAAAATTCAGATTGTACTACATTTTATTAAATACTTCACAAGGATGTGATGTTTTTTTTTATTTTTTTTTACCAAACTGCAGTTGTCCCTTAATACAGTATGCAGAATTCAAGAAAACAGAAAAATAATAATTTAAAGGGCTCAATAAATGCCAGGAGCCAGGTTGTCATGCCACAAAATGCTTACCGGCACCTAGATTTCATCCACTGTACGTCTCTGCAATACAGTTTTACCTGGAAGCAGACAGACATGAGTGACTGGGCCAGGGCAGTGTTGGCGTTACATTCCCCTGGTTCAGTACTGCACCCTCCAGCCGAGTGTACCTGTGTATAAGTGTGGGGTGAAAGCTGCTGCTGCTAGAACAGCCCTCACTGACCAATATACTTAGCAGAGCATCCTATATGCAGCTAATCTAGGCATCTTTTATATGTAACTCTCAAGCAATCAGAAACTACATTTATCTGGCATCTACCAATCCCCATGGGTGCCGGTTACCTAAGAGTCTACTGTGTATTGTGTCACCTGCGTTCTATAAAATGAGCTTCTTGTAACAATAAAAGACCAAATATTATGATGCATATCACCAGTTAAGCACATGATATTAAGAATATACCATGCTCTGACGTTAAACATAGTTTGTCTTTAACCATAAAGATTTCACACCCTGACCCAGAGTCTCAATGCACCTAGGTCATTTACATAATATAATAACTTGCATTACTGGATAGTAGGGGCCTCATTCAATTGTGATTTGGCCAATTGAATAGGGCTCTAAATAAGCACATAGCATATTTTTTTTTTTTAAGTTTTTAGTTAGCGAAAACCTTGCTTTTGGATAGATGTTTACTAACTAAAAACTTCTTTAAAAAAATATGTTATGTGCTTGTTTAGCGCTCTATTCAATTGGCCAAATTGCAATTGAATGAGGGCCTAAGTACGCTAGCATTAGAATGGTGTGTTAAGTCCTGAAACCAAAGGATCCCACAAACCTTCTGGTCTGGGACTATAGAATTAACCTAAAATCCACCTATTTGTAGAGCTACATATGAATGTTAATGAGAACCAATTTGCATATAATCTGTAAATATAATAACCTTATGTCTTCTCCAATGGGATTTCCCAACTCACTATCTCTATTAAAGATACAACAGAAAATAGTGACAAATTGATCGCTGATGCTCTTAAAAAAAACTATGGCATGCCTCATTAATAATGCTTCCACAACCCATCATAGGCTTTGCATAATTAAATAATGTATAAGTAAGGAGTACACTTCAAATTAAATATTAAATATTTATTAAAGATAATTTTCCTTATGGGCTATGGTTGCCTTAATTAAGGACATGAGATCATCAAGTATTTACTGAAAATTGACAAAATCAATTCTACGAATAGATTTCCAGCTTGCTGGGATATTTGCATCTTATTGTTTTAATCTGGAGAGTGTCAATAAATTGATGTTTTCAAGTGATTTCCCAGTGGTATTCAATACATGTGAATAATGCAATCTAGGACTGTCCATATTGACATTGTCTACAGAAACATTTATGAATATTATATTAACACTAAATTCTTATGATCTTCAGAGAATGGATGAAAAGTACCGAAATACAATTTAACACTAGAGTTGGCAATGTGCTAATCAGGAAACTTGGAAGATTCTGAAAAATCAATATTAATGCTTAATTACTTTTGGCAAGCGGCCCAAAAAAAAAATTACTAACCAGTTTTCCAATACAAGACAGCTATCACAGACTTAGCAAACCTCTTTGTAGTCCATGGAAAAGTGAATTTTGGGCAATGTTTCATTGAGCAAAAACAAGTTTAAAAATGTTTCACCACTTTTCAATTTCCCATTCAGTCTTACTAGGACAGACCACTTGTTTCTCTTTAACCTGTGCATCAGGCTTTCAGGGGAATCAAGTCAAAGCTGTCTATCGCAGAAGTCTAGAAACTGCTTTTGTTTGTCTGAATTCCCTCAAATGTATACATAAAACTTTTGTCTAAGTCAGGGCTTAACAAAACCCAGGCACCAGGTAGCCAAGGTGACTAGAAAGTACTGGATAGTGATTACAATTTAAACTGCAACCAGAAATTGGTGGTATGGAGAACAAAAGTATGAGCAGCCTACTTAGAACTGAATATCGATTGAATCATAGAACCAAAATACTTATGCTCTATCTCCCATACCACACCCTTGTGAATGAATGTGTGTGATATCAGAACTAAGTTCCATCTGCCTTGCATCCTTGGTTGCTATAGAAGCTCTTCAGATAAAACTCACCAGATGTCTAAGCTACATGTCAGGTGTCTATAGCCGGCTAGTGCAACAACCTCAATGTTAATCTCCAGTATTTGCTTAGGACTTCTGAAGTGCAGGCATCTGTCTTGGCTGCTGTTTATCAAGGCTGATATGTGTGAGGATGCAGTGTTCCGCAGTTAAGCTTATGTGCAGAACATTTTTACCTTTTCCTCATGTATTCTCTTGTTCTATATCAAATGTTCCCTCTATAACATATTATAACTAGTATACATGATAACAATGTACAGGCAACATATAACCAAACAACAATAATACTTAATCACAATGCAACAATGTTATGCACCTTGGCCATATCCATATATAATGTTAATATTACAGTCGCTAAACAATGTAGTCATGACTATATATTTATATATATATATATATATAAATATATATAAATCACATTGTATATCCCTTTATTTCAGAACTGTGCAAAAGCTTTTAATTGTGTGACTGACCATTATGTTTGTCACCACAGGAATTCTGCAGGCTGTACAAGCTTCCTAGTACGTGGGAAGCACTTCTGCAATTTATACTGTTTACATTTCTATCTCACATTTTCTTTTTGACAAGTCATTAAGTTTTAGTAAAGATTATCAATTAGATATTTCATAAGTAAACAACATTTAAAGGGAACCCAAAACTCTAAACAAAAACGTATAAGTTGCAAGTAATTTCTAACGGTGGTGCCTTCCCGACCATATTTTCGCACAGTAACTAGATCTTTCTAGTATATCTTATTATATTCATGCAATAGGGTATATGTAAAAATTATGATGATCTATTCTACTTCAGATATTCTTGCAAAATTAAGATAATCTATTTTTAAAATCACCCTTTTCTGATTTCCTTATCAGCACTCCAAAATGTCACAAAGGAAGCCATATCTCATAAGCTTCACCATATTCAATATTATCTATTTCCGTGGGGGAAAATTCCCATCATAGCCTTTACATATTATCACATCCTCTGTGATCGCCTCATAAATAATAACCCCGCTGTGTGTAGAAGGGGGTGTATGATGGTAACTAGCAAATGGATGATTACAATTTCAAATGCAAATAAGAAAACTAAATTCAGAAAATCTTGCAACCAGTAATAATAATATATTTTGGTTATGATAGTTTAAAACTGTCAGTGTACATTTAAAGGACCAGAAAACACTGCAGAGAACACTGGCAGTTACATATGCCAGATTCCCACTATGTAGACAAAATACATGTGCATTCAAGGTTTCCAAACACTTCACAAAGTTGACCTGCTGAAACCAAAATTGTATATTTCATAGCAACATAACTGCATATAAAACAGAATAAAATACAGACTGTATTATTTTCTTTATTTTTTTTTTAAATAACATGTTGCATATTTTCAAGATTAGTTCTTCAAAACAGTACATTTCTATAATATGACCACATTGGTCCTATAATGGTGATTAGTGCTCTGGTGAATATTACTGGGGAATGGTAAATCATATACAGTAATACAATTTTGGAGCATATGTTTCTGCACTATGGCCCTCATTCATTGCGATTCGGCCAGTTGAATAGGGCTCTTAATATGCACATAGCATATTTTTTTAAAATAAGTTGTTAGTTAGTGAAAACCTTGCTTTTGGATAGATGTTTACTTACTAAAAACTTCTTTAAAAAAATATGTTATGTGCTTATTTAGAGCCCTATTCAATTGACCAAACTGCAATTGAATGAGGACCAAAATGTCTACCATTATAATTCTCCATGCATCCTTAAACATATTTATCACATTATTTGTAGCTTTTAAATAATATTGTCTACCACAATTAGATGAATAATGCTAGCAATGTAGTCAGAGCAAATCCTTTACTTAAGTTTTCTTAATGCATGGACTGTTCTGAAATATTAAACATCAAAAAGGCAATCCGCGCAATTCCACATAAAGCATTTGTAATTTCTGGACAGTTGGCGATTTTTACAAAAGTTATATGGGATTATGAATAAATACTTGTACCATAAAAAAACTGAATGGGATAGTTTATATGGGAAAGCCAGGAAGCAAAACCTGCCAAGAGAGGCGGATTTTCTAAGCATTTCCGGGGCTGATATAGGATTTTATTGAAATGGCTCAGTAAGTCTTGCCCAAAGTCACCTCCACAACAAGTGGAAGCTGCACGTTGTCTTCATATCATTATTACAAGGTAAATGAGCAAAAACACATAGAAATCACGTTGATAAACACAAAAGGGAAAACATACATAAAGAATAGTTCAGGATTTTTTTCTTTTTTTTTTTTCGTTGGGATATTTGGTAAATGGTGTACCCATTCCTGACGGATTTGTTAGACCACATAGGGCCCAATTCAATTGCCCAATTTGTAAATTTAAACACACTTAAAATAACTCTTAATATTGCTACATATTCAGCAAATATTACTTATTGGAATAAGTAAATAGAATGCATATAAACATTTATTTAAAAAAACACCCAAAGACAAATTTAGGAGTTCAAAGCATTTGCAAGTAGCTAATAGAATATGGCCCATAGTGTTTTTTTGCCTGCTTCTTAATTATTATGTACTGTGCAAATATAAACCAGGGATTGACAAAATCAGCCCTGGAATGGATTTTGATTTGAGCACACTTCCTTACAAATTTTCCTTGTGTGGTTCCTTGTCTGAGCAGGAAGGAGAGATGGAAAGGAAAATAACAGGGTGTGTGAGCTTGAACGTGCACGTAACAGCCCTGCCTCTAGTCAGTATTACCTGGCATAGAACACGTGTTCCAAGCCGCAGCCTCCATTACCGTGTGTGTATGTTTCAGGAGATGTGTTATTTTGCATTATAGTGCAGGAGATGAATATGACAGGTGATCAGTATACAAATCTGCTCCAGCTATGTGGGCTGTATTTAGAGATCTGTCCTCTATGGATATATGCAGGATCTTTATGTTAAATTTAGTAAGGAAAAAAAGCTTTCCTGTGTTTAAAGTAGACTTGTTCACAGAGCAATTCCACAATCGTGGAATTAACAGTAATACCACATATAACAATAGATTAAATGTAACATTTCACTTCTTGTTACCACACATTGCCCCAAACTCAATGGCCCTCATTCTATTATCGGCCGTAAATCGGCCGCAAAGCTGCGATTCCTTGCGGGGCTCCCGTTACCTTGCAATTCAAATAGACGGCGCCGCAAGGATATCCCCTTACGGCCGGCCGAATATCTTGCAACCGGCCGTAAGCTCAGAAAACTTTAAAAGCAGATATAAATTCAAGACGGCACTGTAAAGCTCTGTAAATGCTGGGGGACATGAGGATTAATAGCAACCCCCTCTCAAGCTTGCACATCAGCCCAAATCCGAGATTTAATTAACTGTTTATTTTCCGGCCGCAGCGTGGGCGGGTCTGAGGTGCTCTAAACCCTCTGGACTTTTTACATGGATATGTGACATAAATTAAAAAAAAAATATTTACGGATTTGCGTGTAGGGGAATGTTGTGCTATGAATGCTAACACCTACAATCACTTTATAGTCTCCTCAGAGTGCAGGATGGCTTTATTGTGTGCCTAATTGTGTGCCTGCGGGACCTTTTTGCTGCAAGTAAGCAGCAGCTCGGTTTTAGTCTTGCAGAGAGGGTTCTTGGAGCAATTGAATAGCAACCAGGATTTTCTTGCGGCCGAAACTCTTGCGGCCGTTTAAGATCAAAGGCTTTCCTCCGGCGCGTGCGGCTGCAAGGGATAACAAGGTGCCGGCCGCAAGCCTGCCGGAGTCCCCGGCCGGAAGGGAATAGAATAAGCAAATAGCTTGCAGACGTTCCTTGCGGCCACGCATCTCCTACGGACGATAATAGAATGAGGCCCAATAAGTTTAAGGTCACTGAAGACTGTGTTGTCTTTGAAGAACATTCGCTAAGAATGGCTGCAATTGATGTACCACAGCTCATTGCAGCAGAGACAAATTCATTGTAATCAACTTAAATTAATATAGTTAAATGAGGCCCACTATACTTTCATTAAATATGCAACCGACTGTTAACTTTGCATGGCTAGTGATTGTAATTTGTGCATGCTCTAGGATTGGCATGAAGGCGAATTCTGTAAGGGTCACTTTATGAAAGTTTTTTTTATTAAGGAATACTATAAAAGCATATTATGAAAAATGTACTTATTTTTAAAACATTTTATTTTTACTCACTCTGACTCCATTTGCAGTTCTGATCAAGTACTACATTCCTCCTTTGCTGTTGAGTCACCCTCAGTGGAACCTTGCACATGCTGCATAATTTACATAGAATCCTCCTAGAGTGACTTAGTAGCAAAAGCGTAAAGTAGTGCTTGATCAGAGCTGCAAATGGAGTCACAGGGAATAAAAACTACACATTTTAAAAATAAGTACATTTTAGATTTTTTAATAATATGCTCAATTCTGATTCTATGACATACTGCCTACGGGTGCAGTAGGCCTTTAAAGATCAACAACAATCATACAGTTGTCCTTCAAAGCAAATCTCATTTTATTTATCTGCCACAAGACTCGCAAAAATATGTTATCAATATTTTTGTAATTGAATTATATTTGTTATTCACCACCTGATTCCTATTTTAATGAAAGCATGCAATTTATAAATAATTTTAGCCTTGCAGTTTCTGTTAAAATAGGAATCAGACAGCATGTAACAAATATTATTCAATAGGAACATATTGATCCTTAAATAAATTAGAATTATGAGAATAGGAATTGTGCGAGGTTCAGCACTTAATTATTGGATAGCTTCATCACCGTTGAGATAAATACTTTAGTAAATACTGTGACAGTGATCATGACTACTGTTATTATGTTGACTAGATCAATAAGCTCTATATATGTCATTTAATTAAAAAAAAGCATATAAGGTAGTGCACAATCAAAGTAATGCAAGGCAGTATATTACTAATTTAGTGTTCTTATATTATGCCTCTAAAAAATTGTTAAGTAAGGCTTTATAAAAATAAAAAAATATATAAAATGTTTACTATGCATTTAAACAATTACTATATTTCAACGAGCTGCAAATTTCTGCAACCTCTGAATAGAGTATTGTGGCTGGAGAACCACATTGAAAACCTCTCTATGAAACACACATTAGTAGCAGGGAGCACTGTATCCTGAGCTGCTAGCCATGGGCCTCATTCAAATGCGATTCGGCCAATTGAATAGGGCTCTATTTAAGCACACAGCATATTTTATTTACAGAAGTTTTTTAGTTAGTGAAGTCCTTGCTTTTTGGATAGAAGTTCACTAACTAAAAACTTCTGTAAAAAAAATATGCTCTGTGCTTAAAAAGAGCCCTATTGAATTGGCCAAATCACAATTGAATGTAATCACCACCCCATGTAATCACCACCCACCATCATACAGCAGTTGTAGTATGCCAATTTAGATCGATTTCTCCTGGGTGGCTCCACTCCAGACACAATAGTTCATTTTCTGGGTAGAGAGATCTGGAGTTTATATAACCTGGAGACATGATTGCAGATTGTATTGCAATTTTTAAATGCACAGCAAACATTTAATAAAGCTGTTTCCCCACTGTATCAAGTCCATACCTAGGGCCTCATTCAATTGCGATTTAGTCAATTGAATAGGGCTCTAAATAAGCACACAATTTTTTTTTTTACAGACTTTTTTAGTTAGTGAACTTCTATCCAAAAGCAAGGTCTTCATTAACTAAAAACTTCTGTAAAAAAAATATGCTTTGTGCTAATTTCGAGCCCTATTCAATTGGCCAAATCGCAATTGAATGAGGCCCCTATTAAGGAAGCTACTGAAGAAGTAATTTAAGTGAACAATTGATTGTTATACCTATGGAAGGACTAATCAATAAGTATTGATATGCCTCTGCATTTATTATTACATGTATTTTCTTAACAAGCAGTAGTTTATAGGCTATACAGATCATTCAACCATATCACATAGACTGACACAAATTAGGGATGTCTATGCGGCATGATTTACAGCAGGACAGTCTGGGATGGTTACTGACAATGCAAGTGGAGGATTCATTAGAAATTCCATTTAAAGCTTGCAGATGCTGATAAGCCAAATATTAATCATTTCTTGTTCAAACCTGATTGTGATTTATTACAAATATAGAGGTTTCAGAAAGTTGAAAATTAACCTTTTCACTATCATCAATCAGAAAATATTTTATAAGAGGTGTAGACAAACATGTTGATGGATTAAAGAGAGAGAGAGAGAGAGTTGTTGATCAATCATGGATTAAAGAGAGAGAGAGAGAGAGATTTGGAACCAGACAAACATTTTCTTATGAGCAAGGGTATGGATTTAGAAATATATGCATATTAACTAAAGAGCAAGGAGCCATGACTCCTTGGATTTGTCAGGTGCTGTTTATAAAGTACTTATGTGTGCTTTCTTGCTTTCTCTAATAAACACTTTCATGTCCTTCAGTTATCTGTAGTGAAGCTTCCACATCCTTCCTTAACCTTTCTATTTGAAGAGTCTCTCCACTACATAAACTTCCTTCCTATGACCTCTTGAATGGCATTATTTGTGTGATAAAAAGACAAAATTGACTACTGCTTATCTATGGAAAATTGTTTTACTAGTATTGAGCAATCTTAAAAGACAATAAGCTTCAATGATGCATAAACAAATTCTCTGTTTTAAACTTTCTTATCAAGAATATAGATTAATCTTAGTAAGTGATTAGTCAGGATAGTGCACACCCTTGGGGATTCCATGCCACTATGGGCCTCATTCAAATGTGATTTGGACAATTGAATAGGGCACAGAGCATATTTTGTTACAGAAGTGTTTAGTTAGTGACCTTCTTTCCAAAAGCAAGGTCTTCACTAACTAAAAACTTCTGTAAAAAAAATATGCTATGTGTTTATATAGAGCTCTATTCAATTGGCCAAATTGCATTTGAATGAGGCCTTTTATCACTACATATGGGCCCTCATTCAATTGCGATTTGGCCAAAAGCAAGGTCTTCACTAACTAAAAACTTATGTAAAAAAATATGCTCTGTGCTTATATAGAGCCCTATTCAATTGGCCAAAACTCATTTGAATGAGGCGCTAAAAACTTATTTAAAAAAATATGTTATGTACTTATTTAGAGCCCTATTCAATTGGCCAAATCGCAATTGAATGAGGGCCCTGGTATATACCTGCAATAATTGAATAACCACAAGTTATTAGAATAGTTGCACAATATATGTTGCCTACACCGTAATAAAACTAACGTCATTGTAGGAGCGAGGTAGAGGTGAAGTAAGAGGTATAGATAATAAGATATGCCACATATAGGGCCTCATTCAATTGCGATCTGGCCAATTGAATAGGGCTCTAAAAAGCACATAGCATATTTTTTTTAAAGAAGTTTTTAGTTAATAAACATCTATCCAAAAGCAAGGTTTTCACGAACTAAAAACTTAGTTTAAAAAAATATGCTATGTGCTTTTTTAGAGCCCTATTCAATTGGCCAAATTGCAATTGAATGAGGCCCACTGTTTGTGGGGGAAGACATTGAACAGTCAGCTTCCATGCCTTACTTTGGGCCTCATTCAATTGAGATTTTTCCAATTGAATAGGGCTCTATTTAAGCACAGAGCATATTATTTTTACAGAAGTGTTTAGTTAGGGAACTTCTATCCAAAAGCAAGGTCTTCACTAACTAAAAACTTCTGTAAAATAAATATGCTCTGTGCTTATATAGAGCCCTATTCAATTGGCCAAAGCGCAATTGAATGAGGCCCTTTGTTTGGAATAAAAAAAAGATCAGATGTAAAAAGTAACATTTTGCAAGGCATTACAAAATAAAGTATATTACAAAGTTGTTTATCTTACTGTAGCATGCTGAATTGTAGTCTTTTGTGTCATTTCTGAGGCCTATAGAGCACTTTAAAACAGTAAATTTACAATAAATGTGCCCTGCCTGTAAAACGTATTCTATTTATTATTATTTTTGATCACCCCTGATATAGGGCCATATTCAATTAGCTACTTGCAAATGCCTTAAACTCATAAATTTGGCTTTGGGTGTTTGTTTGTTTTTATAAATGTTTCTATGCATTCTATTGACTTAAAAATTAATTAGTGCCAATAAGTAATATTTGATAAATATGTAGCAATTTTAAGAGTATGTGTATAAATTTACGAATTGGGCAATAGAATAGGGCCCATAGTGCTATTAAATGTAAAGGCACTTTGCCCTTATAAGAATTTTAGTCCCCAGCTATTTGGTTATGGCACTAAACTTTCCAGGCCAGTAAGCAATTTCTCTTTTTCATTCCATTCTAAACCAGCTGAATAACAAAAGGCTGCCTGCTATAATCCCAGGCCAAGTCATTCAGAGCACTGACCCTTTCTGTTGTCCTGGAATTCCTTTCTAGCAAATAGTTCTGTGTACACACTGGCAGGAATCACTGTCACTTACAGAAAAGGACTGACCAATAACCCCTGCTTCAGGATACAAAGCCTGGGAGTGGTCACACTGAACATCTTACTTACACCATGCTGCAAAGTGGAAAGCTGCTAAACCCACATTTGTATATTTATTCACTTTTAGTGCATACATCCAATGTCCATACTATGTGAAAGTGTGCAGCTGGTGTATTTGTGTCTTGCCAAGCCTCCACAATGTTAGTGCATAGTGACAAGACACAAGTCTACACACCAAACTGTATCTGGCATTTCTAATTAATGACCTAACAAGGCTGATGCAACAGATCTTCATACCCAACATACTACAAATCTTTCAAAGTGGCTGCTATCCCATAGTTATATAGTATCACCAGCTTATCACTCATATAAAGATGAAAGCAGATTCCTATCAGCAACCAGGATGTGAATGGAATGCTTAGAAGCATAAAATAGCAAGCTAGTATCTTTTAGTTAGCAAGGCTTGTCCCATTTAAGTACCAAGTCCATTCCTTTAGATACCTGGTGTAATCTTAAACATAATTTCAGATTTATTTTTTTAAATTGGTATTTAAATCTCACTAATTGCATGTAACTAACTATAATATGGATCTTAGATTGTAAGTTTTCAATTGTGTGTCAGTGTCTTGGAAACAAGCACTATGTACATTTGATTATATGCTCAAAAACAGGGCCCTCCATTCTTTATAAGGTGTTAAGTTTGTTTTTTGCCATGTACTAAACCCTTGTACAGCGCTACGGAATATGTTGGCGCGATATAAATAAAGACAATAGTAATAATAATCTTGGGTTACATCCTATAATAATAGTGATAGCGAAAGAATGCAAAATGGTGGCATCACTACATGTCTAAACTCATATGTTCATATCATTATTTTTTTTTGCTTTTACAGTGATATGCAATGCATTTAGTTTAGTTTCCAAATAGCCAGTGGTGTAGTTACCAATAATAATGGGTGGGGGGACTTAAAAGCTTCTATACATACATACACACAATGAGAAATCTGGCAGGGGGGGGGGGGATTTGTCCCCCTCATCCCACCTCCAAAGTTCCTACACCCATCACTTGGGTTAATTGTGAAGTGATCCTTATTAAACACAAAGGGCCTCATTCAATTGCAATTTGGCCAATTGAATAAAGCTCTAAATAAGCACATAACATTTTTTTTTAAAGAAGTTTTTAGTTAGTAAGCATCTATCCAAAAGCAAGGATTTCACTAACTAAAAGCTTCTCTAAAAAAAATATGCTATGTGCTTATTTAGAGCCCTATTCAATTGGCCAAATCGCAATTGAATGAGGCCCATAGAGGTCTCACAAATCATGAAGATATGACTTTTAATAATAGCACCCTACTAATCTCATTGGGTTAAGTCACATTTTACATTCACCTAGCCCCCCAGTTCCTATAGCAGATAACAGCTACCAAGAAGAGCTTACCAATCTGCAATATCCCATAGTGGGGTCAATGAATATTTAGTGAAGCAGCTCCATTAGTAGGTTATAGTCCTGCTCCTAATACAGGCTCCAACATGTCAGAGAATCTAAACACTCATACTGGAATATTTTGTTTCTGAGGCAATTTGTTAACCTTACATGAAGTGAAACAATAGCCCCAGACACAAGTAATCCTCCACTTCCTATGTTATTGTGCCTGGAAACTGCTAATTTACAAGTTTAACAATAATAAACTGGACAGGAAAATGTATACACATGTTCAAAAATAGGGAATAATTTCCAGTGTCTAGTAATCATGCTCATATTTTATGAGGAAACTCTCAAATGTGTCTTGTCTCCCACTTCCTCAGTCTTCTGAGACACTTGAAAAAAAAATCTTTATATGTCTTTCTTTCTTATCAGCTTGTAAAACCACTGTGACAGCATGCAGAGAGCAGCCATCTGGGTGTGAAAAGGCAAAGCAAGCACAGGGGACAATGCAAACATTAGGGCCTCATTCAATTGCAACTTGGCCAATTGAATAGGGCTCTAAATAAGCACATAGCATATTTTTTTAAAGAAGTTTTTAGTTAGTAAGCGTCTATCCAAAAGCAAGGTTTTCACTAACTAACAACTTCTTTAAAAAAATATGCTATGTGCTTATTTAGAGCACTATTCAATTGGGCAAATCACAATTGAATGAGGCCCTAGGTGAGGAGGAGGGGGAAAGTGAATTTCAAACTCATCAAAATATAATACAAGTTCCCTTACTGAGCTGCTGATGACCAACTAGTGGCACTGAAAGGTGAAAAGGCCATCGCTTTATAATTCACTGGATTAATCATTTACCATACAGAATCAGACAGCTTTACACTGTTCCAAAGGTCACCAGAGACAATTATTTCAGGAACTGCTTGTAAAATAAACGTTTCTTATTCAATAAAAGGCTGCAACATGTTTTCCTCCACCCCAATAAAGGTGCACCTTGCATGGGCAATATGCAAGACTGGAAAATAAAGAATATTCCTTAAATGTGCCACTGCATTTATTCTCCAGCAGCTTGGAATAAATAAATGCAGTGCAGTAGTTACTGTATGTCCGGTCTATTCTCATGTTAACTAATTGGCTGCTGGAAGACAAAGAACCTGTTACATGATCACATGGAAAACCTCAGAAAGTGGATGTAAAATAGCCAAGATACAACCCTGATATTGTATCACAACTGATGTATATACACTATACCAGCTCTGAGATAAAACCTTAGTATTTTATCCTGATTTATATATAGACAGTATAATAACTAAGAGATACAGACACTGTAAGAGCTAAGAGATACAGCCTTGATATATTTATAATTAATATATACACAATGTATCAGCTAAGAGATCCAATCTTGATACTTTTATAATTAATATATACACAATGAATCAGCTAAGAGATACAATCTTGTTACTATTATAATTAATATATACAATCTTGTTACTTTTATAATTAATATATATACACAATGTATCAGCTAAGAGATCCAGTCTTGTTACTATTATAATTAATATATACACAATGTATCAGCTAAGAGATCCAGTCTTGTTACTATTATAATTAATATATACACAATGTATCAGCTAAGAGATCCAGTCTTGTTACTATTATAATTAATATATATATACACAATGTATCAGCTAAGAGATCCAGTCTTGTTACTATTATAATTAATATATATACACAATGTATCAGCTAAGAGATCCAATCTTGTTACTATTATAATTAATATATATATACACAATGTATCAGCTAAGAGATCCAGTCTTGTTACTATTATAATTAATATATACACAATGTATCAGCTAAGAGATCCAGTCTTGTTACTATTATAATTAATATATACACAATGTATCAGCTAAGAGATCCAATCTTGTTACTATTATAATTAATATATACACAATGTATCAGCTAAGATATCCAGTCTTGTTACTATTATAATTAATATATACACAATGTATCAGCTAAGAGATCCAATCTTGTTACTATTATAATTAATATATACACAATGTATCAGCTAATAGATACAATCTTGTTACTATTATAATTAATATATACAATCTTGTTACTATTATAATTAATATATACACAATGTATCAGCTAAGAGATCCAGTCTTGTTACTCCTTCAGGCACACAATAGTTCCAGTATATGGACTTACAGTCTTTTCTCCACTGGTTCCAGCTGTCTGTGCATGGCAAGTGAGAATCCAAATAAACTCCCAGGCTCTCCAGATTTCGAGACCACATTGTCAGTATCCAAATTAAATGCAGAGATGAGGATGTAACAGGACATACAGTTTAATAGCAGGTAAATGAGAGCCATGTTTGCAGCTGTCACCAAGTGTTCATGTGATAGACTCCCTGGGGTGGCACCAGTCCTGTGGTATTTCTCACGGTTGCCCTCTTCTTCCTCCTCCCCGTTGCTCTCTGTATTCCTGCCCCCTCCCTGTGCCCTTTCCCCTGCTCCCGTCCCACTCTTCTATACTGAATGGTACCGTTGTTCTCCGGAGACTTGAGGTTTTATATCAAGTGCTGAACTAAGCAGAGCCCCGCCCTGCTGCCGGAGTCTTGTCTGAAGCCCCAGGGCTCACTTCTTTTCTTCTTCAGGGCTTGCCTGCCCAGCCCACTTTTTTTCTAGCTATGTCTCTCCCCAGCTTCCGGCCTGTAGGAGCAGGTGCCTGTACTGTATGCACATAGCAAAGTGATATAAGGGAGTGGCCCACACAGCCCACTGACACAGCCAAGAGACCTGGGCAGGGACCCAGCCTTAGTCATGCCCATGTGCCTCAGGTAGTGTGGGAGATACCTGGGGCCTCATTCAATTGCGATTTGGCCAATTGAATAGGGCCCTATATAAGCATAGAGCATATTGTTTTTACAGATTTTTTTAGTTAGTGAAGACCTTGCTTTTGGATAGAAGTTAACTAACTAAAAACTTCTGTAAAAATAATATGCTATGTGCTTAAATAGAGCCCTATTTAATTGAAAAAATCTCAATTGAATGAGGCCCCTGGTGTGTAGAAGCTCCCTTCTATATCTCAAATAAATGCATGTAAGTGTGATTATATATATATATATATATATATATATATATATATATAATTACATTTGTGTTCACATTTGAACATCTAAAACAAGTTAAAAAAAATTGTTTCATGCCCAGAAGTCTGAGAAATACAGTTAGTAAACTGCATTCTGGAAACCCTGGCAGGGACATGCAAATGTGCCCAGAAGAAAGGCTTTGCTCTGCAATCCATAACCATATCAAACATGGCTTCCTTTAGGCATATGCCTGCTGTATCAAACAGGTGATATATATATATATATATATATATATATATATATATATATATATATATATATATATATATATATATATATATATATATTACTCCTGTGTACAAATTTGACTGTCAAAAACAAGTAGAAAAAAAACAGCTTTCAGCTTAGAATTCTGAGAAAAACAGTTATTACACTGCATTCTGGGAAGTTGAGCTGGGACATGCAAATGTGCCCACAAATGCCTTGCTTTTCAATCTGTAGCCATTATCAAACATGGCTTCCTTTAAGCTTATGCATGCTGTACAGTGCTTTAATGCAAAGCCAAGGCTGGATTTTACATAAGCTGAGAATATATATATATATATATATATATATATATATATATACAAGTTTTCAATCTTGCAATGTGCTTTGATTTTATGCTAGATTCAATGAAATACACGTATAAACTGAAATTGTGTTTCAAATTGCAGTGATGACCTTCACTGTATTTTCCAATGTTGCATTATTATATTCATTAGGTGCAAAGCAGCAAGCTAGCTTCCTGGAGCCCACGTGGCCCACTCACCTTTAATTGTGGCATCCTATTAAAATATATATGTTACCACCGCAGCATATTTACTGTACTCTCTTTTGGAAAAAAAACTTGATGATGTGCAAAATGTTTTTACAGTTTAAAATAAATAATTACAACCTTTCATTTTCAACTATTTAATTTTGCTTTAAAAATACTTACACACATTTTACTTACTTCTAAGAAGCCTCCAGAGTTGCAATGTCTCATATTCTGTGTGTGTGTGTGGGGGGGGGGGGGTCGGTCTTCAAACTACGCATCTATACTAGGGCACAGATGAGCTAATATTTACACATTGGCCTGTTAGCGACCCTCGAGGACTGAAGCTGAGAAACAATGTACTAATCTATTGTGTAAAGGCATTTCCATGTATCATACTTTAAAATGTTATTAGATATTTTCATTAGAAGTGAACATCAGTGTAATCCCAAATATTGAATTACATATTCGGTAAATAGATGGTTGCAATGTGGCAGTCCTTTAGGACAATGGCACCCTTAATTTTGTACGGTGAAAGTAAGGGCATAAATGTGATTTATTTTGTAATAAGATTAAATGTTAAATGAATCATGGGATGAAGAAAAACATGCATTGCTGTAAGGGCCATTGAAGACGTGTTTGTTTTTGCTGTATCTAAAAGAGGCCATTTGGTAATGTTGAACAGTATATTTCTTTTTTGAAAATGAAGCTCCTGGAGCAGAATGTTTTGAATGTATAACTGTCTTTGGGTGTGTCCCTGTCAGCCAATGAGATGTAGAGTGAAGCATACGCCACACTAAGATATCTCCTGATAGTTTACAATAAATTTCAACAGACCACCAATTTGCTTATATAGCAAGGGCTGCGGGCTTGAAATTTGGCTGCGTTATATAGCTATTAAATTAGAACATGCTGCGAGTTACGGGCTTGAGGCGCAAACCCGTAAACCATTTTTCGAACGGCGGATGCGCGGCCATGAACATGATCAATAAGTCAAACCCATATTTATGGGTTCAGATGGAGCCAATGGAAACAGAGATCATCATCATTATGTCACAGAAAAATGGAGGTTGGATTTCAAAGTTCAATCACGAGTTACGATCGGACCCAAATTCTAGAAGTAATGCAATATTGATAAAGCCGTAAATATGATATTCTAGTCCATGCGAGTTCCATTATATGTATTAACACATTGATTGCCGGGATCGATATAACACAGAGTTTAAACATAAAAAATAGTATTTTATATTGCAGATTTGCGAGCTTGGGAATGTTGTACTATTTATTTCAATACCTAACATCACTTTCCCTGTTATTATATGAACAGTAGTGTGTGTATATTTGCATTTACAGTGCTGTGGATTGGACTTTACCCCCCTTGTGGGTCCTCTCTAGCACCCGTTGGCTTCTTGGCTCCATTTGCGGGTTACGGGCTGGAACGCCAGTGAATTTTTTTAATCTAATAGCGTGATTGGAAACGTAACAGTTACAGGCTTGACATATCAAAGGATTTGCGGCCGCGCAGTTCAAATTTCCACATCCTGTAGTCTTTTCCCGCCCTTACCCCGCAAGTTGTTGGCAGGTTGCTTTATGGGGCCATTTTAATAGCTGCAAGTCTTTCGGGCTACGTTACGGGCTATGGTTAGCTGCTCCAAGTCAATCTAGCCCTTTGTGTAACCACCAATTATTCTTCAAAATGCTTCTACTTACATAAACATGGGATTAACAAGACTAGTTTGATTAATAAAGTCAGCAGTTTTGATTAATGTCTATTAAATAATTTTAAGACACTGATTGGAACAGAAGCTCCTCTTAGTTTGCCTGATGTATCTTTTTTATGTATTATTTTAATAAATATTATTTTAATAAATATTTTTTAATTGCAGTTTTTCTGCTGCCTATTTACAGTTCAGTTGAAAACACACTTAACAGACCATATGTAAGCAATATATAAGACTAATACCCATTTCTATGAATGTAGATGTCAATATTTTATTTTCATAAAAATGATATATTCTTTGAATTATGATTTCTTTGATGACAAACATAATTACACTGCTGTGATCTAGGCCAAAGTCTGAATGGTAAAGCATTGAAGTGTCCCTTATAAAATAATAAAATTGTCTCACATGCTACTTGTATAAAGTCATTTCCTTTTGTGATATTAGTAATTGTCACCGCTCACTTTCAGATAACCTTAAGGGAAATTAACTGATCTTTTTTGCATGGCACCAAACCGCTCTATCTTTACACACATTGGAAGTTTAATTTCATACTATAGTTAAAAACAATACCTTTATCAATGTAAGTTTATTAAACATTGTTTGCAGTGTCAAAATGCTTTTCTGAGCCACGCAGCAAGCATATTTATTTACCTACTTTTTATGGATGATTATTGGCAATAGTTGCTAATTAACCAATGGGTTTCTTAATGTACTATTTTAAATTTAATATCATATGAACTTGAGAAGATTGAGCATGTGCAGACACATAGGGCCTCATTCAATTGCAATTTGGCCATTTGAATAGGGCTCTAAATAAGCACAGAGCATATTTTTTTAAAGACATTTTTAGTCAGTAAACATCTATCCAAAAGCAAGGGTTTCACTAACTAAAAACGTATTAAAAAAAAATATGCTATGTGCTTATTTAGAGCCCTATTCAATTGGCCAAATCGCCATTGAATGAGGCCCATAGTTTTTACTATTCAGAATAGGATAATTACTGTAAAATATTTGCCCTCTTCCTGATTTTCTCTATTTTTACCCACAGTGGATGGTTAACGATCTGTGGACTAAATCTGATATGAGACAAAGGGAACTTGACTGAACAAATAACACATTTTCTACTTATTTCATTGTTTAATAAACAAAGATATCAAACACTAATATAATAATATCTGGGCTCAAAAATCAATTGTGTAGAGATGACTTCTGATTTTCTGACTTGGATTTGACTTGTGAATAACAAGCATGAAAAGTGATAATGGAGGCATCATTATCTAAAGAGCAACATGATCTCTGGCACACATCCTCCCTAGTCTGTGTTTGGAAACTATTCTGTGGCCTTGAATATTCAGGGAGTAAACAGTAAGGACCTAGGCCAAGCTTAGCACCTGCTAAGTATATTTTGATGGCCTTGAGTGAAGAGCTCACATTTGAGAGGGCAATCATTGATTTTTTAATATATGACCATAGGCCAATGTGATTGTTTTATGTGAGGGTATATGTGGCTTCATATGTTCTTGTTTTGTCATTTTTATTTTTGCTATTCTGTTTTATCTTATTTCTTTATTATGTCCTATTAAGCCTAGAACGTTAACACTTTGTTCAAACTGTTCTCTCAAGCTGGCAAGACTCATAACATCATCTGACAGGGAAAAGCAATTTGGGAGAGGGTAACATCTTTGAACAAAAGCCGAACTGCTGCTGATTTCATTTATTATTTCAAGTATGAGCAGCATTTGTAGTTGAAAAGAAAATAGACTTGTGTGTTTCTTTAAGACAGAGAATCTAGAAATTACAATAACCATGAGAAATAATTTACAAACTCCCATATCCCCCGTGTTAAAAAGCAATTGGCTCCTTACACTTAACCGGTTTCTTGACTGCCAACTACAATAACTGCTACCAACACTTCTTATGATTCAATATCAGTCTTTCACATCACTGTGAAGGAATGTCAGCCCACTTTTCCTCACAGAACTGCTTTAGTTCAAAAAGAATTGGTAGGTTTTTGACAATGAACTGCTTGTTCCAGGTCAGCCATAGCATCTCTATAAAGTTTAAGTCTGGACTTTTACTAAGTCACTGCTTTTTTTTTTAACCATATTTATGTGAAGTTTCTTTTGTGTTTTGGATCCTTGTCTTGCTTCATGACCAAAGTACTCTTGAGATACAGGCTCATGGACTGGTGACCAGACATTCTCCTTTAAAATATTCTGATACAACCTGATGGAGAAGCTGAAGGCGAGGGGGGGGGGGGGGTCCGGAAATCTACCGGGGGAGCGATGGAGGTGGATATCAGTTGTACTGGGATGTCTTTAATGAGGTATGTGTTGAGTGCTCTTAGGGGCGGATATTCTGGATTAGCTCTGTACTTTATGCAAAGATAGCAATGTAATGGTCTAGCTAATTAACTTGATATTTGTAGCATTCTCTCTGTAATTTGTGCTTATTGGACGTTTTACCTTGTGTTGTTGTTCTCTTTCTCTTTTTCTAATTTTTTATTTTTTATTATTTCTTTTTTTTTTTCTTTTCTTTTCTTTTTGTTATGTTATTTAAATTGACATGTTAACTGTGACTCATGTAACCTTAATAACTAAAAAAGGAAAAATGGAAGGCCTATTCAGTTTATGATGGGAAACTATTGTACTGTACATGTTAGCGTATCTTAACTGACTAAATACAGTTGTGTTAAATGTTTTATTGTGCATTGCCTTCTAATAAAAGACTATTTAAAAAATATATATATTCTGATACAGTGCACAATTCATGGTTCCTTCAATTGGAAATTGTCCAGGTCCTTAGGAAGCAAAGCTTACCCACACAATCACACTAAAACATCCATGTCTGACTATTGCTATGATGTTGTCCAAAATGTTTCTGACAGTAGAACATTCTCCCAAAAGGCTTGGTCATCATCGACTGGCTTCTTGGCAAATTAGATAGATGCAAGTACTTACGTTTTGTGCTTATGGTTAGCATTGGTTTCATTGGGAGATCCCATTGCTACTCTCCCAGGAAGCCGCTTTTTTACCAGCCATTTTTCAGATTGTAGAGCCAAACACTGACGAATGAGACAACATAAACTTGTGGGTGGTTGTTGGGGGTGCAATAGAATAAGGCCCATAGTTTGACATATATTTGAAAAAACAAATGTTGCTTCTTGAACTGCATTGCTACTTTTATGGCAATGGTCTCACATTAACAACATTTATGAATTTCTGTTGGTGAATCAGAAAGGCTGACTGGAAGCTCAAAATGGCAAACTTCCCTGTTAGTTTATTATAGGAAAATTTAATTTTTAATGACATTAAGATGTTAAAGTGCTTGTTATTACCTATAGCTTTAAATTATACTATATCAAGAACCTTCACTTTGACATAAAGCAAAGATCCAGTTACTTCAGAAATGAAAAATGGGCATGAAATATATGTACAATTGGTTGTTAGATTTTTCAGAATAATTATTACATAATTAAGCTTGAAAGTTCTGTATTCTAAGCATAAATTACATTAAATAGTCGCCACACTCTCCTAATCTCACATAATTAGTTATTTCTCACAGCAGGGGTAGGATAAACCACCGCAGCATGCTCAGGCCCTCATTCAATTGTGATTTGGCCAATTGAATAGGGCTCTAAATAAGCACATAACATATATTTTTTAAAGAAGTTTTTAGTTATTGAAAACCTTGCTTTTAGATAGATGCTTACTAAGTAAAAACGTACTTAAAAAAATATGTTATGTGCTTATTTAGACCTCTATTCAATTGGCCAAAATAGCAATTGAATAAGGGCCTCAGTTGGTAGATCTACACATATACAGCCTTATTAAATTGCGATTTGGTACATTTAAAAGGGCTCTAATTAAGCAAATAGCGTATTTTTTTTTACAGAAGTTTTTAGTTAGTGAGCTTCTATCCAAAAGCAAGGTCTTCACTAACTAAAAATGTCTGTAAAAAAAATATTCTGTGTGCTTAAATAGAGCCCTTTTAAATTTACAGAATCGCAATTTAATAAGGCTGATAGATCAGAATAATGATAAGACTTTTCTTTTCTTTTATTGTAAGACTTCTACTCAAAATGTTTAATAATAACAACTGG
Organism: Discoglossus pictus; assembly: GCA_027410445.1. NCBI lineage: Eukaryota > Metazoa > Chordata > Amphibia > Anura > Alytidae > Discoglossus > Discoglossus pictus. Next base: position 35,193,943 of record CM050173.1, on the reverse strand, counting down.
TGGTTATATTTACATGTGTACTTCTCATAACTGGGGCCTTAGCTGTGTCACTTTATGAGTCATATAAATACATGTATTAGAATACTTTATTTTTAGAGTTAACATATGTATATAATGTAACAGTGTCCCTTTCAATGCTGTGCTTTTAGTAAGTGTGTAAACATGAAAAGCTAGGACTTGGGAAGGTTCCTATTTCACGTGGTTTGTCCCTTTTCTCACACAAACATTACAGTGTGCTGAGTATATGTACAAAGCTGTCTCTTTTGCTCCTGTCCTCCCCTTACCTTGATTGGTTCCATGAGAAGGTCTGGGTGAATGAATGGAAAAGAAAACACTTGATTAACAAAACATAATCCCATTCACAGGCTGCTAAGAAATGCACCTTGTCATCTTCAGAACTTAGCTTCAATAATATCTTTCAGATTTTGTTACTAGTTAGTTTTGAACAAAACTTATGCTTTCTAATAGATTGCATTGCTTACACAAAGTGCAAAGTATGCATATTTCAAATAAATAGCTGTGTGTATAAATAATACAGGGACTCCATGAATACTCCCAAATATACTATGTCAGAATATATGTATATGTGAGCGTTCCCTGTGGATGGAAAGACACATTTATAGATGAGCTGCTTGTTGGCTTCATCCTGAATCCCCTTGCCTTTTGAGTGACAGTTATATATTCACAAAACAGCTTTACTGCAGTTAAATTGCATATCCTCAGATTGTAAGTTTGCGAGTTTTCAGTTGTGTGTCTTGGAAACATGCACTATGTACATTTGATTCTAAGCTCAAAGACAGGGCCCTCCCTTCTTTATAAGGTGTTAAGTTTATTTTTTGCCGTATACAATACCACTGTACAGCGCTACGGAATATGTTGGCGCAATATAAATAAAGACAATAATAATAATAATATCATCGGTTCTGTAAATAATATATAACAGTGGCTCTCAACCTTTTTTATCTGGGTCCAAGTGCTTACCTTCTAGTGCTGATGGGAAATACATTTGAAATCCAGAACATTTTGAAAATAGTGACTCCATGTGACTCAATACATTTTTATTTAGTTTTACAATGAATTGAATAGTGTACTTTTTAACTACAGCTAAGTTCCTGAATAATGTGTCTTAACTGTGTCTAATGGTAGTGGTATGTTTAAAGTATTAGGCTACTTCATCCAAGGTTGATTCTGAGAGCCAGCACCGGTCCAAGAATTGGACCACTGCTATAGAAAATTAGGAAGTTAGTAATGTCTATTGTAGTGGGTCAGTGATACAAGCAGTTGCTCAAATAATTAAGTACTATAAGTTTTACATTTACCATATCTAAGTATAGACCTTTACATAAATAGCATATATTGCAGTGGAGCTTCTTCATACTGATATTGACAGATGAAACTATGGTGGCAGTAATAAACAAGTGTTAATACGTAGTATATTACTAAATAAATGCAGTTGGGTATATCCTAAACTTATATAGCTTGGGCAATTGTCAAAAAATAGTAATGTTTACCTTAGTATTGTTTAGAGACCCCTTTCTAAGACCACTGAAGTTGTCCTTTAAGGTGAATTTACACAGTTACTGCTCAGACATGATGAAATGACTATAATGTTACCGACCTCACATAGGCAGGTTAATGTATCACCCTTTCCTAGTTCCAAGTAGTTGGCCATAACTCCTCCAATCTGGGCATGTGGGTCAGGTATCTGATTGGGAGGCATGTATAGCACACGTCCTCAAGTGGGGTTTTGGGACTCTCCTGAGAATCCTCATTGGTCCATCTGTATACACCACCAACCAATCATTGACCCGTTCAATGTAGTCGCTACCCTGATTGGTCTCGCAAAGCATGGGAGGGAATTTTAAATGCACTCATGAATTGTGCAATTTTATTAATGTTCTAATCTTCTCCATTGTTCTTAGCCCTATATATGTGTATGCATGTCATGGAAATATGCCCCCGTTCATAGCATACCTCCCAAACATCTTCCTCTGTCAGCATGCAGTAGTGTAAGCGTAGCATTTGGGCTAGTCTTTGGGGATTGAGGGGCAACCGCTGCTCTGAGCACGCAGGGAGTTTCTAACTGACAGAGCTGTCAGTCACAATCAGCTCCATGACTCCCACAATCAGCATTTGGGGAATAAGATGCAATGGCATCCTCCAGAACTGACATTATCACTTTTCTGAGTATAGTGGGAATTTGTAAACTGACTGAGTAGTCAATAACAACCAGCTCCATAGACTCCAATGCACCACGCAGTACACAGTCAATTGGCTGCAACTGATACACACCCCTGCCAATGAAGTAATCTCATTCAGGGCACAGGAGGGTAGTTATGAGGAGTACCAGAAGCTCATATAAACACACACACATGTATATACGTTCCTGAGTCTTTAAATTTGTATGTAACTCGGATCCCTGATGAATAATAATAATAATAATTAATATAATAACAATACTATAATGGCTCATAGGTGGTAATAATAATACAGTGTAATACTGTAATAATAATAATAATACCCCTGTATTGTAATAATAAGTTACATAAACTATTGTGCTCTTTCTTTTAATTCAAGCAAACAGTACATAAAAAAAACTCATACAAAAAGCCTTGGGAGCCGTTCTTAAATAACGTCACTAAAGTACCCTGAGTTCAATAAAGTATCCAGTGAGGAATGTGGTTAGACATTATTGAGCTAATAACAGCTTGGAGCTCTAGTTATTTCATAAAAGATAAACAGCAGAGCATCAAATGAAAAGTCATGATGATAGGCAAAATATTTTTATAAAATATAAACATAGCCATTAAATTTTATCTTTTATATGAAATTATCATTTACTGGGCTGCTTGCTTCTGCTGCTTCCTCTGGACTATGTATCCAAGTAAATAAATGAGCTTTACATTTGCGCTATTGAAAGCACTAGGAGCTTTAGTTGTCACATTTTAATTGTCCAAAAAAAACTTCCTCTGAAATCAGTTCACCCACCTATGGAAGCAGATCAGCAGAATGCAAAGTGGTAGATTCTATTGCAGAACAATTGCATATGAAAGTATCATGATTACATTGTTTAAGTCTGATATTGCCAGTAATTGTGGATGTGGCAGAGGGGGCATGACATTGTTGCATTGTGATTATGTATTACTAGGAAATTGCCCGTCAAAAATTTCGGGAATTAAATTGTAAGGTTGGCAATGCTGTTTGCCACACAGTGTAAGGGTTTTGCTCCTCTGAGCAGCAGGTTGGTTTTATTTAAGAAGTCCCACGTGTCTGGCATTGTTTGTGTAAGTGTTTTGGCGTTGTATATTTTCTACGTTCTGCGTGCCTGTGTTTTCGAGTTACGTGTTTTAACCAACTGCTTGCTTCAACTGCTCACCTTCGGCGCTCATTGCAGCCTAAGTCCTGTGTGCTTCAATGGCTCAGATCGCTTTGCGAGGCTCGCAAGAGCGCTACCAACATTGCAAACGTCACCAACATCGCAAGATCCACAACTATACATGTGATTGAGTGTGGTTATTTGTTGCATATACATGGTTATTATGTATACTAGTTATTATATGTTATAGAGGGAAATGCCTATAGAACAGGAGAATACATGATGATAAGGTAAAAATGCTCTGCACATAGGCTGAGCTGCAGAGCATTGCGTCCTCAGATATCCAGGCCTTGATCAACAGCAGCAAAGACAGATGCATGCACTTCAAGTAGTCCTAAGCAAGCACTTGCGATTAACATCAAGGTTGTTTCACTAGCCAGCTATAGGTATCTGGTGAATTTGATCTCAAGAGCTTTTATAGTAACCAAGATTGCAAGCCAGATGGGACTTCACACACATACACAAAGGTACACAAGGGTGTGGTATGGGAGATAGAGTATAAATATGTTGGTTCCATAATTCAATAAATGTTCAGTTCTAGTTTTCACATATCCAAGGTGTGAGACTGTTTCTGTGTTTCATATCCTGAATTGGGGAGTGGTTTTGCCACAGGCCACTAGTAACCTGTATCCAGTATTCTCTGCCTGTACCTTTGGGCATTGCCCTCTTCAGAAGCCATCTTTTGTGCCACAGAGAACAAGAACCACATGCTTCTGCTGGGGTAGGTTTGAACTAGGTTCATATCAAGCCCCCTTGAAGAAGCAGATTTGGACAGAAAGATAATAAATTAAAGTATGTTTGAATTTTTACTATCTAAAAACATTATCATAAATTATCACCTATTAAACCTGGTCAGTGTTACATATACCCTGTAAAATTGCTTAAACGTATCTAATTGTGAAACATAATCTTTGACCAGAAATATTTATTTGATTTCTTTAACTCACTATTATATTTCAAACATTATATAAGATATAATTAAAAATATATATTACACCATTCTTAAAGGGTTTTATGCCCTCCTCAACATGTCCTTGACATATCTAAATTCATTGGAAATTCCCAACAGAAACCATATTGAACTTTGCAAGTTTTTCTTACATTGTTATTTGCAAAAAACAAAACAAGATACTGCAAAAATGCCTGAGTATCCAACAAATGTTTTCTAATGAAACAATAAGATGATGAGACATACATTGGGAGTTCTGTTACAAAGTACACATTGCTTACAGTACAGATATAAAGAACTCTTTGTACTTTTTTGTCTAAAACAAAGTTTGCTTTCCTTAAACACCTTCTTCGTTGCTGTTAGTTACAGGAATGTGAAAATGACACACTCCTGTGATATAGCATCGAAAAGAGTATTTGTCAGCATTTTTTTCCAAGCCCCTTGACTGATTTAACATGCAAGTTCTTGTCAGTGTAATATATTGGTCAACCTTCTGTCACTTAAAAATAGAGTTATTTTGTATTTCAGAGCCATCTGCGTATGGCTTTTAAATATATTAGTATATATTCACATAGGTACTCTATTAATTGAAAATAAGTTATTCAAAATAAGCAAATAATTTATTGGGTAGTCTTATTAGGTTTTCATATTATATATTTCCCATGTTTAAAGACATTCTGACACATAAACAAAGGTTTCTGCATGTAAACAAAGTAGTTTGAGACTAAAGTTCATAACCGACCCCTCATATTGTTATCTCGTGTTTGCAAAAAAAAATAGCCCTGATTGTACCCAGTGTGTTGCATGAAAGCACTGTCACCTCTGATCAAGCTTTCCCATTTATAACCAGAGGGGTATGTTCAATACGGCCAGTGAGATGACGTACAGTATTTGTGTCTTTAGTTTCTGAATATATAATAAGTATCTCAGGTGTTAAGATGATTATATGGGTCCAAAACAAATGCAGCTACAAAATAAAGACAGAAGTTATGGTGTTCTCAGACTCTCTTTAATGAAGCAGATATTACCATTGTAATGTTTCATCACAGGTTACTTTTCTCTTTTACTGCAAAACAAAGCCGGTACTGCAGTAAGAAAGGTGACGGAGTATTGGGTAGTATATTTTCCAGGCTTTGTGACTAACCACGTTGTCACAACCCTCAGTACCTTCTGGCCTCTGGACTTGGCAACCGGACCCCACAAACTCTAGCCACTTCAATTACTATGGACCAAGGCTGTTTTAATAGCTATTAAATTATTTCATCACTTGCTTGATGTTATAGTGGGGCAAAAGTGACTTTCAACATGGACATACGTCCCTTATGTTCCCCAAGCTCCTGGTTATATGCCCCAACACCCCTTTTCACTGAATAAAACAAGCCCACAGTGTTTTATGTTGATTTTACTGTTTTTTTTTGACAGTTGCTTTATATGTCTAATGAGTTGCAGAGGGTGTACAATACATGGAGCTAATAAAAGTATTTTGAGGGTAGTACCACTTTAAGGGCAAACTGTAGAAACTTGCAGTAGCCAATAGTGATACCCTGTTAACTCCCAGTACGAGGATCTGGCCAGGTCTCTTGGCGTACTGAGCTCATGGTAGCAGCAGAAAATGCTCCATAGACTTCTATGGGGAAATACATGGGACTGATTGAGCCATCAAGTATAGTTAACTAGTTTGTTAGACAAAAATGGAGACACTTTGTTTCATTAGACAAAGATCAAGTGATGTCAAGTGCTTTGCAAGTGATATTGCCTTCATCCATGATCTTGCGGTTAACCACTATTTGGTATATACTTGACCCCGTCAATTAGACCTGAACCCTACAGTGTAACCAAGAGCCCAAATTTGATAGAAAATCTATGGATGTCCTGGTCGGCTACCAAAAGTATATATCCTAGCTGACCTCTCTCCAACTCAATTAAGGGGGCTTTACCGGGAGTAGATTAACTAAGATATGGGTACCCACTCATCCAGCTTCCCTGGGGACAAAGTGTACTAGTTCCATTCCATTCCCTACCAGAAGGCACCATAAGCCCGCTAGCAAGTACACTGCCCTCCCCTAAGTTTCCTGACCAAAGGAGGTTCTACTCCCAGAGACTATAAGCTCAATAAGGTCGGGGTACATGTTGCCACCACAGACTTAGGGAAGCACTTTGCAGCCCTTGCAGTGCTAAATCAATCTGAATAAGTAATGAATAAGTAATGTCTGAATAAGTCATTTATGCTATTTAGACAGAAATATAATTAGCACTGATAATGTTTGAGAATGAAAAGACAAAACATCGGAGATGCCTCTTGTGTTTTGGCACTGAACCTTGATCAAGGAGGTATTCTGAAATTCATAATGTGTGAGCTCCCTCTTTTATCATTCATTTATTCAGACAATCACTTGCAAAAAGATTTATGTTTCTCAACTTTATATCAACATTGCGTGGATGCAAGTTATACAATAATACAGAAATTAAATGAGAACTTTAACAAAATAGAGGTAATTACAAGCTCATAGAAACATGAGTATGTACAGTATCTCTAATTTCTGTGTTCACTAAAGGAGAATTCATGAGCTGACTGCAGAACACTTAAACATTTATAACACTTGTATTTTTACCATTTAATTTAATATGGAAAAGCAGGGCTAGTTTTTCCCAGGAAACGTGTGTGAGGTAGTTTTGTGTCGGAGCAACATGGCTATGGAAATCATTACATTGATCACAGAAGAACCTGCAGAACAATCTTTAGTAGCAAAAGAAGAGGTGCTATGGTTAAGAGTGCATTGCAAAAGGGTGACTTACCCAATGATCCCATCCACTGATTGTTAAAAATATGTAGTGAGGAATGAGAAGGAGGCTGCTCTGTATTTATTGAACATATATAGCAGAAACAGCAATAGTTGGACATACCCAGGAACTTTGTTGTCCTGTGTGCTATTAAATATAGATGCAGGCCTGTTGGAAAGTCTTGCACTAAAACCATAAAATGTTTAGAAATATTAGACAAAAAAAATGCAAAATGCCTGGCTTTGAATTACTACGCTCTTTAATAGTCTTTTCTTTACTAACATGGATGGATCTACCGCCAGTGCCAGGGGGGCTTTGTCCCGGGGCCCCTACTCCAGGGGGGCTCAGTGCTGTATAAATTTAAACTATGCATTAAGCCCCCAAGGGCCCCTTGGCACACCATTCCCCTCTCCCCCCGCAGGGCCCCTCCGGACATCATTCCCCAATTTTCCTTATCTCCCCCTTCTCCCCTTCCCAATTTCTCCCTTCCCCTCCTCTTATCGACCGGAGTGGATTCAGGTGTTCAGTGGCTGTGTAGCTTCCCCTGCCGGCGCATCATTATGCTGGGGCAGGAAATCATGTGTGACGTCACACAGTATTTCCGGCCCAGTCTAATGACGCGCTGGCAGGCGAAGGCTACACAGCCACTAAACATCCATATTCACAATGTTCAGTAAAAGGTGGAGATGGGGAAGGGGAGGGGGAGATGGGGAAGGGGGAATGATGATAGGCAGTAACCTTGAAATGGCTGTATGTGAGTGAGATTCCTAGCTTGAGTATAACCCAAACTCTAGATTTGCTCAAAGTTGTTTGATACAGTAGGTATATGATTAAGGGAAGCCATGTTTGATATGGTTATGGATTACAAGAGTGAAGCCTGTGTGGGCACATTTGCAAGTTCCTGCCAAGGTTCCCAGAGTGCAATGTAATAACTGTATTTCTCAGAATTCTGGGCATGAAACACGTTTTTTAACTTGTTTTAGACATTCAAATGTGAACACAAATGTGCTAATTATTTACTGTACTACTGTACAGTGGAGGGCTTCTATCACTCTTTTCTGCCCATTATACATTAAATGATTGTTGTGGTGAACTACAACCTCAAAATATCGACTGCACAAGCTAAGAAACCGGCCCAACGCTGATGATAGGCAGTAACCTTGAAACAGCTTATGTGGGTGGGATTCCTAGCTTGTGCATAATCCAAACCTAACTTTGCTCAAAGCTGTTTGATACAGTGGGCATATGCTTAAGGGAAGCCATGTTTGATATAGTTATGGATTACAAGAGTTAAGTGTAATAACTGTATTTCTCGGAATTCTGAACATGAAACAAGTTTTTTAACTTATTTTAGACATTCCAATGTGAATACAAATGTGCTTTTTATTTACTACTAACTTGTTCTTTAAAATTGATGGGATAATATTTGATGTGTGACTCCACCCCCCACCCTTCCCTGTGCCTCTTCCTCCCCTCTCCCTCCCCTGTGTCTATCCCCCCTTTCCTTTCCCTGTGCCTCTTCCTCCCCTCTCCCTCCTCTGTGTCTCTTCCCTCCCCCTCTTCCTCCACTGGGTCTCTTCTCCCTCTTCCTCCCCTGCTTTGTCTGTTCCCTCCCCCTCTCCCTCCCCTGTGTGTGCTTCCCCCTCTCCCCCGTGTCTCTCCCCCTCTCCCTCCCCTGTGTATCTCTCTCCCCCACTCCCTCCCCTCTGTCTCTTCCCCTCCACTGTGTCTCTTCTTCCTCTCCCTCCCCTGTGTCTCTTCCCCCTTTCTCTCTCCCATGTGTCTCTTCCCCCTTTCTCCCTCCCCTGTGTCTCCCCCATGTCTTTCTCTCCCTCTCCCTCCCCTGTGTCTCTTCCCTCCTCCTCTCCCTCCCCTGTGTCTCTTCCCCCCTCTCCTGTCTCTCTCACACCCTCTTAACCCCATGTCTCTCCTCCATGTCTCTTCCCCCATGTCTCTCTCTTCCCATGTCTCTCCCCCATGTCTCTCTCCCCCCATGTCTTTCTCCCACCATGTTTCTCCCCCATGTCTCTCCCACACACTCTCCCCTGTCTCTCCCCCCCCTCTCTCCCCTGCCCCCCCTCCTCATCTCTCCACCCTCTCCCCATCTCTTTCCAGCGCATGCTAGGGGACTGCACTAGGATTGTGGCGAATTATGTATGCGTAGATCATGCTGCGCATTTCGCATGCGTTGTTAATGTCGCACAATTCGCATGCGTAGCGGTGGGCTTAACACACTATGAAAGCCATTATACGGGATATACTGTATTTATAAATATATATAGCTCCGGGAGGGGGCCCAAGGGGGTCAAATTTATTTTGCCCCCGCTCCCGTGGGGGGGCAACATTTCTTTTTGCATTGGGGCCTTCCATTCACTAGCACTGCCACTTTTCAAGATGAATTGGTTAATATTTGCTAAGTAATGATCAGTGATGTGTAAATATAATTAAATTCAGCTTGTTTAATGTATACATGTCTCTGCACACTGATGCAGAGCAGTAATTGGTTGTCTAGAATAATACTACCTTTGAAAGTTTATGATCTACACTTGAGTGATTTTAAATGCATGGCATAAATTGTGCGAATTTATAATAGGGTAGTGGCCTTGATTATCATACTAAGGTTGGTAATATTTTGATTTCTTCATAGGATCGTTTGCCGAATTAGCTATGGTTTCTTTTATATAATTCTCCTAAATGTATGAATAAATTCCATGTGAAAATAACTTGCCTGAAATAGAAACATGTTTTAGCATTTAAGATTTTTCTAGCCTAAATAATAGCAAATTGAATGTATATGTGCATGTTCACTTGCATTGTAACATTTCAACCAATTAAAACAAGTACAGTGATACTGGGAGCATAAGTGAACGATTTGAGATTGATCTAATACATATTAAATCATGAATGTTTATTTATTTCACTATCCTTGTGGTGGTGAGCAGAACACATCTCCTGAACCCATTACACCTAAAATGAACAGTAGTTCTACTGACTCTGTGAGTATCCATGGTGGAACATGGAGCCTACTAATTATTTTAATTTATTATTGGAGAATAGCGGGCCTTCGCCGCTCATTGCGAGCCTCTCCCCCCCTCTACTTTACGGGCCTCGCTTTGCGAGCCTCTCCCCAGTGTAGTTTAGGGGCCTTGCACTGTTACTGACTTTGGTTAAATGTTACTGCCTTGGGTTCAATGTTACAGCCTTGGGTTAAGTATTACTACCTTGGGTTAAGTGTTACTGTCTTGGGTTAAATGTTAGTAGCTTGAATTAAGTGTTACTGACTTGCTCAAACTCTTTTTTGGTGCCTTCAGCCACATTGTCATCCTGTTCCTTTTTTTCGTCCGCCATTTTTTTTCTTGCTTATGCAATTTTTGAGCTTGAAAAAATTACAGATATGGCTCAAATGAACTTGCAACCTCACTCACAGGCTCTCTGGCTCTGAGAGACAATTGGCAAAGTTTTAATATGTTTCTTTTTCTGTTTGCCTTCATCTGGATCTATTATCAAATAACAATTAATCTACTTGATGACTAAAAGTCTTTCTTCAACCTCAATTACTATGTAGCTATGTAACTATGTATAAAATAACATATGACCTAAAACCCTTTTCAACAATGGTGACACAAAATAGTTGAAACCTTGCTTTACAATATAGTTGTCTTACTGCAAGTTGTCATCCCGTTGCAGGCCCTCGCGAAGCCGAACTATGGAACTGGAAAGACCACCAAAATCCACAAATATGCCTCAAATTAACGTACAAACTCACACACAGCACAGGAGGCTACATAGTAATTGAGGTTGAAGAAAGACTTTTAGTCATCAGGTAGATTAATTATTATTTGATAATTGATCCAGATGAAGGCAAACAGAAAAAAAAAACCATATAACAACTTTGCCAATTGTCGCAAAAAGGGGAAAAATTAAATTTCCTTCCTGACCTCAGATACTGACGATCGGATTCCTCCCTGGATCAATATTCCCTCTCTAATTATCCAGGATAACTCTGAAATCCCTTTGTATTAAAAAATATATGCAATCACTTTTTAAAGTTATAATTCAAATCTGCTGTCTTTCTTTAAGGTGGAATCTTTTTCCTTCTAACCTCAAAGGATGTCCTCTTGTCAGCTGAATACATATTGGCAAAAAAAATCATTTGACAAAGCCTTATATTGACCCTGGATATATTTATATAAAGTAATCATATCCCCTCTTAGACATATTTTTTATAGAGAAAATACATTTAATTTGATTAGTATTTCTTCATAACTTAGCCCCTCCATTCCCCTTATTAGTTTTGTTGCCCTTCTCTGTACTTTTTCCAGCTCTAAAATGCCCTTTTTTTTGAAGTGGTGCCCAAAATTGTACTCCATATTCCAAATGAGGGCGAACTAGGGATTTGCATAGTGGCAGAATTATATTTGCTTCCCTGGCGTCTATACCCTTCTTAACACATGCTAATATTTTACTTGCCCATTTAGTTGCTAATTTCTCTAATTTATGCAAATCCCTTTGGAGGGAAAGTACCTAATTTTCTGATTTAAGCATAACATAGTGTCATCAGCAAAAACAAATACTATACTTTCTAATCCTACTTCTAAGTCATTAATACATGTGTTAAAAAGGAGAGGACCTAATACTGAACCCTGAGGAACCCCACGTACTTATACACATGATTTTGTATACACCTTTAAATATGGCATTGCCTTGAATCAGAATGCAAATTAATAAATGTCAAATCGCTGCATAATTAGTTTAAGGCACCATAAGTTGCATCAACCTGTCCAAAATGGTCTGGATCACAAAAGGTTTTTTCACATCTGTTTCAGAAGGGTACAGTAGCCAGCTGGTCCCTGTATAAAAAAAAACTTGAGTGCAGCTGTTCTGTATCATAGAGTGGGAAACATTTTTGAAGGGATGGATTTCAAATAGGATTTTGGTAATATTCTCAGAAGATCAATTAATATGTAGTTTCCTTTTCGCATCTGTTCACTGATTGGCATACAAATATAAGTTTTTGCTTTGCATTATTAATAATGCTCTACTAAATACATGGGTAAGTACTAAAAGGAAACATCTCTCATGATGTCTGAGTAAATAAATCTCCAATTTTTTTGCATTAGTTTATAACTATGTTTTAGACATTGCAGATTCTTATTTTTGCTTGACAATAATAATATATATACAGCCTTATTAAATTGCGATTCTGTAAATTTAAAAGGGCTCTATTAAAGCACATAGAATATTTTTTTACAGAAGTTTCTAGTTAGTGAAGACCTTGCTTTTGGATAGAAGATCACTAACTAAAAACTTCTGTAAAAACAATATGCTGTGTGCTTAAATAGAGCCCTTTTAAATTTACCGAATTGCAATTTAATAAGGTTGATAATTTTTACGGCTGGCCATTAATTGAGATAGTTTTTTTGCAATTAGCTAGCTTACATTTTCTAATCACAATATTTAAGCAAGCTCGTTATTTACTTCTTAGAAAAAAGCCAATAGTAAATGAGACCGTCATCAAGACATCAGTAAAACATGGAAGTTACACCTAACGTGCAATCAGAGGCTAAGAATGAATTAATGCCAATAAGTAATATTTGCTGCAATCAAGCACTCTAGCACTCTATAAAATCCATTAGATCATCTGTTTAGTCCATGTGGGTTTTGTGATATGTATTAACCCTTGAGTCCCTGGATCGATATTACTCAGAAATAACAGTTAAAAAAATGTAATTGCATATTTGTGGGTTTGAGACTATTGTGCAATTAATTATAATTGACATTAAAAATGTAAATTACATTACTTGTAAATAATCTATACATATTTTCTAGTATTAAAAAGTATTATTTATTCCACAAAAATCTCAAAACACATTTTAAACAAGTCACACAATCAAAAATAGTTTATATTTTAATTTGATCATAGAAATGTTAAGTATTTAAAAGCATTTGGTATCTTTTCATTACAGCCAAATGGGAACATTGTTCAGATGAATAGTGAATTGAGTGCCATTTGTCACTCTAGCCTGTGGCATATATAAGTCATTCATACCACACATTTCTTTGGAATGCCAAGAGGGCATGGTCAGAAAAGTGTAGAAAGAGCACAGTGTAAATAAACAAATATTAAAGTGTTCAGTGACATATAAAATATAAGCTAGCGGATATCACTGATGATTAATGTATGCCAAATTTAGGAGCCAGACAGAATACTTAGGAGACATTCAGTTTTTTATTAGACGGGGAATGTCATATATGTTAAATTATGTGTTAAATTACCAAAACAATTTAGGAGCCCTGCTCTACAATATATTTAATTCACAATTAATTTAAAATGTAATGTTTTGTTTTGAAGTTTCTTGTATACATACTGATAAATAATAGTCCAGAAAGAACATGGTATCTACTTTCGGGTGTTTTGTCATATATTCATATTATGGCTCCCATTGTTTATTGATTGGCTTATCAGGTGGAATGGCATGTTCTAGTATCTCTATGTGTATGTCAGAATATAGTAGTCAAAGTTCTGTATTATCTTTCTCAGCTTCAAAGTATAACACAGTGGTTTATCTTGTGCCATCTCTGCAGTGGGGAAGTGATGTTGTGCAATGACTTGCAAACAGTGGAGAATATCATTATCGGTAATTGTATAGCAGTGTATGGCAGTAGAATGGAATGACTGTGACTGCTGAGTTACTGCAGAGTCCATAGTTGTCTTATACTCATTATTGCGGTTCACTAGCAACATGCCCGGCAATAAAATTTGAAGGCTGGCAATGCTGTTTGCCACACAATGCAAGCCTCCTCCCCGTTTAACTTGCCGACCTCGCGAGAAGCACCTTTGGCGCTCCTTGCAAGCCTCTCCCACCGTCTACTTTATGGGCCTCGCGATGAGCACCTTCAGGGTGGTTAGCAATTACAAGGGAAATATTGTATATGCCCAACATTTCTTTGTACTGGACTAATTCCTTATTAACCAGATTATGGAGATAACTAACCCCTAGGAGTTACATAACAGAAGTCTCGCTCACTCTATTATCACAAGCCCTAAGCCTGGTGTTTCTATGTCTATTGTGTGTAATTAGCCTCTACCAAGAATACAATGGGGAAAAGGGAAAACAATGGGTGAGTCTCTTAGACTTTCAGGCATGAGAGATAATGTGAGCTAGAAGGTGATTGAGGTAACCATGGATGCACATTTGAATTGATTGGCCTTTTGTTACTAAGAGTGCAGTATAAATATGTCTGCTGTTTCAGTAATAAAGATGTTATAACTGGTTCACATAATTCATGTGTGGATTTCTTTATTGTTGCTGGGATACTGATTGCTGGAGTAAGTTATTTTCAGAACTTAGAAAGATTTGTATAATATACAAGACCACAGACATCTCTCAGTCTAACCCTAGGGCTGAAAGTTCTTCCTGCTGTACAGAGGTAAAATTAACCGGTCACACCTATGGGGAGAGGTTTGGGTAATAGGCTCTTATCATACCCCATTCAACATACAGGTTGTCACATCTGGTTGGCAGTGGTGGGACCTCTGTAGAATACAGTAAGTTGGCAACTCACAAGGATATGATGGAGCTGAGACCAGAGGAAATGCTTTCACATTTAGGCATGGGTCAGTAGAGGACTGTCCTGGGACAGTGGGAGAGGAGAGGGGTATGCAATGACCCTTTCTCAGCTCCTGTGGCTCGAGAATGCGTATCCCCAGTGGAGACAGAACATTTTTTTGTCCTTGGAATGGACTGTCAAGAAGCAGCACTTATAAACCAATGGATGGCGTTTCAATGTCATGAGCTGGCAGAGTGGCAGGAGGACCTGGTGGTGAAGGAAAGGGACTAGGAGGACTTCTGTGCAGCCTGGTTGGGAGCTGTTGGAATACCTGGTGTGGGGCCCTATTTGTCATTGGGGTTGACAGATGCACTCTGGGAGCTGGCATATGGGTGGGCACTCATTAGCATACAATGGTTGTTCTCCGGAGATATTGTAACACTCTGGGGGTGGCCCTATGGTCGGATGAGGTGTTTACACTGATGCTATTGATCCGGCAGGAATTAAAACTAGAGACAGAGTATATGGATCTGCTGGATGAGGCTGCCAGAGATGGACTTTGGTCTTCAAGTTGGGGAAAACCCTGCGAGTCGGGCAGGGCAGAAGATTATGTGCCGAGACCAAGAGACCCCTGATAAGTTGTGCTATGGCTGGTTCAGATGGGGACTGTATGTACATTAGAACCACTGAGAACTTGCCCACACCCATAAAGTGTCAAGAGGCCCGAGAGAAGGGATTGGATTGCCAGGCCAAGGAGAAGGCCTGGAGGGAAGCTACCATGTGTCTGTTTCTCCCTCCCCCCACTCCCTGCCCTGTCCCTCCCTTATTTCCCTCCCCTGTGTCCCTTTTTCCCCCCTCTATCACACCTGTATCTCTTTGCACCCTCTCCCCCCTCTCCCTCGCCTGTGTCTTTCTCCTCTCTGTCTCTGCTTAAGTCTTGCATGCCTCACACTGGGCGCAGTTGCTTTTATTTTCAAAGTCTTGTGGTTCTCATGAAAGACGTTGCTTGTTTTTTCAAAGTAATGAGTGGCTGGCAGTGTTCAGTGAAGTGTTACGGGCTTCCGCCTCATTTTTAGCCCTTTAGAAAGCAACTATTACGTTTTCATTGCCGCCATTTTTTTCCTCGCTTAGCCGATTTTCGATCTCTGAAAAAAGGCAATTAAGCCTCAATTAGCTTTCAACCTCACTCACATGCTCCCTGTCTCTACCCCTAAGCTGTGTGTGAGTTTTTTTTTAATTCTTTTTATTATTTGGTGTTTTTTGACACTCTTCTAAGCTACGTGGGTGGAAAAAATATAGTCCCGTTCAAGCTGTAATTTTTTCAAAGTCTTGCGTGCCTCGCGATCAGCTCCAAAGTCCTATGTCCTTTGGCGCTGATCGCGGGCATCGCCATGTGCACCTTCAATCTCTTTCCATCCTCCATTGGTGGAGCGTCCTCCTGCAAATTGCAGCTATGATGGGACAGAGGATCCTTAGAGGGACCCTGAAATGGCACAATTATGAGTCCTGCAATGAGCGCCTTTGGCGCTCATTGCATCAAATTCATGCGTGCAATGGCTTTGTTTGTGGGATGCTAATATCTTGCAGAGTAATAGCACATACATAAGTTAAGAGAAAGTGTGGCAGCCTCTTCACCTGTATCAGTGGAAAGATGAATACTTTGACTATGAATGTTATAATGTTCCAGAATTTTTTCTGAGTGTATGCTTTAGAGAAGAGGGTTGTTCTGAGTTAGCATCTTCTCAATATGAACATTTTCTCATTAACCTGCTCGTAAGTAGGTTTTTGGATTGAGCAACCTGAAAGTGTATCACAATGGTCCACTGATATCACAAAGCCTTGCAAATCTGATGAACAGTGGCACTGCTCGTATGAAGAGAGTTACCCAAGTGAATCCTGCCCATTCAGCCAAAGCTTCTTCTCTTTATGCTGGATGCTTCAGAGACAGGTCTTCAGTGCTTGAGCAGGTGATCCTGGATTGGAAAAAGTGGTAAAGTTATTGTGGGCTACATTTTCAAAGTCATTTCAATGTTTAATCTTTGTAATTCTTTTATATTTCTAGAACAAGTGCAGGAAGATATTAGCATTATAAAACAATTTGTCTTGTTTTAAAATTAAAATGTAATGTTATATATAAACACACTCTATGAAAAGAGAAGAAAGGGCAACAATTTTTTATTTTCTTCTCTTTTCATATTTTTTTCTTCTGCATCGATTAGTACCATCCAAGATAATCTGGAAAGGTTGTGATTGTACTTTGATTTTTGAATTGGTGGATTATCCCTTATACAAAACATTTTTTTAGATATGTTGCTATAAGATGTTTTGGACTTTACAAAATATTTTTCCTAATTTAAAACACATTCTACCTCTTCTCTTCTCCGAGCCAGCAACTGACAGCAGTGCATGTCAGGTGTGAAAAGTATAGGAGGAGTGAGTGGGGGCTATCCAGACTGCTATTGTACAACTGTTCAATGGCACCCTGGGATGGAACATCCAATACTTAGATGAGATCCAATCATAGTCAACCAGCCTGGAGGCTCTTACGCATTATGCTCTTAGACTGAATATAGCAAATACTGGGATCCCAACAGCTTTACATATTTGAGGGCACAAACTTCTTTTTTCACTCTCATAGAATAATCTGCAGATTTACCTGGAATCTGTACCGTTCCTCTGTTCTTCAGCATGTAGTGCTCATTTTACTTTAATAACAGGCTTATTCTACTTACTTTTTGAAGATAAGAAGTAACGGGTTGGACTTCTTCTTACTTTCTAAATTCATGTTGGAGTGTATGGAAGAGACAGTGACTGTGCCCAACCAATATTTGTAGGTGATTTGGGGCGAGGAGGTATAGGTGTCTTGAGGAGGTGGGAGGGGAATTTGAGAGAGAGGGGATGTTGGGTGAGGCATAAAGAATGGAGAGGTGCTTAAAACAGAGACTGAGAGAAGATAATATGGAGATAAGAGAGGAGGACAGCATCGGAGCGGAATTAAGATTTGGACTCATAAGAGTAAAGAGGGGCAGATAGCATGGGTGAAAGAGATATAGAGAATGATAGGGTTCTGATAGTGAAAAGAAGGAGAGAAGAAAAGGTATTGGGATGGAGATAGATAATGAGTAATTAGACAGAGATCATGGAGACATAGAAAGGCTTTGAGATAGATAGGAAATTTGGGGAAAGGTTTGATCTGAAGATGTTTCAATAGCGGGTTATTAGAAAAATGTAAATGTTATTTATAAAAAAAAAAATAGCAGGTACCAAAAGCCATTAAAAATCACAGTGGTCCTGGTATGCAACAAAAAGAAAATGTTCATTGTAATCGGTTTGTGTATAATCAATTCTCTGTGAAGTCTCTGTGGTGTATTCTAACAGGTAGATTTAAGTCTGAATCTGAATCTCCTTACTAATGGTGGTGAAAAGCTACATCCTGGTCTACTGTTACGTATCTAGGTAATGACAAATAGATTTAGAAGGTCATCTATGTGTGACCACCTAGTTCTTAGTACAGGTGCTCTAGAAAGGTGGCCAAATAATAAATCTGGCACTGTGCGCTAGCTACTGGAAGAGTATATACACCATATTACTAAATTTTGGGAACACATGCTTGAAACAATTTTTCTTCTAGACAAAGGAAGATTTTAATTTTTGTTTATACAAAATTAGTAAAGCATCATTTGTCAAACTCAAGTTAAAAAGAGGCACCAAAAGTATGTATGTTTCAACTTTATAGTAAATTATTACAAATAAAAGATAAGCTGAATATAGTTCTATAAATATAGCAGGCTATTATATTGGGCTATTATATTGGGCTTTAAAAATTGTGATGGTGGGTGTTACGACCCAGATATTCCCTCTCTAAATCATGGCTTTTGTGTTCAAGATCTCAGCCCCCAGCCAAAACATTTCTTAGGAGAACTCAGGACCTTGCAGGTTGCAAACTCAGCACCAAAGTTACTGTTTAATAAAAACAATAAACTATGTTACATTCCGTTGTTTAGGATTAAATCACAACATGAGACACAGACAGGCATCCCTTTTGTTAGAATGTCCAACTCAGACTGAGACAATACCACTGATTAATATGTCAGAATCAGACTGCTTTAATGGCTTCCCAAAAAACAGCCGCACATTTCAGAAATAAAACAGAAACAAAGCAAAAAATAAAACAATCACCTGAATTGGGGAGTGGACAAGTTTGAATTCCCCATTTGGATGCACAAACACCCATCAACTGGATAGCTGTTCTACTTGAATTAGCATAGCCCAATCAGAATAGTCCTATGTACGTGGAGACAGAGATGATGTCCAGGAAGGGTCAGCTCTCTCCTGGGGGCTGGTCTGTTACCTGAGCTGAAAGCAAACAGGCAGGACCAGCTACAAGCTATGGGCTGCATTTTATGAGCTACTGTGACCACATAACCTTTAAACATTACACATAACAGGACTGCCCGTGTGTTCAGGGGAGCCCCATCCTGGCACCAAAATCAGTCATGATAATGGGGTCCAAAAATCTGCTCAGGACCTTAATCAGACTACAATTGTTAACTACAGGTCAGACCAGCTAAACTATGAAAATGATCATACAAGAGAAGGATGCCCAATTTTTTTTTCAAAGGACTGATTTAATTAATGATCTTTGCACACATAAGTCCTGCCCACAAAATGTTTTCAACAACTTGTTTTCAATACAACGATGGAGCGAACAATATCTGCTTCCTTGCTGAATGCACATTTTAAAAGAATTTAAAAGTTTTTAATAGTTAAAAAGGAATACTGGTGCACTTTATTTGTAGTCTATAAGTACTATGTTTGAGAGTAACAATTATTTAGATTTTTAGTAGCTCTTTAAATAGTATACATTTTTGTAGGGAATCTTCTCAGAAGTTATTTTGTACGGGGTCAGGAGTTATAGATAAGGAAGTTAAATTTCTGTTGTGAGGCAGTATTGCAATTACCGGTATGTCTACAGTCTGAAACATGTAACTGCAAACATTTTATTCTGTCAACCTGCATGATATTTATAGAATGATATGCAGGTATAATATCCAAAGGATTGGCTAGGCACTGTGGGAATATGAATCAGTCCTTGTGGAATATTACCTTTCTATCATGGTAACACCTTAAAGTCACCAGACGCCTGATCGTCCATGACAGTGATTCAAAACAGCAGGTCGTGGAAGGGGGTTGGTCCTTGGGACCTTATCTGCCAGTATTTAGAGAGATAGCAAAATGAGTGTTGGGTTTCAAAAACAGGCATGGATTCAGTAAAAAAAAAAGGAGAGATTGATCCCTTAAATTTTGGTTGGTTAACACCAGTACCTTGCTCTATAAAGGTTGAGAACCACCGTTTCTTTTGGATGGCTGACTGCAATGATTTATAGTCCCCTGAACGCCTTTAGTAAGGGACTATGACATTGGTATATTTGGGTGTTATGCTGTCCTAGGTCTTTCAGATGTGTGTGCCCACATTCCCATTGGCAGCAGCGCACACTTACAAACAGAAATATCACTCCATATAGACATTTCTGTGCATATACAAACATATTTTGCATTTTCTGGCAGCCTGGATATGTGCTGCTTGGACCCCATGGGCCAAGACATAAACACATCCCTGGACCATTAAATAAGAACTGAATAGCCCAGAAGCTGCTGGTCTAATTCAAAAGAGATCTTAAAAGGTTGAACTTGATGGACTGAAAGTCTTTGTTCAACCTTAATTACTATGGCCCTCATTCAATTGCGATTTGGACAATTGAATAGGGCTCTAAATAAGCACATAGCATATTTTTTTTAAAGAAGTTTTTAGTTAGTGAAACCTTTGCTTTTGGATAGATGCTTACTAACTAAAAACTTCTGTAAAAAAATATGTTACATGCTTATTTAGAGCCCTATTCAATTGGCCAAATTGTAATTGAACGAGGACCTATGCAACTATGTAATAATCCAAACCTCCATGTGCAGTCCTTTTGACAAAGTGTATATGGCCAGGACCAGCAGGACTATTAATCAAAATATTTTACAGCAGCATTAGATAAGTAGATTCCATAGAACAATACAGAAAATTGAGTTAACCCTACTTTTGTAACTCCCTTTGATAAATAACCCCCATGTACTACTCCACTATGTCACCTCCATTCATGTGAACACTTGAATACCATTAGGTCAATTTGTCAATGTATAAATAAATAGTTTCATAAACACATTTGGATCCATTGTGACCATTGTAGAAACAGTCCGATTTCTGTGTACTAGTTATCTCTAGAGAGTCAGTGATAAAGACATTATACATAGCATTTAAGTGCAATTTAAGTGTTCTCTTATCTGGCAAATATATATAGTTCAATAGGAATGTGCTCCAATGTCCCAGATGGATTGACCAAACTGATTTACTTACATAAAGAAGAACATACCAATATTCAAAATATCACACTAAACATAAACATATTTAAAGGGCTACAGTAGTCCCTTATTTTCAAGAACTACTTGAAAGCAAGCAAAATATTTTAGAAAGTAAAACAAAAATACAGTTGTTGATTTACAAACTATTAAACGCGATTATACTAGTCCATAAAATAAATCTATTCAGAGTTCCTGTATGACATCTTCATTCACTGTTACAGGAATATGTCCCTTTGCAAGGCTTTATGTTGTGATGTGGAATAGCTGCATTGCTGTGTACATAGAGCAGAGTAATGCTTTAGTGAATACTGTGATTTATAATGCATAAGTCCTAGGTTGTGAAGACTAACAGCATGGCAAATTACACAGTGGATTCTAAAAAAATCCCTTATGTTGATATTTTTTCAGTGTTAAACCAGTATAACCTTGAACATACTGATGTGAATAAATTAATCAAGTTATTTAGCCAAAACAAAATGTTCGTAACCTTCAATTAAGATTGTTTTTCAGTAAAAGTACTGGTCTTGGCCTACAACGATTGCTCCTACCATGGAGAATATGATAGCACCTAATGATGCCTAGTATTTTTTTTAATGAAGCCTGGAACCATGGACTAAGTGGAAAATATGAAAAAGTGTCCATACTCAGTCTTCCAAGTGTCTTCTAAAAAGGCCAGAAGGATCTTTAGGCCCTCCTCGTCAATGGCACGGGACTCATTTATATTGCCTTAAGGGTTTCCGACCAGTCCACCTCAATGGATCGGGGGACTCATTTGGATTGGGGTTTTTGACCAGAAGGTCCATGGAAATCCTGAAGATCTCTCTTCAGTGTCTATGGCCAGATCCCAAGGACACTGACAATCTTCATCAAGGAGGAGCTGCCACAATCCTTTCTTGCCTTTCCCCTTTGGGGAGGCAGCAGCCATAAATTCAACTGGGTTCCTAACACAGGGACCACAAGTCGCAGGGCCTGAAAACCCACTCTGGTCTCCACAAAACCATGAAGAGTGTGTCAAAAATAAAATTGTGATCTAAACAACAAAATGAAACACATGCCAGTGCTACAACCTCACCTCCTGACAGTTAAGGGCTTCATGGAGGCCCCCACAACTGTTTTCCCTTCTCCCTAAGTGCTAAAAGTATACATAAGTCCTTGGGATTGCACATATAATAGTGATAAAACAGTAATAAAAGGATGCTTACAGGAAGCTCCAAAAATTAAATGTCTCAGCTGCTTAGTACAAAGGGTACCATGGTATAAGGGGTCCCTGAAACTACATAGCCCCAGGTACCAAGCTAAATTGTACTTCGATGTCAGAAAAGGTGTCTCTTTTGTCATCTCTTCCCCTACTGGAGGGCAAAAAGCAGGGAAGTAAGAAATGCTACTTAGTACAGTATATTTTCCCTTCTGGATCACTACCTTGTTGTGTTGAAGGGGCTTGTATACCCCAATGAAGCTGTAAGCTATACCATTTAGGGTCACCCAAGAAGGGTAGGTTATAGCAGAGAGTTCAGACAAATTGAGGTCCATTGGAGAAGGAAATGGCAACCCATTCCATTATCTTTGCCAAGAAAACCATATGAATAAACACATTCAGAAACACAGATAGATGTGCCTGGGTGCTGCAGGTCATATGGTCACTGAGAGTCAGACACGACTGAAGGATTGAACAACAATGACAGTTTATTTAGCACGGAGCGGATAGCTTCCACCAAAAGAAATACAATAGCTTTACATTTGTTTGAACTTCAGTACAAATTTATTAAGCATATGGACAAAAAGAGTGATAGGAGCCCTCCCACATACAGAGTATGTAGAGTATGTAAAATTGTACATATGCGTGTATTTACATATAAAAAAACATTTTTTAACTCAAAATCCCAATAAATAAAGTGTTCCCTTGTGGACAACCACCTACTTAACAGTGCTCAAAGCCAAGCGGTAGCTGCAAAGGCAAATAAAATATTAGCATGTATTGAGAAGGCTATAGAAGCAAGGGAAGCAAATATAATTCTACCACTATACAAATCTCTAGTACGCCCTCATTTGGAATATAGAGTACAATTTTGGGCACCACTTCATAAAAAGGACATTTGAGAGCTGGACAAAGTACAGAGAAGGAAAACAAAACTAATAATGGGAATGGAGGGGCTAAGTTATGAAGAAAGACCAATCCAATTAAAGTTATTTTCTCTGGAAGAAAAGGTGTCTAATAGGAGATATGATTACCTTATATAAATAAATCCAGGGTCAGTATAAAGATTTGTCAAGGGAACTTTTTGTGCCAAGAGGTTTTCAGTTGACAAGAGGACATCCCTTGAGGTTAGAAGTTAAAAGATTCCAAAGAAGAAGAAAAGGGTTCTTCACAGTAAGGGTGGTTAATCTGTGGAATTCTTTACCAGAGGAGGTGGTGACAGCGGATTCAATAGATAAGTTTAAAAAGGGATTGTATATATTTTGAAATAAAAAGGATATTCAGGGTTATCCAGGTTAATTAGAGAGGAAGTATTGATCCAGGGAGGAATCTGATTGCCAATCTGGGGTCAGGAAGGAATTATTTGTTTTCCCTTTTGAGACAATTGGCAAAGTTTTACTTTGGTTTTTTTCTGTTTGCCTTCTTCTAGATCAATTAACAACTATTGCGCAAATTGAGTATCAGAGGAGATTTTATGAGGTTGAAATTAAAAGTCTGTTTCAACCTCAATTACCATGTAACTATATAACATATCGTGAGCTCATTTGCATGTAAGCCAGGGGTGGGTAAGTCTGGTCCCAGAGAGCCCCACACAGCACTGTAAATGAGATATCCTTTCTGTGCACAGGTAAGTCAATCAGGATCTCTGAAGAAAGAATTCAATCACCTGTATGCAGCAGCGATATCCTCAAATCCTGGCCTGTGGGATGCTCTCCAGGACCGAATTCGCCTACCCCTGATATAAGCGAAAAATGAAGAGAAGGACTGCAAAATAAATTCTGCAGCTTAGAATGGCTTAGTCAAAGCCTGATGCAATCTGTCCATAAAAGGAAGTTATAATTAGTACTGAATCTAAATGTTTCTGCACATTTAACATATGGTTACTAAATGTTGAATTATTTGTGGATGAATACATTTGAAAATCCTGTTTACGAGACATTTATGTCAAAATGATAGTTTGAAAAAAGTAAAAAAATAAAATCATGTTTATTTATTTTAAACTACATACTGTTTTCGATATACTGTGCCCAGCAATCAAATGTATGAACTATCAGCCTTATTAAATTGCAATTCGACAGAAAAATGTTGACAGAAAATATATGCTATGTGCTTATATAGAGCCCTATTCGATTGGCCGAATCACAATTTAATAAGGCTGTATATTTGTAAATGCATTAGAGTGGTCATTTAAAGCTAAGTTATTTTAATTAATCCCATTTTATTTGTACATTGTCTTAGAATGTTCTATTTTCTCTATTAACAATTTCATCTGTTTGTACAAATTTAATGTCCCAGTGGGAATTAAAGTGTTTAATATGCTGACACATTTTAATTCTGCTATGGTCTGCTGACCCTGCCTCTGTGATTACTTTTACCATTTGATATTGTTTCAGCTATTTGAGCCTTTGAATGCAAAGTATTTTATATCAGGCGGTACGCCTGGCATGTGCATGTGTTGAAAATGAGCTGCCTGTCTTCGGTAACAGTTGCAGTATCCATCTAACACAAAGATTTGTGAATACTCCCACATTCTTTTATCCATGAAGTAAACAACTTCCTAAATCACTTTTGCTCCAAAATTAAGAGTCCGATCACCATTCAAACTATTCAACATTTATACTTTAAGTGGATATTATGCATAAAAAAGAAACTAAAATGTTTTAAGACAATCCAGGTTGCCAAGCCTGTGGAAGTGACGGAAGCATTGTAAAGTAATCCAAGCATGCTTTGCATACACATAAGGCAATCTGAGTGATTTATTAAATGCAACTATTTATGTAGATATAACAGGTATATGGGGCTGGCCAATTGGTTCTTATCTGCCATCAAATCTATGGTATTTTACTATTTATACGTAGTCTAAAAAATGCACAAGCTGACTTGACAGCAGATAGGCTGGGCTGGATGAATCCAAAGCCAAAATTAATATTGCTGGAAGAAATATTGACAACCTTAGAAAGGACGCCGATGATACTACTCTGATGGCTGAAAGTGAGGAGGAACTAAAGGATCTATTGGTGAGGGTGAAAGAAGAGAGTGCAAAAGTTGGCCTACTGCGCAACGTTAAAAAAGATGAAGATAATGGCAAACAGCAACCTTCGTTCCTGGCAAAAAGATGGGGAAGAAGTGGAGGCGGTGGCAGATTTTATTTTTATGGGCTTCAAGATCTCTGCAGATAGTGACTGCAGCCATGAAATTAAAAGATGTTTGTTTTTGGGGAGGAAACCTATGTCAAGACTGGACAAACTATTGAAAAGTAAAGATATTACATATTCAACAAAAGTTGGCATAGTCGGATGTGAGAGCTGGACCATAAAAAAGGCAGTTTCATATACGCAGTTTCATTTACGCCTTTGAATTGTGGTGTTCGAGAAAATTGCTTTCAAGTACTTCAAGAAGATCCAATCAATTCTACAGGAACCCAAGCCAAAATGTTCACTAGAAAGGTTTGATCATGAGGCTAAAGCTAAAATATTTTAGCCATATCATAAGAAGACAGATTTCCCTAGAGTAGACTCTGATGCTGGGAAAGATTGAAGGCACACAAAGAAGGGGATGGCAGCGGTGGAGATGGATAGATGAGGTCATTGAAGCAGAGGGTTCAGAGGGGCAGTGGGTTGAGAGAAGTGACTGGTGTGCTGTGGTCTATAGGATCAAGGAGAGTCGGACACAAATGAACAACTAGCAGAACTAGTATATGATAACTCACAAAAATACATGACAGTATGGCAACACTGAATATTAAACAGAATTTTGATTAATTACATGTAATTAATACATTCTAGACATACATAATACAATAACCCCCCTTTTTTCACATTTACAAAATAACCCTACCCCATAATTACTATTTAACATTATGTATGTTTCTAGTTATATGAATATCATTATTGTGTTATACCTTATAAATTGTATTTATGTTTATTTAAGTATTTGTACTGACATAAAAAAAAATTGTTTTTAGTACATTTTATGTTCCTTTAAGTATTTAAATGTATGTAATTCTTATCAATTGTTCTTTGTACTTCTTAAAGGGACATGGAAGGTTTCTGTATTTAAATAGGAATATAATATACCTATGTTTCTATGTACTTTTATATATTTTATTTTATTAAGAAGTTCTTAAAATCAGTGTTCTTTCTTGCCTAAAATCATACAAATAGTACCTGCCCTCTGCAGCTCACGAAGACAGACTAAAGTGCAGTGTTTTAAATTAGGCTATCAGTGACCATCTCTCAGCAGCACATGGCAGATTGTTGCTGAGAGATGGCCACTGACTGGTTAGTATGAGACACTGCACAGATAGTGCAACAGTACTGTGTCTTCGTGAGCTGCAGTGGGCAGACCCAAGTGGGTACTATTTATATGATTTAGGCAGAAAAACAGAGCTTTCAAGCACTTTTTAATAAAATAAATCACATAAAAAGTAAATAAATACGTAGGATACTAGTAAAATCCAGAAACCTTCTATGTCCTTTTAAAAATCAAATCAAATGTACGGTATACTAAAAGAAAAACAATAGATTGTAAAACACTATGGTTCCCAAGACCGATGAAGAACCACTTGATTTTTTTTTAGCAGTTAGCCATTAAAATATCATGTTTATATCAGGTTTGTTATTTTTTTGCAAAAGTATATATAGTCTTATCCATTCTACTGGATAACCATCTATTTTATGGAGATATGTCCTTTAGTTTATAAAATGTATTCTGTATACTTGCAAAGAAACACCCTATTGCTAAAACATTTAAATACTACAGAACTGAAAAAGCAGTCATGCTTTAAGTCTGTGTTATAACCACACTTGAGCCGCTGCTTCTGTTATATACATTCCTTAATCACTTGTTATTGTAACCATGGTGGTAAAGTATTTACACAAGTATTCTGTGAAAAGACGTCGTTTTCATGCACAAGGTTTAGCATAAATGCAAGAATACCTTTTCTGCCTAACATGCTCAAGACAGGTTCAGGTAATTGACTCACAGAAGAATTTCTTTACCGTGACTTTCAAGACTACACCCAGATTTTTAGTGGTGTGTCTCTACTTGTAGCTGATTCAGAAACATAGCCCCAGGTACTACATAGTAGATGTTCTGTACTGGGGCGAGAAGTCCTGGCAGCAGTGCACACGTCAGGAGCTACATTTATTAGGCTACTAAAATTGTAAGCCCAGAAATATCAGTCAGATTTGTATTGCATTGCTCATTGTAGGGCAATTAATAATATGACTTCTTAAAACATGTTTAGAACAGGAGTGGAAGGTGTGGCATCTCCCTCTTAATACTACTAAATGTATAATGGTAATAAGGATCAGAAACTTTGCAGTAGAAATATATTAACTTTGGGCCTCAATTGAATAGGGCTCTATATAAGCACATAACATATATTTTTCCATTGTAAAAAAATATGCTCTGTGCTTATATAGAGCCCTTTTCAATTGGCTAATTCGCAATTGAATGAGGCCCTTTGTCTATAGGATTTATGTTAGTCTCACATTACATGCTAGTGGTAAGGTAGAGCTATGACTCTCAACCTTTTGAACTTGGGGCCAGCTGGTTATATTTGAATTATAATGGGTGCAGCCTTTGTTGGGATGGGGGACACTACCTGTGCTTCCAATATCCCTCTAAAAGGGCGTTGGTGGCAATGCCATCAATTTATTAAAATAAAAAACCTGGAGGAGATTTTAAAAGAATGTACCCTCACCATTCCAGCGATCTAAACAACACCATGGATGCCTCTTTAGAGATTGAAACTGACCAAACCAAGAGATGTACTAAAAAATAAAAGAACACTAACTAAACAGGAGCTCAATGGATTCTACTTAAGAGCTTTTATAACTACTTAAGCAAGAAAAAGGAAAGCAGGACAATTGTATTCCCTTCTATAATAAGCTGGAATTAGCCAATCAGAAAAGGGTAAGGTACAGTAATTGAAAAGTACCATTCCCTTATCTGATTGGCTTATTTCAGCCAATAAGAGAAGGGAATTATATTGGGAAAAATGCATTTCTTTCTCTGATCTTCCCAACAGGGCCAATTAAACTGAGAAGCCTCTGTCTTTTCAGTTATACATGGTTTTACAGCCGATACATTACATTCAAAGCCCATAAGATAATTAGCAATTATTGACAATAATTACATCATTAGAAAGATATGTCAGCCTTTGCTTTGTGGGTGGATCAGAAAGGCTACATGACAGGTAAAATGTTAAACTTCCATGTTCATTTACTATGTGGAATTATTTTTTAATAACATTAAAGTGGTGAAGTACAATTTTACCTATAGTGTTAAATAACACCTTATTTGAAACCTGTTCATTTTAGCAATGTGAAGCCAAGGATATAATACAAGCACTTTCTAATTCTTGTCTCAGACTGGCCATTCTATTACGGGTACAAATATGACCCTATGTCTGAGATACAAATATAACCCTATTTCTGAGATACCAAAGTTTTCTTTGCTATATTCCCTCTTTTTAAGAAATATAAATTAGTTTTGCACTTTTTTTGTTGTTTTTAAATATAATTCCTTCTTGAAGCAGCAGGCAATGTACAGATGTCTCCCTGCGTTTTCTTTGTTCGGTCCTGACATATTTGTATTAGTGGTTGGTTGGTTTTGCTCGCTAGATTGGTAATTTAATCACTCTTCCTCCTCATCTCCTTTAGATCTCAGACTCTAAAAGGCTTTCCTTCTGTCTCATAACAGTATGGCCTTAGAAACCTTTTTAAGTCATTATCTTCAATTAAGAAGTCTGTGGAGGAGTAAGAGATGATGAACAATAGAGGTCTGTGCAAAAGTGTTTTAAAGACTCAAGTAATAATGTACTGTACTTGAACTGAAAGTAACACTGAATGCTTCCAGACATGCAAATACACTCTCTCTTAGAGAAGTGAAACATCAGTAAATGACCCCTCTCACTATCTTCCACAGAATATAGTAACCACAGCAGATGAAATAACTCACTGGAGTAGATTCACTAATTATCACAGGGCATGAGATGATTGCTAGTCTAGCATAACATATATTTTTTTAAAATAAGTTTTTAGTTAGTAAACATCTATCCAAAAGCAAGGTATTAACTAACTAAAAACTTCTGTAAAAAAAATACGCTATGTGCGTATATAGAGCCCTATTCCATTGGCCAAATTGCAATTGAATGAGGCCCTAAATAAATATTTTTCGTAATTATAATGGGCCTCATTCTATTATCGGCCGTAAATCGGCCGTAAGGTTGCGATTCCTTGCGGGGGATTCTATTATACGGCCCCGCAAGGATCTCCCCTTACGGCCGGCCGCATATCTTGAAACCGGCCAGAAGCTCTGAAATCTAAAAAATAAAAAATAAATTCAAGCCTGCACTGTACAGCTCTGTAAATGCTAGGGATCATATTGGGGGACATGAGGATTAAAAGTAACCCCCTCTCAAGCTTGCACATCAGCGCAAACCCGAGTTTAAATTACCTTTTTATTTTCCAGCTGCGGCGTGTCTGAGGTGCTCCAAGCACTCTGGACTTTTTACATGTATATTTTCCGTATATTAAAAAAAATATATTTTACGGATTTGAGTACAGGATAATTATGTGCTATTTTTGCTAACACTGAAAATCACTTTATAGACTCTGCAAAGTGCAGGATGGCTTTATTTGAGCTATTTTATGTGCTTAATTGGTGCTAGCGGGACCTGTTTGCTGCAAGTAAGCTGCGGCTCGTTTTTAGCCTTGCAGAGAGGGTTCCCGGAGCAATAGAATTGCAAATAGGAATTTCTTACGGCCGATTTCCTTGCGGCCGTTTTAGATCAAAGGATTTCCTCCGGCGCGAGCGGCCGCAAGAGATAGCAAGGCGCCGGCCGCAAGCCTGCCGGAATCCCCGGCCGGAGGGGAATAGAATAGCAGAATAGCTTGCGGCCGGTCCTTGCGACCCCGCAACGGCTGCGGCCGCTAATAGAATGAGGCCCAATGTGTCTATGAAGGGCTTCCTTCAACACCCTGTTTGGCTCTTGAAATATCAGCACAGAATATAGATAAACCAGTCTTACCGGTGAATACCTGCTTAATAATCTATGACGGTAGATGTAATTGGCAAATCAAATGAGTCTAT
This sequence comes from Discoglossus pictus, assembly GCA_027410445.1. NCBI lineage: Eukaryota > Metazoa > Chordata > Amphibia > Anura > Alytidae > Discoglossus > Discoglossus pictus. The sequence goes on along the minus strand of CM050173.1, from coordinate 35,163,586 downwards.
ATTTATCAGCTGAGGATTGACACAATATCCTACCACCAATTACTCTATCCCTGCTTTTATACAGCTGATTTGGATTCAGACTTTTAACATGCATCTCTCTTTTTCTCTAGCTTAGGCAGAAATTTCACTGGACCACATCTCCACAGAGAAAAAAAACATTATGGCAGATAAACATTGCCATCACTACATTTTCAGCTAATTTTCTGCGATTTATGACCCAAAATACGGTCCTTTCCCTCTTCACCTACGCAAAAGATTGGGAGCAGCAGTGCCGCCGCCAGCCGCTAGATGGCACTGCAGATTTTCCCACTAGTGCTGCACAATGCATATAAGGCGCGCTGACAGAAGAGGCCTTGAGCTGTGACAGGCACGCCCAAGGCCCTTGAGGGCGAAGAGCCTACGCCGAACATAGTGATGGCTTCTCTGTTGATTCAGCTTGATTCATTCAATTGAATAGGGCTCTAAATAAGCACATAACATATTTTTTTTAGAGAAGTTTTAAGTTAGTAAGCATCTATCCAAAAGCAAGGATTTCACTAACTAAAAACTTCTGTAAAAAAAATATGCTATGTGCTTATTTAGAGCACTATTCAATTGACCAAATCTCATTTGAATGAGGCCCAATGAGTTTCTAACTCCAATCAAAGCTTACAAAGATTACATGGGTCAATATTTATTTTTCAGCTTACCTTCCACTGGATCAGTTATCAATTAGTAAACAATTAATATGTGTATTACAAAGGTCAGCGGTACCTATGTAACACGGATAGAAGCTATTAACACCTGCAAATTAGTATTCTGACCATAGTACTAATTATGAAATGCTGTTGCGCATGGGGGAGGGGCACAGAAGGGGTCTAGAGCAGCATAAAATGCTAAGTACACCCCTGTAACTATTCTTTATTATACAGTAAATACAAATACAACATACATTCAGATCTAACTTTGCAGTTCAAAGGGAAGGAGATTAATTGTGAGTACTAGGTCGATTCACCTTGACTTGAAATATAATACTACTGCATTGTATTTCTTTGAGTCTCATAACCCTAGAGACAAATAAGGATTTCTGTATGAAACCTCTATCAGAGTTGGTGGTGTAAGACCTCAACAATCATGTATTGTTTAGTTAGTGGAAAGAATTCAATGAGATTCAGCTGCTCTGCTTACCATATATTACTCTCCATCCCCTTTGTGTTGGAATATTTTGAGGCATTGCTGGATATTAGCGCCGAAACCTGCGCACATGAAAACATTAAAAACACAATAAATACACACAACAAATACATAAAAAGCTTACCTACAGCAAGGGGGGTGGGGGGCATCCAGGACCTCGGAAAGACACTCAAAAATCCTTTAAGTGAGAGAAAAAATGGCCACCGAAAAAAACGAAAACGAGGCTACAGGACTCTAAAGACGCAAAACACCACCAAACACCTACGGATTTTCCGAAAAAGACGGACGCGATCCAAGATCAAGGACGCCAAATCAGCCACAGACGCGTACCACACGTTAGGCGCCATTATACAACGCTAACTTACACAATGCGGAAGTACACAGCTACCCTAACGGATTTGGCTCGGGCACGCACACTATTTACACTACACACTGCACACATTGCTGACACTTACACAGCAGCTCCACAACACTCAAAACACACATTGTATGCTGCAGCAACATGAAAACAGATTGTCAGCTCTTCTGCACAATGCTTCCTGCAGATATTACTTCAAAATAGGTAAAGTATATTCATGTATTATTTTATTAATTATTTCATTAGCATTAGCAAAAAAAAACCAATGCTCATAGCACACAAACAACCAACAGCTGAAGGCACTCAGCGCAAGGTTTGTAATGAGCGCCGAAGCATCTTGGAACACCAACAAAATGAATCTCTCAACCAAACACCATTACTTGCCTTTAAATCTTATTGCCCTCATTTTTTGACGGGCAAGTCGCTAGTGTACATAAGCTGTGAGCCTGTATTACTATTGATATGACATTATAATTTCGCATTTTTCTAGAACCTCTTAAAGGATCATTTTAGTCATATTTTATATGGTCTATTGAATAACTAAAATTAATAGATAGTAAAATGTTTCTTAAAAGTAAAACACACAATTTATAATATTTCACTCTTATATGCAGTTATTCTTTACTGCCAGCTTCTATTTTATTTACTGGGCTGCTTTTTGCAGCTTTTGTCAAATTATACTCCTCTTACAGCCGGCCGTATATCTTGCAACCGGCCGTAAGCTCAGAAATCTTTAAAGTGAAAAATAAATTCAAGCCTGCACTGTACAGCTCTTTAAATGCTAGGGATCATATTGGGGGACATGAGGATTAATAGTAACCCCCTCTCAAGCTTGCACATCAGCCCAAACCCGAGTTTACATTAACTGTTTATTTTCCGGCCGCAGCGTGGGCGGGTCTGAGGTGCTCCAAGCACTCTGGACTTTTTACATGGATTTTTGACATAAATTAAAAAATATTTTTTTTACGGATTTGAGTGTAGGGGAATGTTGTGCTATTTTTGCTAACACCTACAATCATTTTTTAGTCTCCTCAGAGTGCAGGATGGCTTTATTTTGGCTTTATAATGTGCTTAATTGGTGCTAGCGGGACCTTTTTCCTGCAAGTAAGCTGCGGCTCGCTTTTAGCCTTGCAGAGAGGGTTCCCGGAGCAATAGAATAGCAACCGGGGCTTTCTTGTGGCCGAAACTCTTGCGGCCGTTTTAGATCAAAGGCTTTCCTCCGGCGCGAAAGGCCGCAAGGGATAGCGAGGCGCCGGCCGGAGGGGAATAGAATAGCAGAATAGCTTGCGGCCGGTCCTTGCGGCCCCGCATCTCCTACGGCCATTAATAGAATGAGGCCCTAAATAAGGAATAAAAAGCAGTTTTAAAATCCCCTTGCAGAGCAGGGAAGTAGTTGTTTCCCTTGTGTAGTGCTGCTACAAAACGAAAGAGGCTGATAAATCAGAATAGAAATAATAGATTATTACAGTTAATGGATTTACATGTTTGGGATTTAGCGTTGGCACATAATCTTCCTCACAAAATCTTCTCCTTTTTTACCATATGTAAATAAGGCTGTTTCCTGACTTTTTTTCCGGACAACCTAACAGCAAACTTCCTCTAAACACATACAGCCTTATTATATTGCAATTCAGCAAATTCTAAAGAGCTCTATATAAGCACATAGCATATATTTTTACAGAAGTTTTTAGTTCGTGATCTTCTATCCAGAAGCAAGGTCTTCACTAACTAAAAACTTCTGTAAAAATAATATGCTATGTGCTTATATAGAGCCTCATTCAATTCCGAGTTGCCCAATTGAATAGGGCTCTATATAAGCACATACAAAAAATGTTCACAGAACTTTTTAGTTACTGAACTTCTATCCAAAACCAGGGTTTTTACTAACTAAAAAACTCTGTAAAAAAAATATGTTATGTGCTTATATAGAGCCCTATTCAATTGCCAAAATTCAAATTGAATGAGGACCATAGTGTGCTGAACGCCTTTGGCATTTATTTTGATTCTGTCGTCTGTTCCTTTTTTTTCTCTATATGTATTTGTTAATGTTTATTAATTAATAAAATCATAAATGAATATACTTTACCTATTTGTAATTTGTAATCAGCATACAATGTACATTTGCACAGTTGGGTCCTCATTCAATTGCGATTTGGCCAATTGAATAGTGCTCTAAATAAGCACATAACATATTTTTTTTAAATAAGTTTTTAATAAGTGAAAACCTTGTTTTTGGATAGATGTTTACTATCTAAAAACTTCTTTAAAAAACTATGTTATGTGCTTATTTAGAGCCCTATTCAATTGGCCAAATTGAAATTGAATGAGGGCCTTGGTGAGCTGAGGTGTAAGTATCAGCAATGTGTGAATTGAGTAGTGTAAATAGGCTGCGTGTGCAAGGGCAAAGCGTTTGTTTAGCTGTGTAATTCTGCATTTTGTAATGGTAGTGTTAGTGTTGTAAAATAGCGGTGATTGTGTATGTGTTACTCGGGTGTGGATGATTTTGCAACCTCCCTAATAGTGTATTTTATACCTTGTACAAGATGGTGTAAAAGTCTTATGTGTCTGGCGTTTTTTTGCGTGTGTATTGGCCGTCTAGGCTGTGTAAGATAAGTAAGCTGCGTGCGCGAGCGCAAAGCATTTGTTTAGGGGTGTAATTTTGCATTTTAGATTGGTAATGTTGCTTGTTAGTGTTGTAATATGGCTGTGATTATGTGTTAGGCGGTTGTGGAGCATGTTGCGTCCTCCCTAATAGTGTATTTTATACCCCGTACGGTCTTGTGCAGAAGTCTTGTGTGTGTGGTGGGATTTTGCGTATTTATTGGTCGCGTAGCCTCGTTTTCGTTTTTTTTGGGGCCGCCATTTTTTTTGTCGCTTAGGCGATTTGTGTAGATGTGTGTAAACTCTGCAATTTGCAACCTGACTCCCAGACGTTGTAGCTGTCCTCCCGTGCTGTGAGTGATGTTTTTTTTTTATTTTTGGTAATTTTGGTGGTGTTTTTGAATGTGCGCGGTTCGGCCGTTAAGTTCGTATTTTTTTGAGCTCGTATTTTTTGTTTTTTCTAAGTGCCGCAGTCGTATTTTTTTGTGTGTACGTCTCGCTTTTGTTACGGACGTTAATTTTTTTATGCAATTTTTTTCAAGCTGCTACGGGTGTCGCATTCTGAATTGTCTAATTGAGTTTTGTGTTGATGTGTAGTTCCGCCTACGGCGCTCATCTCCACCAGCTCACTGAGCGCCTTTGGCGCTCACTGCCTAAGTTGTGCGGGGTCGTAGGGATGAGCGCCTATGGCGCTCATCTCCACCAGTGCAAGGAGCGCCTTCGGCGCCCCTTGCCAGCAACTGCGGCCCTCGCTTTGCGAGCCTGCAAGCGTTAGCAACAACCAGTATTGCTGGGTACTATATATGTGATATAAATATATATATATATATATATATATATATATATATAAATATATATATGTTTTAAACTTTTTATGATTATGGAAGGAATTAGAGCTCTTATATTTATTTGAGATATGTAGTCTCTATGGAATTTGTACAATTCCCAACTTTTGAGTTCCCATTTTATCACACCGCCACTGTATCTTACACAATACACATATTGGACAAGGGGTGCGCGAAAACCGCGTATTTAATGGTACAAACATTATAATATATACACAGTATTCTAACAAATGACAAGGGTACCTACAAAACTGAATGATGACTGAAGCCAGCAGAAGAGACAAGCAGTTGGATGTTATCAAATAAAGGTTTTGTGGAGTTCCATGTGATAGTCATACCTCATATTGTCTGATGTTTGTCCAGGTCAGAGTCATATCAAAATCCAGTGACTTTTATGAACCTAAAGAAAAAACAATTGATCTGCACACGGGGGTTTGCGCGCCTTCTCTCCCCCTAGGAGTTGGTAGAGGTGGAGGTGCAGGTGGAGAAGGAAGAGAGGAGTGAATGGAGAAGGGGGGAGGAGGAGGAGGGTGAGAGTGTGGAAGAGGAGGAAATGGGACACAGTGTAGAGGGGGAGGTGGGTGGGCAGGTGCCTTTATTGATAGGCACATCATCCTAAGGGTCAGAGGATCGGGGGGGGGGGTGGTAGAGGGGATGAGGGACAGGCTCCAGGGTCAGTTGAGGGAGGACATATTCCCCACCCACAGTCGGGACGGCAAGAGGCTGGGGCAGGCACAGGGCCCCAAATTACTCCCCCAGGAGATGGTGGTACTATTGCATGCCATACTTGAGCGGCACAATATCCTTTTAGAGGGTAGGAAAGTTAGGCCCGGGTCTAGAGCCCAGGCATGGAAGGAGGTAGGTGGCCGCAGTAACAGCAGTGACCACGACAGAAAGGGATGTGAGGTCTGTGAAGAACAATATTGATGATGTCAGGGTCCTGGTGAGGAGGAAGATGGCTAAGGAGATGGCTGCAGCTTCATCAAGTGGTGGCCCCAAAGTGACCATCATCTACAATGAGTGGGAGAAGGACCTCAAGGACCTACTGCCCAGGTGCCCGCTGCTGGAGCTTCAGGCCTGGTTGCCCAGCAGGATCCAGCCTCCATGTCAGGTGAATATCACATACACCAACATACCCCCACATGTACATCACATACACTACACATGCACAGGATGATGAACAAGGACACTGACATATCAGCTCTATGGAATTTACAAGGGATTGATGGATCGTTCATGCATCATTAAAACCTTGAGTCTGACAAATCACTGTTTTCAGTGGGCACAGCAACATTAATCAACCAATAGACTGTCCATGTATGGGTGTGCCCACTGCAGCGTATGCAGTCACAGACAGCAGTCAAAATCAAGAGAGCGTTAGGAGCTAAGAACAATCAAGATCAAGAACCCAACAAAGATCACATCTAGCAAATTATAGCTCTTTAGAGTTGCACTGAAAGGGACAGTTACCTCTGTCTCATCGAATATTTCACATATTATGGTTTAACTGCTTACAGGAATGTAATCAGACAGCAGTTAAACACTCAATTAACATGGAATCTTCTGTTCTGTCACACAATTAAGAGCACTGCTAATGAGATCAATGGCCCAGTAAATGATTCATCCAGGTTCAAGCCTAGATGTCAGATAGTTAGGAAGGAACAGAAAACAATGTTTTCTTCATTAACACATATCTCTTTCTTTTCTCATTTAAATTTTTCACCTTCATGGAGGTCTGGGTCCACTGGTGAGCCGGAGGTGGGGGCGTCGGTTCCATCAGAGCAGGAGGACATGGAACAAGCCCACGCCCAGCAGGATCCTACGCAGGGGGACAAGGGACCAGGACAAGCCCTGTACCCTGGTGAGGAGGAGGAGGACTACACCTGGGCAGTGGGACCATATTCTGCCCCTTTGGCCTTCAACCCCACTGCCCCCTCCTCCAGCAGTTGCAGCCATCACTAGGGCACATGTATTGGAGGGACGATAGGGGCATGCCCCCACCTTCTCTTCCCCTGCGGTTTGTTGGCCTTGCTCCCACCACCAGGTCCACCACCACCAGAATGGAGCCAGGCACCTGCCAGGCAACAGCCCCCACCACCAGGCCACCCCTACCACCTCTGCCACCTTCTCCACAACCACCAATGGGCCATGCAGCAATATCTCCACCCCACCACCACCAAGCCAGGCTGCTCAGGAGGAGATGCTGGCCGTGTCGAGGCAGATCCTGGACTGTCTGCATGGTATCCAGGCCAGTATCTCCTCCAATCACTTATGAGCAGCCTGCCGATGGGCCCATTGCTGGGCTGCTCATGATGGGGGTGGACCAAAGGTGACAGCTCCCCGTGCTGTGGTCCCCAGCCTCACCTCATCCACCCCGCTTGTGCCGCTGCCTCATGAGGGGATGCTTCCCCCTGCCCCCCCGTCCTGAGCACCTCTAAGACGGCGGCCGCCCATGGGGGATTGGGGGCCCTGATGCTTGGCGGAGGAGGATGTAGGGGCTGTGCATATTTTTGTGCCTTCTCAACAGCCCTCCTCAGTGAGGATCTATTGGTCACAATGTTAACCTAATCAGCCTGGCTATATAGTCTTGGATCTTGGCCTATGCGATGGTGGTATTTTGTACGTTCATGGCTACCTCCAATCACATGGTCTATGATCCCCTTCTCTGTGCACACGTAGGGTTCTGTTGAACATTTCGCCAATTGATGGTCACTGAGGAATGCTATTGAGAAGAGATGCTGCAGTGCCTATCGTTTTTAAGGCCTTATGTTTAATCTCCTTTTTTTTTTTTTTTTGTTCAATTCAGCATTTTTCTGCATCTGCAAGCATTGTGATGGAAATGTATTAAGTGTAAGAGTTTCCCAGTGCCTCTCAGGTGGACATTCCTTCAATGACAGCCATGTAGCTCCCACAATATTAAAGCTATCATATATCCAGACATGTAAGACAAGATTATCGTTTGGTTAAATGTAGACTAATACTATGGCGGTGGACTTGCAAAGTTTCACAATGGCTTGTTAATGATGGCCAGCATTGATATATGCATTAGTGAAGCATGTGATCCTGACCCTGGTAGGTGCTATGCATCATGATTATTCTAGACTAAGACGTTACCCCCTTTAGCAATCCCCTTTCCCCCTTAAAAGCCTCTTGCCCTTCCAGGATCCATCCACACCCCACCCATGATATTAATGCACAGTCTTGTACATTTCTGAGTGTGCATTGTGTGCCCTTTTCTTGAGTCCCCCTCTCTCTCCCCTGTGTCTCTTCTCCCCTCTCCCTCCCCTGTGTCTCTTCCCCCCTCTCCCCCCCCGTGTCTCTTCCCCCCTCTCCCTCCCCTGTGTCTCTTCCCCCCTCCTCATCCTCATCCTCAACCCACCCTCCTCAACCCACCATCCTAAACCCCCATCCTCATCCTCAACCCACCCTCCTCATCCTAAACCACCCTCCTCATCCCCCTCCTCAACCTCCCTCCTCAACGTCAACCCCCCTCCTCATCCCTCCCTCCTCAATCCCCCATCCTCAACCCCCCATACTCATCCCACCCTCCTCATCCTCAACCACCCTCCTCATCCTCAACCTCCCTCCTCATCCTCCCTCCACAACCTCCCTCCTCATCCTCAACCTCCCTCCTCATCCTCAACCTCCTTCCTGCGTCTTGAGCCGGCCAATGCTAATGACGTGGTGCATGTGACGTCACGTCATTAGCATATTCTGGGTCCCTACGCAGGAAGATGCGTGGAGGAGCAGATGGAGGTAAGTGAGGGGAAAGGGAGAGGGGGAGGTATTTAGAGGATGAGGAGGGGGCAGTGAAAGAGACACAGGGGGGTTAGAGAGACACAGGGGGGTTAGAGAGACACGGGGGGGGGGGGTAGAAAGATACAGGGAGGGTTAGAGAGACACGGGGGGAGAGTGACGCGAGTATAAGCCGAGGGGGCCCTTTCAGCCTTAAAAAAGGGCTGAAAAACTCAGCTTATATTCTAGTATATACGGTGTGTATATATATATATATATGAGTATATACAGTGTGTATATATATATATATATATATATATATAAATATATTTTATAATATAGGGTTAATACATGCAGGTCAATTGTGATACTGGGGAGTATCAACATTCCCCTGAATGGCTGATAAGAAATATGGTAGGTGATAATGTAAAATGATTGATACCAAAACACTTGATTGTATTTTACCAAATGATAATGGGTGTACATCTTGGCACATGGCCACCATCAATGGCGTGGGACTTTCCAGGATGGGCATAGCAGAGATTATCCATGATGGAGGTGAGTTGGCTTTTGCTCCATGTGCCTCTGCACAGCCTCCATGTGTGTTTGCAGCCCTTCCTGATCGGTTAGAGTAGATTAGTGTGGTGTATATTCCCCTGCTCCTCTTCTAGATCACTACCTTGTGGTGATAAGGGGCTTTTGTACTTCAATCAAGCTGTGAGCTGTACCATGTAGGGTTACTCTAGGTGGGCAGGTCATATCAGAGAGGTGAGACAAATGGCAGTCCACTGGAGAAAGAACTATCAACTCACTCCAGTATCTTTGGCATGCAAACCTTGTAGAAAAGAACAGACAGAGACCGAGGTAAATGTGCTGCTGCCCATAGGGTCACATAGAATTTAATAGGGCCCTTATTATCCATAAGAAATATAAAACATGAAATACAAAAAAGAAAAATATAGATATTGTTGTAACCTTTGACAATTAATGATTGTATATCTCCTTTTTCTCACATATATTTTACATCATTTACTCAACTGTTTTCTTTATCCGTCTTTACAAGGAGGCAAGTAGATTGAACTATAAAGTAAAGTATCACTGTAGTTCAGAAAAAAAGTGCTCTTGTTTGTGAAGTATGTAACAAACTATCACCATTTGCAGCTGTATACCTCTGAACATATTATTATGGCAAATTCGATTTTTTGTAGAGTCTGTTTATGAATTGAGGATTTTGTGTTTTTATTATGGAGAGAGTGGCGGGTGAGGAAGAAACAGAGAGAGAGAGAGAGAGGTCTGGAGTATTTGTTAGATGACTAGATCCAGCTAAAATTGATACTTCTCACAGACCCAGAAGCAGGCAACTTGCAACAATAGATGCAAGCACTGCTCTCCAGAAAAGTAAACATCACTTTCACTCACAACTTCCACTAAAGTATCATGAATGCCTCCAGAATTCAGCAGAGGCATCAAAATGTATCTAAATTACCGTATATACTCGAGTATAAGCCGACCAGAGTATAAGCCGAGGCACCCATTTTACCACAAAATACTGGGTAAAATAAGTGACTCGAGTATAAGCCAAGGGTGGAAAATGTGCTGCCCCCTGTGTCCCTCTTGTGCCCTCTGTGTCCCCCTCTCTCTCCGTGTCTCTTCTCCCCTCTCCCTTCCCTGTGTCTCTTCTCCCCTCTCCCTTCCCTGTGTCTCTTCCAACCTCTCCCTTCCCTGTGTCTCTTACCCCCTCACTTATCACCCTCCTCAACCCCACTCCTCAACCTCCCTCCTCATCCTTAACCTCCCTCCTCATCCTCCCTCCTCATCCTTAACCTCCCTCCTCATCCTCCACCCCCTCCTCAACCCTCCTGCTCCTTAAACCCCCCATCCTCATCCTCTCTCCTCAACCGCCCATCCTCAAACCCTCCTCATCCTCAACCTCCCTCCTTAACCCCCCTTCCTCAACCTCCCTCCTTAACCCCCCCATCCTCAACCCCTTCCCCAACCTCCCTCCTCAACCCCCCCATCCTCAACCCCCTCCTCAACCCCCCATCCTCAACCTCCCTCCTCAACCCCCCTCAACCTCAACCCCCTTCGACCCTCAACCCACCTCAACCCTCAATCCCCCTCAACCCCAACCACCCTCCTCAACTTAAAACCCCCTCAACCCCCTCCTCCACCTAAACCCCCCTCCTCAACCCCACCTCCTTATCCTCAACCTCCCTCCTCATCCTCAACCTCCGCCCTCAACCCCCCCATCCTCAACCCCTCATCCTCAACCCCCCTCCTCAAACCCTCCTCCTCAACCTTCCTCCTCAAGCCCCCCATCCTCAACCCCTTCCTCAACCTCCCTCCTCAACCCCCCCCATCCTCAACCCCCTCCTCCCCCCGCCCATCCTCATCCTCAACCCCCCATCCTCAACCTCAACCCCCCTCAACCCTCCTCCTCAACCCCCCTCAACCTCAACCCCCCTCCTCAACCCCCCTCCTCAACCTAAACCCCCCTCATCCCGCTCCTCCACCTAAACCCCCCTAAATACCTCCCCCCCCCTCCCTTCACTTACCTGCTTGTGCTCCGGCCTCCGCTCCTTGACCCAGGGGGGGTTTAGGTTGAGTAGGGGGGAGGGAAAGAGACACAGGGGGTAGAGAGACACACGGGGGGGTTAGAGAGACACGGGGGGGTTAGAGAGACACGGGGGGGAGAGTGACTCGAGTATAAGCCGAGGGGGCAATTTTTTGCTTTAAAAGAGGGCTGAAAAACTCGGCTTATACTCGAGTATATACGGTATGTTTTTTTAATACAAATTAGCTTGAACACACACACACACATATATAAATATATATATATATATATATATCACATATATAGTTGTGAGCGTACGAGTTGTTGCTAACGCTTGCGGGCTCGCGTAGCTCCTTGCCAGCAACTCGCGACCCTCACAAAATGAACGGCGCAACGCAAACAACATACGAGACACGTTACCACTCATTACGACCTTGCAAAAATCGCCCGCAACTCGCGAACATGAAAAAATTGAAAACACAATAAATTCACACAGCACATACATAAAAAGCTTACCTACAGCAAGAGGGAGCATCCAGGACCTCATAAAAGCAACTTACACCTTCATTTCACTCAAAATAAAAGAGTTTAGACATTAAAAAATTCTCTAAGCGAGAGAAAAAATGGCCGCCCAACAAAACGAAAACGAGGCTACAGCACTCTAAACACGCAAAACACCACAACAAACTCGCAAAACACCACAAATGAACTACGGATATTCCGCTGGGATGCATACCACACATTACCCACCATTTTGCGACAAGTACACAACTACGCTAACGGTTTGGTCTCGCGCACGCACACTATTACACTGCACACATTCATCACGCTTACACAGCAGCTCCACACCACTAATGCTGCAGCAACATCAAAATAGATTCGCAGCTCTTCAACACAATGCTTCAAAATACGTAAAGTATATTCATTTATTAATGTATTATATATTTCATTATTATACACCAAACACCATTAGCTACCTTACAATTTCATTGCCGTCATTTTTTGACGGGCAATTCGCTAGTATATATATATATATATATATATAAATATATATATATACTGTATATACTCGAGTATAAACCGACCCGAGTATAAGCCGAGGCACCTATTTTACCACAAAATACTGGAAAAACTTAGTGACTTGAATATAAGCCGAGTGTGGGAAATGTGCTGCCCCCTGTGTCTTTTCCCGCCTCTCCCTCGTGTCTCTTTCCCTCCCCCTCCCTTATCACCCTTCTCAAACCACCTCCTCAACAGCCCTCCTCATCCTCCCTTCTCATCCTCAACCCCCTCCTCATCCTCCCTCCTCATCCTCTCTCCTCAAATCCCCCCCCCGAATCCTCTCTCCTCAACCCCCCTCCTCAACAGCCCTCCTCATCCTCCCTTCTCATCCTCCCTCCTCATCCTCCCTCCTCAACCCCCCTCCTCATCCCCCCTCCTCAACCCCCTCATCAACCTCTCTCCTCAACCCCCTCCTCAACCCCGCTCCTCAACCTCCCTCCTCATTAATCTCTCGCGCTGAGGAGCGAAGGAGCAGCTGCTGATGGAAGGTAAGTGAGGGGAAAGGGAGAGGGGGAGGTAATAAGAGAGGGATAAAGTGAGGAGGGGGGTTGAGGATGAGGAGGGGGGCTGATGAGGAGGAGGGGGGTTGAGGAGGGAGGATGAGGAGGATAAGGGAGGGGGAGGGAAAGAGATACGAGGCAGAGGGGGGAGAGACACAGGAGAGGGAGAGGGCGGAAGAGACACAGGGGTGGAAAGACATGGGGGGAAAGAGACACAGGGTGACTTGAGTATAAGCCGAGGGGGCCCTTTTCAGCCTTAAAAAAAGGTCTGAAAAACTTTTTTTTAGTTGTCCTTTAATGAGAGAGACATAAGATTACTGAGCCATATCATCCTTAGTTCTTGTGGGGCTCCTGAATGTGGTATATCATTAGCCTGTGTGCACGCTTATGTATATGATTAGCAAGTACAGCCTGACAGTTTTTGAAGAAAGTGTCGTATCTATTTTACCATAACCCTGAACTATATCCAGCTTGAATTTGGATCTAGCATAAAAAGAATAAAGGACAGCTAAAGTGCTATATTTATACTATGTTGTTATGAAGAACTTGACTTGGTAATAGACAAAATGTTTGTAGAAAGTTAAAACAAATAAGTACAGTCTTTGATTTTTAAACGTTCAATTTCACTTTAATAGCATCAGACATTTGCTGCTGATCCCAACAGGATTAAACACCAGGGAAATGGGGAGAATCTTTTATTCAGATAACATATATTAAAAGACTGCCAATTTGAATTCTACTTCATAATATGACAGTATATTGAATAACCATCCCACTCAGACAACAGACAGACTGGCCATTAAAGATGGTTTTGCATATGAAAACAGAACATTTTGACAAATTTAATATTTTCTGTAAAAGAAACTGTTATGAACATAGCATATAATGAATGGTAAGTTTTTTAGATACTTTACAAAAACGTGAAGTTTTTCCCGAACTACAATGAACCTTTAGTAGAGCTTTCCCTGTAAACAATGTGGAAATCCATATAATGCTAGGTTCTATAGATATATTTTCAATTACTTGGTAAAACATAAATCATATAAAAATATGTATTTAAAAAATGCTTAATAATGAATGATTTTCTAAATGAAATCACATTAATTATGTGTTAGAATAGGTTGGTGCTTTACAGATAAAAGTAAATAATAATATCAACCCCCCTTTTTCCCCAAAGTCAGTTTAATAGTTTTCTGAGATATATTGAAATAAATTAATTTAATAGCTATGCCATTATGATATACAATGCATACAGCTAGTCCTTTGGCATTCAAGTTGTTAAAAAGGTAAGTACAGACTATTAACTTCACCATGTTATCTTGAGTAAGTTATTATGACTAATGAAAGGGTGTGTGCTTGCCTTGAACTGTAAATCTTGGTGACCAATTCCTGAGAAGGCAGAGAAAACATTACTCAGCCTCTGGGATAAAAAGTGTGTGGTGTATGGTTAGTTGCCATAGGTGTGTACCTGTTAATGGTTTACACATCCACTCTGAACTACCACAGGATTTCCTGTAGAACTCATGATGAATAAACATTGGACGTCAGCTGAGCCACAGCAAGATTCACGCAATATCTACCTAAACCTTTAACATATATTTAGCATGTCATTACCTGCAGTAGTAATTTGTTTGTGTCATGTATTTTCTAGTTATTAACAGTCTTATTAAATTGTGATTCGGTAAATTTAAAACAGATTCGCAGCTCTTCAACACAATGCTTCAAAATACGTAAAGTATATTCATTTATTAATGTATTATATATTTCATTATTTTTCACCAAACACCATTAGCTACCTTACAATTTCATTGCCGTCATTTTTTGACGGGCAATTCGCTAGTATATATATATATATATATATATATATATATATATATATATATTCACTGTATATACTCGAGTATAAACCGACCCGAGTGTAAGCCGAGGCACCTATTTTACCACAAAATACTGGGAAAACGTAGCACACAGCATATTTTTTTTATAGAAGTTTTTAGTTAGTGAACTTCTATCCAAAAGCAAGGTCTTCACTAACTAAAAACTTCTGTAAAACAAATATGCTATGTGCTTAAATAGAGCCCTTTTAAATTTACAGAATCACAATTTAATAAGGCTGATAGTTTGCATTGAAACCTCACACCTAGTCACTGTCATATTTTGTGCTATCCTAAACTTATACTGATTTGTGTCCCCGATGCCTAGTTACTAGTGTTTTTTTTCTTCTTGCCATGTCCCCATATGATAGATATAACAAAAATATGCATGGGTTTATATATATATATATATATATATATATAGTAAAAATTGTCAATGTAAGCTTAGGCAGAAATACACCACTGTACCTACCTGGATTTTTATGTGATGCTGGCCTACATTCTCATGATTACATTGCCCTAAAGCAATGGCTATTAATCTCAATAAACAGCAATTTCAGAATGTGCTATGCTTAAACACAGAGGGCCTCATTCTATTAACGGCCGTAGGAGATGCGTGGCCGCAAGGACCGGCCGCAGGCTACGTGCCTATTCTATTCCCTTGTGGCCGAGGGCTCCGGAAGGCTTGCAGCCGGCGCCGTATTATACCTTGCGGCCGCACACGCAGCAGGAAAGCCTTTGATCTTACACAGCCGCAAGAGTTTCGGCCACAAGAAAGCCCCGGTTGCTATTCAAATGCTACATAAACCCTCTCGTCAAGGTCGTAATTATCTAAAACCGAGTCGCAGCTTACTTGCACCAAAAAGGTCCCGCGAGAACCAGTTAAGCACATAATAAAGCCATCCTGCAAATTGATGAGACGTTAAAGTGATTGGAGGTGTTAGCATTCATAGCACAACATTCCCCTACACTCAAATCTGAAAATCATTTTTAGTTTAATTCATGTAAAATGTCCGTGTACAAAGTCCCACGGGCTTGGAGCACATCAGACCCGCAAAGCATAGAAAAGCCATCCTGTACTTTTATTAAAAGTGAAAGTGATGTTTGGTCTTAGAATTAATAACTCAGCATTCCCCTACTCTCAAATCTGCAAATAAAGAAATGTAACTTCATGTTCAATCTTCGTGTTCTATCTATCATGCAAGCCCGCACGGGTTTGAATAATGAGCTACGGGCTTGGAGGACATTCACCCTCCAAGGCCGCATGGGCTTGAATAATGAGCTACGGGCTTGATCATCGAGCTACGGGCTTGATCATGGCGATGTGCAAGCTTGAGAATGTTTTGCTATTGATCCTCATGCCCCCCCATTGTGTTCCCCATCATTTACAGTGCTTTGCAGTGCTGGATTGAATATATATTGGCTTCTACAATGCTTTGAGTGTGCGGCCTTCAACCTCCGAACCCGTACGGGTTTTAACAAGGACGAGCCTGCGGGACTTTGGGACGGAAAATAAACCGTAAATGAAATATCGGATTTGGGCGATGTGCAAGCTTGAGAGGGAGTTGCTATTAATCCTCATGTCCCCCCATTATGATGATTAGCATTTACAGAGCTTTACAGTGCTATCTTGAATTTATATTTGCATTTACAGTTTTCTGACTTTGCGGCCGGAAAAACAGATTTACGGGAGCAGGAGAAACGCTTGCGGCCGTTTGCATGATGTGCGGCCGGCCGTAAGGGGGATATCCTTGCGGGGCCGTCCATTTGAATAGCAGGGTAGCAGTAGCTCTACACGCGGCCGTAAGATGGCCGCAAGGAATCGCAGCTTTGCGGCCATTTTACGTCCGTTAATAGAATGAGGCCCAGAGTAAGTAATTTCCATGCCATTTTTGCCAGTACAACCCATACTTAGGTAATAATATCCTGAAATAGCTCGCAAAGAAGGCTCTCATGCTGGTTGTCTGATCCTTGTAATATGTAAATTCATTGTTAATTGATAGCAAGGCAAAAAAACAACAACAATTGAACATTGTCTAATAAGCGTAAAAAAAAAAAAAAAAAGACCTTTTCTGTACCTTTTCCAGTTGTACAATATCCTTTTTTTCAAAGTGGTGATCAAAATTGCTCTTTATATTCCAAATGGGGGTGCACATGGGATTTGTATAGTGACATAATTATTTTTGCTTCTCTTCCTTCTATACGCCTTGTAATACATGCTAATATTTTGCTTGCCTTTGCAGCTGCTGCTTGGTATTGATCACTGTTACATAGGTGTTGTCCACAAGCATTCCCAAATCCCTTTCAATCTCTGACCCCTCTTGATTTGTTCCATTTAAATTATGTGTTAAATCTCATCTGCAATTAAGCTGACCATTCTTCTAATTTATGTAAGTACCGTTGTAGTGAAAGTACACAATTTCTAATTTAATTACCTTGCACAACTTACAGCCCCATTAAATTCCCCCAATGTGTAAAACCGTAGCCCGTACTGGAGCCTGCAAGACTTACAGCTATTAAATTGGCCTCTTAAAGCTACCCGCAAACAATCTGCGGGTTAAATGCGGAAAAAGACTACGGGCTGTCTAAATCTGAACTCCGTTGCTGCAAAACCTTCGATCTGTCAAGGTCGTAACTGTTATGTTCAAAATTCGCTATTGAATTGCTATAGGTTCTCAAAGACGCACTTACCTTCAAACCCATAACCCGCAAAAGGAGGCAAAAATATTATGGCCTCCAAATAGGACCCACAAAGGGTTTACAGAAAAGTTCTCAACACTGTAAAAGACAATATAAACACAGTAGTGGTCTTTAAAATATGGTGAAAGTATGGAAAGGCATTGCAATTACTTGCACAACAACCCCCCCCCAAAAAAATAGGCATTTCAAAAATATTTGATTTCATCATATGTTGGAATGGTCATGCATATGCCAATATGAAAAGCCATGCTGCAACATGCATAAAGCAATTAAATACACATTACCTGATAAAACAGCAACACCTAAACACGAAACTGATGCCATATTAACCCTTTCTCACTCACAGAGGTTCTAATGTGGACCCTGGAATTTATATAAGATTGCATATACATCTCGCTCATCACATCTACATTGGGAAAACAAATAGTGGCCAAATTACACCACCACATCAGATATATCAAGTACCAGGGGAACATTTTATTATTTGTTGTTCAGTCCTTCAGTCGTGTCCGACTCTCTGTGAACCAATCGACTGCAGCACATTTAGCTAGGTCTCTGCCTGTGCTGTTCCACAAGGTTTGCTTGCCAAAGATACTAGAGTGATTTGCCAGTTCCTTCTCTAGTGGACTGTGATTTGTCTGACCTCTCTGCTATCACCTGCCCTCCTACAGTGGCCCTACATGGTATCGCTCACAGCTTCATTCAGGTATACAAGTCCCTTCACCACCACCACTTAGCAATCCAAAAGGGGATCAGGGGAACATACACCACACTAATGTAAATTGATGAATAGCAAAACATAATGGGAGGTCACCAAATGGGAATGGCAATACATCTTGGCACATGGCCACCAGCAATGGTGTGGGAGTTCCCAGGATGGGTATAGCAGAGATTACCTCAGATGGAGGGGAGTTGGCTGTTGGATCACGTGCGTCTGCAAAGCCTCCATGTGTTTTTGCGACCCCTCCTGATGGGTTACAGTGGATTAGTGCTGTGTATGTTCCCCTTCAGCATTGCTAAGTGGTGGTGGTGAAGGGGCTTGTGTACTGCAATGAAGCTGTGAGTTATACCATGTAGGGCCACTGTAGGTGGGCAGGTGATAGCAGATGGGTCAAACAAATCACAGTCCACTAGAGAAGGAACCGACAACCCACTCCAGTATAACCTGTCATATTCCTATCAGGCCCTCAGGGGAATGCTGATACTCCACAGTATCACTAATTGGTCTTTGCATGTGTATTAACCCTTAATGTTGATTATATTTGATATATATTATTATATGATACCTAATGCTATTATGACTATTATTATTGTTATATGTATTGATCTATTGCATAGTAACTAGTGCTCATTAGTTTACTGCTATAGGAATGTGACACAAATGTGATACATGTAGATGTCCCATAACCCCAACCATTGAAAACACACTGACACTGTTAAAACGGTATAACAAAGGTTTATTGAATATCATGGATGTGGTGCAGAACCCAGGAGAGCAGGAAGCTTGTGGGAAAAAGGGGATACCTACAGGGGGTAATGTCATAGTCTAGAATAAGCATGATGCATAGCACCTACCAGGGTCACATGTGGTCATTACACCACTGCAACCGGAATCTGATGAAAAAAAAGGATCCTCACAAATCACTCCATTTAATTGAAGAAACCATTAATGTGCATAGCACTTACAACTTCTGCTCAATGAAACAGATGATTCAACCTCTGGACTGTGTAATCCAATCCAGTTTCACACATACAGTGTGGTGCCAAAACAAAAATCTGAAAAAAGCGGTCAACTAAAAAAGGCAGGGGAGGATAAAAAAAAATCAACATGCATATACAGTACAGTGCTAAATACTGTGACTGTAACAATATAACAACTCACCTGATTCCCATCTTCAAGCATTACTAACTATTAGCCATGTCTCTGGATAATCAGCAATATGGGAAAATACCCATTAATACGGAGAGGACACAAAGGCAGTGGCGGCTGGTGACTTTTCAAGTTGGAGGGGCGACAGGGCAAAACATTGACACTCCCCCTTTTTTCAAACCACACCCCTTTTTATAACTCCTCCCCCTGACGTCATAATGACCTTTAGAAGCCCCGCCCAATGACCTTATACTTGTAAAGCCCATTGAAATACATGATCAGCAATGCAGAAATGTCAAGAAGTAAAGTAACAATGTGTTAAATTCATTGGTATACAATATAGATTGAAAAAACTCATGTGACAAGACTACAGCAATATCATAATTGCACCTATACGTATTAACAGAAAAATTAAAGGAGTGACACCTACCATTAGTCGGGTCTTCTTCTCAGGGTATTCACGTTCATTAAGTTGACCAACGAGTAGAAACAAATCTGCAGCCACATAGGGTTTGCACCTGGGGTTGAAAGAAAACAAGCAAATCAATCAGACCATTCAAGAACAAAACCATACTTAAAAAACATTAAACAACCAAGTGGAACCATATAGGCCCCAAACATACCTTAGAAGACCAAGTGGAACCATATAGGCCTCAAACATACCTTAGAAGACCAAGTGTGACCATAGGCCCCAAACATACCTTAGAAGACCAAGTGGAACTATATAGGCCCCAAACATACCGTAGAAGACCAAGTGGAACTATATAGGCCCCAAACATACCTTAGAAGACCAAGTGGAACTATATAGGCCCCAAACATACCTTAGAAGACCAAGTGTGACCATATAGGCATCAAACATACCTTAGAAGACCAAGTGTGACCATAGGCCCCAAACATACCTTAGAAGACCAAGTGGAACTATATAGGCCCCAAACATACCTTAGAAGACCAAGTGGAACTATATAGGCCCCAAACATACCTTAGAAGAGCAAGTGTGACCATATAGGCCTCAAACATACCTTAGAAGACCAAGTGTGACCATAGGCCCCAAACATACCTAAGAAGACCAAGTGGAACTATATATGCCCCAAACATACCGTAGAAGACCAAGTGGAACTATATAGGCCCCAAACATACCTTAGAAGACCAAGTGGAACTATATTGGCCCCAAACATACCTTAGAAGACCAAGTGTGACCATATAGGCCTCAAACATACCTTAGAAGACCAAGTGTGACCATAGGCCCCAAACATACCTTAGAAGACCAAGTG
Organism: Discoglossus pictus; assembly: GCA_027410445.1. Classification (NCBI taxonomy): domain Eukaryota; kingdom Metazoa; phylum Chordata; class Amphibia; order Anura; family Alytidae; genus Discoglossus; species Discoglossus pictus. The sequence goes on along the minus strand of CM050173.1, from coordinate 35,143,043 downwards.
GAACTATATAGGCCCCAAACATACCTTAGAAGACCAAGTGGAACTATATAGGCCCCAAACATACCTTAGAAGACCAAGTGTGACCATATAGGCCTCAAACATACCTTAGAAGACCAAGTGTGACCATAGGCCCCAAACATACCTTAGAAGACCAAGTGGAACTATATAGGCCCCAAACATACCTTAGAAGACCAAGTGGAACCATATAGGCCTCAAACATACCTTAGAAGACCAATCAGCACTGCATAGGCCCAAACCAGTGGATCTTGGGATTCAAGAAAACAACAACATTTAACTTCTGTTTAGACAACACAATAATCAATGTCAAACAAACACGTTGAATTAGCATATGGATAACCATATGAGCAGTAACGCCACGCCAAGGCTTCAACAATTGTTACTGACCATTCACACACCTTTAAGAAGCTCCTTCAATATGCACACCCACACACCATTCATACTTTACTTACCACTAGTTATTTTTGGTAGTGAGGTGGTGCCATTTCTGAGAACTTTACGTACCCTTGAAGGTGCCTCCAATTCCTTCAAACCAATGCATTTAACCGCTACAGGGCCAGGGTGCTTTTTAATTACTTTTTTGATCCTCTTCAATGTGGAGAAGCATCTTTATGGTTCTTTAGTAGTCTTCGTTGTTGTAAGCAGGATTCCTTATAGCTTCACTCACTCTGTTAAATTATGTAGATTAAATTGATGCTAAACAGACATGGAATTCTTGCTTCCCGTACACAAGTGACAGCTACCCTTGGAAGTGCCTCCAATTCCTTCAAACCATGCCAAGGCTTCAACAATTGTTACTGACCATGCACACACCTTTCATAGCTCCTTCCATATGCACACCCACACACCGTTCATACTTTACTTACCACTAGTTATGTTTGGTAGTGTGAGGTGGTGCTGCTTAACGCAGTTTATCTTTGCACACCTTGGGGGTATGCATTCTTCTTTGCTTCAATCACTTGTATTTTAATTTTGCACGACGATCTTTCAAAGAAGAAAACTTCTCAATGGTTTTTTCATTGAAGTCTGGGATCTCGGAAATCAGTTGCTTTTCCATTGAGAGCATCTCCAATGCATTCAACCGCTCCAGGGACATGGTGCTTCTTAAAAAGGTTTTTATCCTCTTCAATGTGGAGAAGCATCTTTCTGATCCTGCAGTCGTCATCGGTGTTGTAATCAGGATTCTTAATAATTTTACTGTCTCTGTGAAATCATTCTGCAGATTAAATTGATGGAAAAGTTTGTGCAGAGCAACAGCACTTGTACAAGTATGAAAATCTGTCTTCCCATACAGAAGTGACAGCTCAGTGCGTAATTGTTCCTTCTTCAGTATTGGATATGCTTGCACGGTGTCTTCCAGAGCTTGGGTTGGAAAGCAAGTGTCATGGGTTTTATACAAGTCACTTTGAACAAGTTTGGCACTGACTAGGTGATTTGAAAATGAAAAACGTTCTTTTGCATGAACCACCACTATGTCACATACCTCTCTTGAAAGTTGTCTCAAGGTTGAGATCTCCGCACTCCGTCTGTTGACTGTTACATCGCTCGGCAAACTTGCTTCTATCTCTTCAACAGAATTACGGATTTTCTGGATGCTGGCGACAAAGTCTTCTGTGACTTTTTTGATATAAACAGTATCCGTGTCTCGCTTCTGAAGCTGACTATAGAGGATGTCAACATGTGGCATTATTAAATGAAATAATTTAAGGAAGTAAAGGAACTCCCTGTCTTCCAGCATTCCAATGAAACCTGCGGCTTCCCGTATAGATGTTGGATCAAAGTTTAGACATGCTTCAATTGTCTGGAAACACTCAAGTAGCGCATCTCTGTTCTCGTAGATCACGTTCACGGTCCTAACGTTGAAGTTCCATCGTGTTGGTACACCTCTTGGAAGTCTTCTACCAACTACCTCATCCAGAACTCCAGTCCTTTTTGGAGAGCGTGAAAAAAAAGATGGTATGCCGCCATACTCACTGTTACTTACATCAGACCCAAGGATCTGTTCTCAGATTGATATTGAGGTCAGGATCACATGCTTCACTAATGCATATATCAATGCTGGCTGTCATAAACATGCCATTGTGAGACCTTGCAAATCCACTGCCATAGCATAAGTCTACATTTAAGCTAACAACAATCATGTCTTATATATCCTGCTATATGATAGCTTTAAGATTGTGGGAGCTACATGTTAAGGAGGGCTGTCATTGAAGGAATGTCGACCTGAGAGGCACTATGAAAACCCTACACCTCATACATTTACTTCACCGTGCTTGCAGATGCAGAAGATGCCTTCATGGACCTGAACCTAAAAAAAAAAAAAAGAGAAGAAAAAACCTACAAAATAAAGCCTTAAAAAATATAGGGACTGCAGCATCACTTCTGAACAGCATTCCTCAGTGACCATCAATTGGTGACATGTTCAACAGAACCCTACGTGTCCACAGAGAAGTGGATCATGGACCATGTGATGTTAGGTAGCCATCTGCATACAAAATATGACCATCACATAGGTAAAGATCCAAAACTCTGTAGCCAGGCTAGATTAGGTTAACATTGTGACCATTAGATTGTCACTGAGGAGTGCTGTTGAGAAGGCACAAACATATGCACAGCCCCTAGGTCTTCCTCCGTCTAGGCACAGGGCCCAAATCCCCTGTGGCCGGCCGCTGTCTCCCTGGTGGTATGTGTGTGTGTGTGTGTGGGGGGGGGGGGTGAACGGTAGGGGGAGGAAACTTACTGGGAGGCAGCGGCACCTGTAATGGTGGAGGCCTGCTGGGAGGAGAGGAGGGGCTGGAGGATGCCTCCGGGGTAAAGAAGGCGGGGCTTGGTACCAGAGCGCATTGCATGGCTTCCGTGGTGACTCCCTGGAATGAACTCTGATCTGCCCCAATCCTGAGCAGCCCGGCCAGGTACGACTCAGTCATTAGGTGGTGCCTCCTCTCCTCCCTATTGGGCCTTGCCAGGCTGTGCATTACCTCCGCATGATTGGCGGAGATGCTGGCATGGATCCCCCGAAGACACTCCAACTGCTGTTGCATTAAGGCCAGCATCTCCGCCTGTGCAGCCTGATGTTGAAGATGGAGGCCCCTGGGGCGTGGCCTGGTGAGGAGGTGGCGGTGTGTGAGTGGGGAGGGTCTGGGGCCCGGCTGGAAGATGTTGCAGAATGGGTGGTGGTGTGGTTGGGCCCGGTGATGGTGGTGGCAGCCAGTCCAGTGCACAGCTTTGGAGGGGAGGAGGTGGTGGCTGGCCAGTGTCCTCACTCCAGTTGGAGGGCCATGGCTATAGCCTCAGTCTCTGGAGGAGGGGGATAGTGGAGTGGAGTCCCGGCGCCGTGGCCGGCGTTCTAGATGGTGACCACATCAGCCATATTACATCCTCCTCCTCCAAACCAGGGCCCTCAGCTCTGCTTCTTTCCTCCCCCAGCCGGTTCCTGCCAGGGTGAGGGTTTGCTCCTCCACTTCCTGCTCCGATGGAACCGACGCCCCTGCCTCTGGCTCGCCACTGGACCCAGACCTCCTTGATGCTGAAAGAGAGAAAAGAAAGGTATATTTCATTATTATGATGAATAATATATTGTTTTTTGTGCATTCCTAACTATCTGACATCTAGGCTTGAACCTGGATTATACTCCTAATTGCAACTCAGCTGCGGTCTGTAACTGTATAGGCTGCAGTGGTCAAAACAATACATGGACTCTATATTGCTTGATTACTGTTGTTGTGCCCAGGAATGACGTGTTGGCAGTGACCTAGCTCTATATGTCTCTATGTGTGATGTTTAAAATATGAGTATTGCAATTATGTGTAATCTGTAAATATGTGTAATCAAGGATTAAGTAGTAAATAGTATAAGATAAATCAAGAAAACCGCAAATGATTGCTCTGAAAATACTCCTGTTCTCTCTCTCTCTCTCTCGTTTGTCGGTAACGCTATGTTAAAAATGACGGCGTTGCCGGCAAACTCGCAATTCCTACAACTATTATGGGCTGATGAGCTGCAAGTACGTGTGGGCGTAAGGGCCCGCACGCATGAGCAGGCGGGTAGACAGGCACATGAGTGTGGGCGTAAGCGCTCTAGGGGGTAGGTCAGCGGGCGCATGAGCGCAGGAGCAAGCAGGGAGACACTAGGGAGGGAGAGGAGGGGGTGAGACACGAGAGGGAGGACGAAGGAGAAAAAGACACAGAGGGGGTAGAGACACAGAGGAGGGGAAAGAGACACAGGGAAGGGAGAGGAGGGGGAAGAGACAAGGGAGTGAGAGGGGGAAGAGACACAATAAGCTCCTCCTGTCAAATAGAAGGGGGGAGAGGTAGAGGGGGGAAGGCTCGCTATGAGCGCCGAAGGTGCTCATTGCGAGGCCTGTGATTAGCGCCAAAGTCTAGTAATGTAATGAGCAATGAGTGCCTTCTGTCAAGTAGAAGGAGGGAGAGGCTCACTATGAGTGCCAAGGCGCTTATTGCAAGGCCCATGATGAGCGTTGAAGGTGCTCATTGTGAGGCCAGTAAAGTAGAGGGGCGAGAGGCTCGCAATGCGCGCAGAAGGTGCTCACTGAGAGGCGTGCGATGGGTGCCAAAGGCGCTCATTGCGAGGCCTGCGATGGACGCCGATGGCGTTCATCATGAGTCAGGTTGGGGGGGGGGGGGCGGGTAGCCTCGCATTGTGTGGCAAACACCTTTGCCAGGCTTCAAATTGTATTGCAGTCATTATTAGAACTTAAACCATGCTTAGCTGCATTTCCAATCTCTAGCAGTAATTGCAATTTCTCAATTTCACCTATATTTGGGGGTTTATAGCATGTTCTTACCAATATGTGTGTGATTATTTAATGATAGTGAAACGAGATGAAAATTGAACTTTGTTATCAACACTCCTATTGGTTTCACACTTTTAGCATGTTGATTGAATTTAGATACATCTATCAATCTAACATAATTCTGGTATTTGCAACTTGCAACTTGGTTAGCATAACTAAAATTCCAGCTATGTTTTGGATGTAGAAGATAGATATTAGAACCAAAATAAGTTATTATGTTGACTATAGTGTGCTAAAATGAACAACTGTATCACTTTCTTATGATATTCTCTTACTTAGCCAGGACATGGTTGTTTTTGTATTAAAATGTATCTGAATTAGCCACTTTAATCAGTGGAATCTCCAATAAACGCCGAGATTTCTCTGCCTTCCAAATGTTATTGTATATAACCACCGTACATGAACAAAATATGTATCTTTGAAAATTTAGTCAAATTAAGAAAAATAATTATGCATGCAAAATGTCGTTAAAACTTCTAGAAAAAAAAAAATGTTGATGCTACTGCTGGATTCATCCATGATTCATTGCGGTTGTGAGAGGGCCGTTTCCATTTATGGAGAGGAAGGCTTATTATCTATTGATGGAGATGCCTGCTTCTGGGACTGTGAGGGGAAGAAATGAGGTATAAATTCCAATCTTATCCAAATATGTAATAAAGCCCTCTGACCTTCTCCTTGTTCCCTTATCCCCTATACCTCCCTCCCCTGATATACAGTGCCTTGCAAAAGTATTCACCCCCCTTGGCATTTTTTGTGTTTTGTTGCCTCACAACCTGGATTTAACATGGATTGTTTGAGTATTTGCATCATTTAATTTACAGAACATGCCCACAACTTTGAAGATGTTTTTTTTATTATTGTTGTGAAGCAAACAACTTTGACTAGGCAATTCAAACACATTTACATGTTTCCCCTTAAACCACTCAAGTGTTGCTTTAGCAGTGTGTTTGGGGCCATTGTCCTGCTGGAAGGTGAACCTCCGCCCTAGCCTCAAATCATGCACAGAGTGGTACATGTTTTGCTCAAGGACATCCCTGTATTTAGCACCATCCATCTTTCCCCCAACTCTGACCAGTTTCTCAGTCCCGGCTGCTGTTCTTTGGGTGATGTGATGTGTTGGGTTTGAGACAGACATAGCATTTTCTTTGATGGCCGAAAAGTTCAATTTTAGTCTTATCAGACCAGAGCACCTTCCTCCATACATTTTGGGAGTCTCCCACATGACTATTCGCATACTCAAAAGAAGCCATTTTTTTTTTTTCTGAAAGTAATGGCTTTCTTCTGGCCACTCTGCCATAAAGCCCAACTCTACGGCTTATTGTCGTCCTATGTACAGATACTCCAGTCTCTGCTGTGGAACTCTGCAGCTGCTCCAGGGTTACCTTAGCTCTCTGTGCTGCCTCTCTGATTAAGGCCTTCCTTGCCCAGTCCGTGAGTTTTGGTGAGCGGCCGTCTCTTGCCAGGTTTGCTGTTGTGCCATGTTCTTTCCATTCGGTTATGATAGATTTGATAGTGCTGGGGATCATCAAAGATTTGGATATTTTTTTTAAACATAACCCAGACTTGTACTTCTCAACAACATTGTCCCTAACTTGTCTGGAGAGTTCCTTGGTCTTCATGGCAGTGTTTGGTTAGTGGTTCCTCTTGCTTAGTTGTTGCAGCATCTGGGGCTTTTCAAAAAAGGTGTGCATATGTAATGACAGATCATGTGATGCTTAGATTGCACATAGGTGGACATCATTTAACTAATTATGTGACTTCTGAAGGTAATTGGTTGTACCAGAGCTTTTTATGGGCTTCATAACAAAAGGGGTGAATAAATACGCACATGCCAATTTTCTGTTTTCTATTTCTAAAAACATATTTTATGTATATATTTTTCTCATTTCACTTCACCAACTTAGACTATTGTGTTCTGATTAGTGATGTCCCGAACAGTTAGCCGGAGAACTATTTGCGGCGATTTTCGCATGTTCGCGTCCGCCGCGAACGGTGAACACATGCGATTTTCGGTTCGCCCCCTATACTTTATCACTGAGGTAACTTTGAACATCATTTATTTTTTTTTATTATTTTTTTTGTGTAATCTATGCCTGCCTGCCAGCGTGTGTGTGTGACAGGCTAACACCTAACAGCTTATGTTGTGCTTATTTTCACAACTCATACCTGGTGGTGTAACATACATTGAAAACAACCATTTTTTTCCTGTAATCTAATTTCAGTTGCCTGCCTGTGTCAGGCTCACAGCTTATGTTGTGCTCAGTGACATAAAACAAAACTTTTTTGACTGTAATAGATTGAATAGCAATTGCCTGCCTACAGGCGTGTGTGTGAAGCCTATTGCATCTACTCTTGCCAGTGCACAGTGATACGTCATATCTGGTGCAACGGTAGTGTACAGTGACATAAAACAACACTTTTTTGACTGTAATCGATTGAATATCAGTTGCCTGCCTACAGGCGTGTGTGTGAGGCCTACAGCGCCAACTTTTGCCAGTGCACAGTGACACTCATATCTGGTGGCACCTTAGATTGCACGCGCAGTGCCCCAAATTCGAAGTAGGAGGTCCGACCAAGCATCTTTTTCCATCTCCCTGTTCCAAAAATCAATGCCATATACACGTCCACTAATAGTGGACGTAACAGGGCTTAAACCAATAGGAATAGTACTACTTAACAGTACATACCTTATAATAACGCAGACAGAGGCAACGCAGAGAAAGGAGTCTGAAGAAGAGGAGTCAGAGGAGGAAGGTGGCTTTGAGGAGGTGAAAGACCAAACACAGCAGGCATCCCAGGGGGCTTGTTGTCTCCTTTCGGGGACCCTTGGTGGCTGGGTGGAGGAAGAGAACTTCAATGACATCAGTGAGGACAAGGAACGGGACATGGCTAGCTTGGTATCCAACCTTGTGCAAATGGGGAGTTTGTGGTTGTGCAAAGGGACTATTTGCGGTTGTTTGCGGTGTATTAAACGGGGAGATTGGTCTGTTACTGTGAAGCGGGTGTAACCCTTACACTACCTGATCGATACAACATCATACCTGATGTTTTAAAGCATGTTATTCCAAACAATTTAGGAATGTTAGGTGATTTATGCCCTTTATGGCTTAAAACCAGACTCTGCATCAACTATGTAATTTTACGTGGGAGTTTTGCCATGGATCCCCCTCCTGCATGCCACAGTCCAGGTGTTAGTCCCCTTGAAACAACTTTCCCATCACTATTGTGGCCAGAAAGAGTCCCTGTGGTTTTGAAATTCGCCTGCCCATTGAAGTCTATGGCGGTTCGCCGGGTTCGCCCGTTCGCGAACATTTGATTGAAGTTCGTGTCCGATGTTCGCAAACCGAAAATTTGATGTTCGCGACATCACTAGTTCTGATCCATCACATAAAATTCAGATTAACAAAACATTGAACTTAAGTCTGTAATATAACAAAATATGTAAAAATTCAAGGGGGGTGAATACTTTTCTAAGGCACTGTACTGTATTACAAAACACACCATCATAATCCCACTGTCATCAAATGATCTTTGTTGTTGTTTAGTCGTTCAGTTTCCCCCCACTCTCCGAGACCCTATCGACCGCAACATGTTCATCAAGTTAATGTTCATTGCATCAGTGACCTCAGATATTCATCTCCGCCTCTGTCGTCCCCTTCTCCTTGTGACTTCAATCTTTCCCAGCATCAGAGTCTTCTCTAGGGAATCCTGCTATCTCATGATATGACCAAAATATTTGAACTTCAGCCTAATGATCAGGCCTTCTAGTGAACAGTTTGTCTTGATTTACAAAAATACTGATTTATTGGATCTTCTTGCAGTCCAAGGGTTTCTAAGTAGTTTTTGCCTACACCACAATTCAAACACAATTCAGAGCCTTCCTTATGGTCTTACATCTGTGAAATACTACTGGGAATATCATAGTTCTAACTATGCAGACCTTTGTAGATAGTTTAATATCTTTACTTTTTACTAGCTTGTCCATCCTTGCCGCCATAGCTTTCCTTCCCAGAAGCAAACATATTTTAATTTAATGGCTACCAGCTGCAGAGATCTTGTATCCCAGGCAAATAAAATCTGTCACTGCCTCCACTTCTTCCCCACCTATTTGCCAGGAACTTAGATTGTCGTTTGCCATAATATTTGTCTGTTTAACATTGAGCAGCAGGCCAACTTTTGCACTCTCTTCTTTTACCCTCATTAATAGGTCCTTTGGTTCCTCCTCACTTACAGTCATCAAAGTAGTATCATCATTGTGATGCCCCATATGACCCAATGGACTTTTGGGGACTTTGGATGGTGTGGCCCCTGAGCGGAACCTGGTACCTGAAGTTAAGGACTCTGTTATTTGTGACCTTAACACACATAATTGCTAATATCAATGGCTATATAATGAAATCAGATTAAAGTCTACACTCTGGGACTTGCTCTCGTAATTTCATTTATATTAACAGTATGTATTCAACAGTGAACAACTTTTCACTGCTTAATACTTGGTATACATAATCTGTTATATGGGGAAAACTATCATTAGTAGTGTAAGAACTACATCAAATATCTAAACAGAGCAAAGGACACCTTTAGAACTAATGACAGTGTACAGAGTAACTTATATACTATCGTTAGTTCCAAAGGTGTCCTTTACTCTGTTTAGATATTTAATATCCACATCTCTTTCAATGGACATGGGACTTGTTTTAAGGACTGTGACATGTTGTTTGTATGAGTAATGTATAAAGAAATTATGTATTTTCAGAATGTGCTCGGGGCTAGTAACTTGCTTATTATTAATGGTTGAAGGCATGTTATTCATAAATAGGTTAGCAGCAGTTGTAAGTAATGCAATCTACTTCAACAGTGTTGTAAAAATTAACCGACTTGCTAATTGGACCCCCTTTCAGGCAGATGTTTGCGTTGATGGGGGAGGGGGAGACAAAAGGACCTAGAGATTAGAGAGATGGTGGGGGAATTATCCTGTCTTGAATATAGTGGGATATGTGGCCTCTATTAGGTGTATATTATGTGCAATACCAGAATCATTTAGCTCTAGCCTGATAAGCACAGATTGTAAAACAGGATGCAAGGCTAGTTAGTCACCTCCTGGATTTACTCAGTCCCATCAGGGGAGTTAGAATCAGAGAAGCTAGTGCTAACTGGCTTGTAGGCTGCTGGCCTTTAAGGGTGCATGTGGGTTTTATTGTTTATGTGTCTGTGAAAAAAAGAGTCTCTCTCTCTCTCTCTCATAAACCAATCAAATGGTCTGTGCTTCTCCTAATCCTAGACATAGAGATGGAAAAGAGTTTTATTGTTTTCTATAAAATAAAATAAACGTTGGGCTGAGCCTGTAACCTGTGATTTAGCGAGTTATTCTGAGAGATGCTCCTGATGTGATATTAATAGCTGGGCACTCAGATTAAACCCCAAATCCAAGATCTGGAGGGATTCCTGTAGAAGAAGGCAGATAAATTGGGGTGCACATGATCACCTTCTTTCTGGGTCATCACAATCGGTGTATCTGAGGCTGTTGATATTTCTTCCAGCAATATTGATTCAGATTTTGGATTCATCCAGTCTGGCCTTATGCATGATGTACACTGCATATAAGTTAAATGAATAAGGTGACAATATGCAACCTTGTCACACTCCTTTTCAGATCTTGAACCATTTTGTTGTCCAATGTTCAGTTCTGACTGTGGCTTTTTGGTCCACATACATATTCTTCAGGAGGAGGATGAGATGATCTTGCACTCCCATCTCTTTAAGAACATGCCACATTTTGTTGTCATCCACACAGTCAGAGGCTTTAGAATAGCCTATGAAGCAGAAGTAAATGCTTTTCTGGAACTTTCTTGCTTTTTCTGTTATTTATCAGACATTTTAACTCTTGTGCCTCTTCCTCCTCAAAACCCAGCTTGCACATCTGGTAGTTCCCAGTCCATTTATTGTTGGAGTCGATCTTGTAGAATCTTAAGCATTGCTTAACCTACCTGGCATGGGAAATGAGTGCAATAATTGTTTGATAATTGGAGCACTCTTTGGCACTGCCTTTTTTTAGGATTGGGATGTTGCAAGTGATAAATATCTATGAATTATAGATACATATAAAAAAACCATATCTGCTAACCTTTGTATTTGTAAACCTAGGAAGAAGTAGAAGAGGTTAAATATTTGCTCCAGCTTTTGGGTAATGTTTAGGAAGTTTAACAAGGTTGAGGCATAGTTCGCATGACAGGTGCAAGATGTCAGATTAAGATTATGTTATTAGATAGTAATTCTAGAAAAATGTGGAGGGAAAGGAAGAATATATGCTAGTTAGGTGGGAGGGGAAGTGCAGTGAAAAAAATGACAAGAAAAACTGGTGTAACCATAATGTTTGTTTGAACATTGGTATAAAAACCTTTAAGAGTATAATATGACCAGACCACCTCAGACCATCACTGTGTGTGGGTGTCTTCCTGCTTAAGCTTGAAAATAAAATCGATACTTAAGAGACGTCTGTCTTTCGCATTCTTCCTTATTCTTTTGAGGGTGACGGAAAGCCAATGAAAGTGTTTTTCTTCAACAATGTAGACTGACCTTTTCCAGTTGATTGGCCATTGTTGAGTTTTCCAAATGTGTTGGCATAAAACAAGCAACACTTTCACAGCATTGTCTTGTAGAATTTTGAAAAGTTCAATTGGGATTCCATCATCTCCTTATTATCAGCAAGCCATCAAAGGTCCGATCTCCCTTTGCTCCCCAAGATTTCTGGCTCCAGCTCATTGGACAAACTATTGAGATCATTACTGATGTTAAGATCCTTCCTGTATAGATCTTCAGTGTATTCATGCCATCTCTTTTTTATCTGATATTTTTCTGTTAATTCCCTATCATTTTTGTCTTTTATCACGCCCACTTTGGCATGAAAGGTGCCTTTGAGATGCCCAATTTTCTTGAAGAGACCCCTTGATTTGTCCATTCTGTTATCTTTTTCGATCTCTTTACATCGCTCAGTGTAGAATGTCTCTTTGTCTCTTCTTGCTATCTTCTGGAATTCTGCATTCAGTTGGACAAATGTTTTCCTATCTCCACTATCTTTCCTTCTTACCTGGGCTACTTTCAAAAGCTCATCAGATAGACAGTTTGTCTGCTTACTTTTCTTTCTTTTAGGGACTTTCTTTGTTGCTGTTTTCTGGATAATGTTGCAAGCTTCGGTCCAAAGTTCTTCAGGCATTCTCTCTTCCATGTCTAGTCCCTTAAATCTATTGTTTACTTCCACTGCATATTCACAAGGGATATTATTTATTTTGTATCTACTTTGTCTGATGATTTTCCCTCTTTAATTCAGTTTAATTCTGCAATAAGAAGCTCATGGACTGAGCCGCTGTCAGCTCCAAGTCTTGTTTTTGCTGATTCTATAAAACTCCTCCATCTTTGGCTGAAAGGTATATAATCAATCTGATTTCTGTGTTGTGCATCTGGTTATGACCATGTGTAGAGTCATCTCAGAGGCTGTTGGAAGAGGGTGTTTGCTACGACCAGAGAATTACCTTGAAATAATTCTACTAATCTCTGACCTGCTTCATTTTGTATTTCAAAGGCAAACTTGCCAGTTATTCCAGGTGTCTTTTGGTTCCCTACTTTAGCATTCCAATCTCCTTTGATGACAGTAACACCTTTTATTGGTGTTATATCTATGACGTTGAAATGTTGAATATCTTTGTAGGATTGGAAACAACTTCAGCCTCTTCAGCATCCATGGATGGAGCATAAACTTGGATCACTGTGATGTTAAATGGTTTGCCTTGAATTTGAATTGAAATCATTCTGTAATTTATTGGGTTGCAACCAAGGACTGCTTTGGCCACCCTTTGATTGACTATTAGGGCTTCTCCACTACTTCTGTGGGGCCACAGTAGAAAATCTGGTGGTTGTCTGATTTGAAATGTCTGATGTGATATGTCCCATTTCATTTAAGTTCACTAATTCCCAGGATATCAATGTTTAACCTTGTCATCTCATTATTGACCACATCTAGTTAGCCTTGGTTCATAGTTTTAACATTCCAGGTTTTAATACTGAATTGTTTTTTGCAGAAGTGGATTTTTCTTTCCCCTTCAGACACATCTGCAGCTCGGTGTCCTTTCTGCTTTGGACAAACCACTTATTAGATCTGGTGTTACTTGTACTTGCACTCTGCTCTTCCTCAGTAATTTGTTAGGCACCTTCTGACCTGAGGGGTTCATCTTCCGGTGCCATATCATTATGACAGGTTGTGCCTGTCCATAAAGTTTTCTTAGCAACGTTACTGCAGTGGGTTACAGATTCCTTCTCTAGTGGACCGCAATTTGTCAAGTGATCTAACAAACACAAAATGCATTACACATAAAGAGTGATAAAATGGATTTTTCCAAAAATGTTTTATCTCTTTGGCTTTATACTGATGCTAATGCTATTAGTTTATTACAAACTTTCCAAATTGTGCTTTTGCCTTGAAGTACAGTGACCCCTTAAAACAAGTAAATCCTGTTACCTTGAATACTTTTTGTGTTCATACAACTTGATTAAAAATATATATACAGAGCTACGGAATATGTTGGCGCGATACAAATAAAAGATAATAATAATATACTATTCACCCAGGTAAACAGTAAAGGACCACAGCAGACATGTAATCCATGAGCATAAAATTAGAAGAAGCTTTGTGAATACCATGTAGTTAAGATAGGGCAAGATGCCCACTTGCAGTTCTAACATGTCATATTTTATAAGGTTGTTCATGTTAAAATTCCATCCCTTCCTTTTCAGAACCTCAGACAAATGCAGTACAATCACATTTTGTACACTAACCAAATAAAATATTGCTGTTAATGGACTTCTGCATTTCAAGAGAAAAGGCAGTCTATAGCATTCATTTGATAACTGAATAAGATTGAAATTGAAACCACATCCCTTCCCTCTCACTAGCCCAGAAGCAGGACGGTGTATCAAAAAATGCAACCATAGCAATCCAGAAATATAAACACCCCTCTTGCACATACAGCTTCCACCACTGTATCATAGATCCCTCCAGGTTACTGCAGAGGCATCAACATTTATTTTTTTCTAATTAAAAAATAGCTGTATTACTTTTTTCCTTCTCAATTATGCTCCTAGACTCAAAGTTTTCAAACATATATGTTTTTTTTATTGTGCAATGGTCCTTTAAAAAATTTGGTGAAGCAGAAAACTAATTAGCAAGAACTATCAGCCTTTTTAAATTGCAATTCTGCAAATTCTAAAGGCCTCTATATAAGCACACAGCATATTTTTTTTACAGAAGTTTTTAGTTAGTGAAGACTTTGCTTTTGGATAGAAGATCACTGACTAAAAACTTATGTAAACAAAAGTTGCTATGTGCTTATATAGAGCCCTTTAGAATTTGCCGAATTGCAATTTAATAAGGCTGTATATGTTTGTAACACACATAACTAAAGACTAAGGCCCTCATTCAATTGCGATTTGGCCAATTGAATAGGGCTCTAAATAAGCACATAACATATTTTTTTAAAGAAGTTTTTAGTTAGTAAACATCTATCCAAAAGCAAAGTTTTCACTAACTTAAAACTTATTTAAAAAAATATGTTATGTGCTTATTTAGAGCCCTATTCAATTGGCCAAATCGCAATTGAATGAGGGCCTAAGTGACAATAATGTAGAAATAAATAAGCCTGTCCTATTCACAGAAAAGCCATAAGGTAAAGACCAAGAAAAGGAATAAATAATATATTGAATATGAATAAATAAATAAAACAAATTTTATATATATATATATATATATATATATAAATATATATATATATATATATATATATATATATATATATATGTGTGTGTGTGTTTTCGCTTTTTCCCTTTGCTATAAAGTTTGTCGGGTTTCGCCAGATTGGACTTTTTTACAGGTGTATAATGCCCTTTGCATATGTATGTTTGACCTTTGAAATAGTGTCTTCTACAGTATTAAATTAGAATTTGTTCACTTCAATTAGCGGGCACCTGAAAATCAGTCTTTAGCTCCTGTACATACTCGGGTTTCCATAACAAAGATAATTAAGGTGAGTAATAGCATCAGTATCAGTACATAAGACATTACATTGAGGTAATGCTGCAGCAACCATTATTCCAAAAGCAAATGTTATCACTATTTTTCCTGAACCATTGATAAGTAAAACAGAGGCTTTGTGTTTGACCTCAAACTGCTCATATATTAACTATACAGAAAAATTTGGTCCTATTCAAGGAGCACTCAGACATAATGCAATGAAGATGTGCATTGAATAACAAGTGTATTTTTATCATACATAGGACACTGTAAGACCATGTACTAATCATTTGTGATTTCTTTAGCGCTAAATATAAAGATGCTAGCTGTAATGAGCTTAAAATGAAAAGTATGTTAAAATTGATTTTGCGTTTTATATACAACATGCAACAGATATATTTGATCCATAAATTAGTACTCTGTTGTGAAACAGAGGGCCAAGTGTACTTAATAAAGTGATGGACAACACCTATAGAAAATTCCATTTGGGGTATATGTACTACGATTTGACATCTCCATGAGCTCTCCAACACTTTAGTAGATATGGTGCAGTGCATTTATATTAACAAACGTACACTAGACAAAAACTATTGCACTGATATTGACAGGCTAATTGTTTGACTTCTAGGACTGTTTGCTCTTTTCTTGATCCTATCTGCTGACCATCAAATTCATGCATTTCGCTCTCGTGCTATTTTTTCTGCTTAATTGTGCAGAGTAAATTGACACAAACATGACTGCTCTAAAAGCATCAAGCAGAGAAATATTCAGTAGCCATGGTTGTTAGTGTGATCTCCAGCAGCTAAATAATTATTTCACTGGTACCCAAATCAGACTTTAGGGAACCATCAACAGTCCAACATTTAGAAAGACGATGCAGTTATGGCTAAATTGTTGTCTACTGGCTGATTAACTCCTATATAATTTAACAGGTTTCTTCCTAAATATGGACCACAAGTAGGTGTTCCATGACTACTGGTCTTGGGAGCCATTGTCTTAGTTTAGAAACTATATTGTTGGTTTTGGGATAGCAGAAGCTATTAAAGGGGCAATATGCACATTGTTTTCATTGGTCAAAGAAAGACCTATGCTTCTAGCTACAGGGATGAGATCCCAGTAAGGGCCAAAGCCCAGGTTCCTTGTGACACCTATGGTCTAGTCAAAAATACATGTCACTGCTATCCTACCCTATTATGTTTATAATTCTTTCTTGCTGATTTAAATGTTTTTGGTGTCTTATTTTTTTCATTTTGTAGACCACATTACAGTCTACAAGAATACCATGTACGGATATAAATAAAGAAGATTTGATGCATTTGTTATTAATAGGGAAATCGTCTATTTAACTAGAGCATTAAACCATTTTCTTTGCTATCAAGAACTTAGCTGTGGTACTTAAGGTGTTAATTTGCGGTCAAAAGGAAAATAGGGGTTACATGTTAGCAATCTGTGTGGGTTAATAATAATTATTACTGTATAGAATATTAAAAAGTCTGTTGTTCTTGATTCTAATTTATCCATGTTCTCTGGTATAGTAAATTACGTCCCTTTTACACACTACATAGTTAATTTTCCCTTCCCACAACTAACATATCCCTCTCCTTTGCCCCACAAAACACATTACACCTTGTAGCTATCACATATATTTGACCCTCTATCAAACTTCTTCGACCACAATGCTCTCAAAACATGGTATGCCCTTCAGTTCCCATTCACATGAGGTGCGATGTTCTGTCCTTCAGTCGTTTCCGACTTGCAGTGACCATATGGATGCAGCACGCCAGACACATATGTCTGTGCTTCTGTTTGTACTTATCCAGATCTATGCTATGACCTGCCCATCTTGGCTGCCCCTACATGGTATAACTCACAGCTTCATTTAGGTACCCAAGCCCCTTCAACATGACAAGGTAGCAATCCAGAAGGGGTCCCATTCACATGTACTTGAACAATCTAACAGCCCTATTAAATTCCCCAACATGTAAAACTGTAGCCCGTAACATAGCTTGCAAGACTTACAGCTATTAAATTGGCCTCTTAAAGCTACCCGCAAACGAGCTGTGGGTTACATGCAGCAAAACCATACGGGATGTCGAAATCTGAACTCCATTGCTGCAAATCCTTTGATATATCAGACCCGTAACTGTAATACTGTACTTATAATTAAAGGGAAAGTGATGTTAGGTATTAAAATTAATAGCACAACATTCTCAAGCTCGCAAATCTGCAATACTTTTTTTTTCTGTTCAATTTCCATGCTATATCGATCCCGGCATTCAATGTGTTAATACATATTATTGAACTTTCATGGATTAGAATATCATATTTACTGATTTATTAATATTGTGGAATGTGGGTCCGATCGTAATTGAAACCCGTAAGGCTTTGAAATCTAACGACCATTTTTCAGTGACGTGTTTGACTAATTGATCATGTTCATGGCCGCACATAAAACGTGCGCAAGAATGGTTTACGGGTTTGCGTCTTCGGCCCGTTGGTCGCAGAATGGTTAAATGTAATAGCTCTGTAATGTAGCAGAATCTCAAGCCCGTAGGCTTTGCGGGTTTTGTGCCATTGCTGCTATGGGCTTGGAATTTAATGGGGCTGTAAGAGTCTAATCTACGAGTCTGAAAGTGATGAGATTTGGATATGATGCCTTTAACTACAGTCTCATAGAGACATATTTATAAGCAGCTTTGAGCTGACCCCCTTGTATTACCCTTTTTGCTTCTGGCACTTTGTGGAAAACACAGGACATGCACTGATGCCCTGATATAGTCATATAGTACTTCCACAGTTCAATCACCCTTGCTGAGGAGAACCCTTTTCTTTCTTTAAAGTGGAATCCTTTTCCTTGTCTTCTTGTCAGTTGAAAACCTCTTAGCACAAAAAGTTTACTTGACAAACCCATATATTCACCCTGGATGTATTTAAATAAGGTAATCATATCTCCTCTTAGATGCCTTTTTTCTAGAGACAATACGTTTAATTTGGTTAGTCTTTCTTCATAACTTAGCCCCTGCATTCCCCCTTATTAGTTTTGATCCCTTCTCTGTACCTTTTCCAGCTCTAAAATGTCATTTTTATTATTATGAAGTGGTGCCCAAAATTGTACGCCCTATTCCAAATGAGGGCGTACTAGAGATTTGTATAGTGGTAGAATTCTATTTGCTTCCATGGCTTCTATACCCTTTTTAATACATGCTAATATGTTACTTGCCTTTGCAGCTGCTGCTTGGCATTGAGCACTGCTACCTAGGTGGTAGTCCACAAGCACTCCAAAATCCCTTTCAATATCTGATACCCCTAGATTTGCTCTATTAAGATTATACATTTGATGACTATGAAGCCAAAAATATTCTAAAATTTTTATGTTTTAAGACAGAAAAACACTTTTCCTCAATATCTACTTCTATTTCATCTATGATTTATAGCTCCTTCTTTCATATTGATTTATTCCATCATTTATTCCATTTAACCATTAGTGCTATGTAACCACAAAACGGGGTAACTTTTTTGTCCTGCCGCGTAGGGGTTCGGGGAAGAATGTTTGTCCCATCAAGTGAAATAGACAGGCTATCACTAGGATAGAGTCAGAAGGTGTGTGGATAGCAATGTCAAGTGGGTGTAGGGGATAAGGGATACATGTATGTTACATTTATCCAGCTCACAAATAATTTATATGAATGCCTCACTAACTAGTGAACCAAAATTAAAATGATTTGCGCACTCTGCAATGTCCTTGTTTATATTAACAAATCCATTTAGTATATTTAATGTGTGTAAATAAAACACAGGCTTACAAAAGCCAACACAATTAACCTTCCTGTGTGAGAAACATTATTATAGCTATTTGTTGAAGTTTTTACTTTTCCTGTTTATTTTAGAAAATGAATGGAGAAGTTTTGATTGAATGGCAGAATTTTGGAATGCACAAGAGTGGGAGGGAAGGCTTATGTTACAGACAATTGATCAATAGAAAGAAAGAATTTGCCAGGAAAGCATTACTAAGCTGTTGAAAATATCAATAACACCAGACAGTAACAAAAACATGTTAGTAAGGTTATCTGTAGGCTCAGCTCGTAGCAGATGTATATTATATATATATTATTAATGTATACATAAAAATACAGAACAGTGTGATAATGTCATATTTTCTTGGCTTCAACAAGGTCTCATTATTTAATATGTAGACAACTGCCCTCAGAAATTCTGGAAAATTTTGAGTATTTTGCTGGAGTCTTTTTAATGTATTCATATATGGTTCCTATTCCAAAGATTCATTAGAAAGAAATTGAGCTCTATGAAATTGTCAAAATCAAAATTACTGAAGCCCATAAAGTAGCGCACAAAAGCTACTGATGTTCAATTGGCCTCCTTTTGCTACCCTCAATCTATTTGCGAGCTACAAGCTGAAAACTCCTGCGGTTGTCAAAATCGTATCTTCAACCCAGCTAAGCCTTTGATCTTTCAAGCCTACAAATGGTACAATCGCTAAAATCACAAATCTCATTTTTTTACAACAATTCCACAAGCTCGCAATTGCCTTCAAACCCGTAAATGGCAAATGTAGCGAAAAATTCTGCGAGAGAGGCACAAAGGGGTTAAACATCAGTTCTTAACATTGCCAATAAAAACAGAAGGAGTTAATACATATCAGGACACCCACATGGACTACAACAGTTTCTTCATTCATTTTTATAGATTTTTACATTGCTGGATTGCAAGCCTGTTCTCATATTGGACATCTAAACACTAATTGATTGATGTTCAAACTACATGTTTTACTTATATCATGATGACGGTCTCATTTACTATTGGCTGTTTCTAAATCATTACTTATGGACTTGCTTAATTGATCATGCCCTGAAGTGCTACGTACGGTTACATGGTTTATGGATATGGCTTTGGATCTGGCCATGTAATTGCAGGCTTGTTCAATTAAATCGATTTGTAACTGTTGCAATTTTCCAGACTTACCGCCTGTATGAATGAAACTGCGGGCTTGGAATTTAATAGGGCCCATTGTTTTTATAAAGGCTGCTCTGCATCATCAAAATTGATGTACAGTGCTTTGCAAAAGTATTCATGCCCCTTGGCATTTTTCGTGTTTTGTTGCCTCACAACCTGGAATTAACATGGATTGTTTAAGGATTTGCATCATTTAATTTACAGAACATGCCAACAACTTTGAAGAAGTTTTTTTTAAATTATTCTGAAGCAAACAACAAATACGACAAAATAACACAAAAAGTAAATGTACATAACTATTCACCCCCCTAAAGTCAATACTTTGTAGAGCCACCTTTTGCGGCAATCACAGCTCCAAGTCACTTTGGATAAGTCTCTATGAGCTTGCCACATCTTACCACTGGGATTTTTGCCCATTCCTCCTTGCAAAACTGCTCCAGCTCCTTCAAGTTGGATGGTTTGCGCTTGTGAACAGCAATCTTTAAGTCTGACCACAGATTTTCTATTGGATTGAGGTCTGGACTTTGACTAGGCCATTCCAACACATTTACATATTCCCCATTAAACCACTCAAGTGTTGCTTTAGCAGTGTGTTTCGATCATTGTCCTGCTGGAAGGTGAACCTCCATCCTAGCCTCAAATCATGCACAGAGTGGTATAGGTTTTGCTCAAGAATATCCCTGTATTTAGCACCATCCATCTTTCCCTCAACTCTGACGAGTTTCCCAGTCCCGGCTGCTGAAAAACATCCCCACAGCATGATGCTGCCACCACCATGTTTCACTGTGGGGATGGTGTTCTTTGGGTGATGTGATAGGTTGGGTTTGAGCCACACAAAGCATTTTCATTGATGGCCGGTTTATCCTCCCTCACTGATGTCTGGAGCCCTGTAGCCTTCTTCACCCTATAGATTCTCTCAGAGTCCCACTTTGTTTGCTGTAACAAATATACCGTATATACTCATGTATAATCCGAGTTTTTCAGCCCTTTTTTTAAGGCTAAAAAGGGCCCCCTCGGCTTATACTCGAGTCACTCCCCTCCATGTCTCTCTAACCCCCCGTGTCTCTCTAACCCTCCCGTGTCTCTATAACCCCCCCGTGTCTCTCTACCCCCCGTGTCTCTCTACCCCCCATGTCTCTTTACCCCCCATGTCTCTCTAACCCCTGTGTCTCTTTCCCTCCCCCTCCTCATCCTCAACCCCCCTCCTCATTCTAATCCCCCTCCTCATTCTAAACCCCCTCCTCACTTTACCCCTCTAAATACTTACCCCTCTCCCTTTCCCCTCACTTACCTTCATCTGTAGCTTCTCCTCTGGCCTCAGCTCCTTCCTGCGTCGGCACCCGGTATATGCTAATGACGTAGCGGGTGCCGACGCAGGAAGGAGCGGAGGCTGGAGGAGAAGCTGCAGATGAAGGTAAGTGAGGGGAAAAGGAGAGGGGGAGGTATTTAGAGGGGTAAAGTGAGGAGGGGGGTTTAGGATGAGGAAGGAGGTTGAGGATGAGGAGGGAGGTTGAGGAGGGAGGTTGAGGATGAGGAGGGGGGTTTAGGATGAGGAGGGGGGTTTAGGATGAGGATGGGGGGGTTTAGGATGAGGATGGGGGGGGTTGAGGATGAGGGGGAGGGGGTTGAGGGTGAGGATGGGGGTTGAGGATGGGGGTTGAGGAGGCGGGTTGAAGTTGAGGAGGGAGGTTGAGGAGGGAGGTTGAGGATGAGGAGGGAGGTTGAGGATGAGGAGGGGGGTTGAGGTTGAGGAGGGAGGTTGAGGAGGGAGGTTGAGGATGAGGAGGGAGGTTGAGGATGAGGAGGGAGGTTGAGGATGAGGAGGGGGTTGATTTTGAGGAGGGAGGTTGAGGGTGAGGAGGAAGGTTGAGGATGAGGAGGGGGGTTGAGGTTGAGGAGGGAGGTTGAGGAGGGGGTTGAGGATGAGGAGGGGGGTTGAGGAGGGAGGTTGAGGTTGAGGAGGGAGGTTGAAGAGGGAGGTTGAGGTTGAGGAGGGAGGTTGAGGTTGAGGAGGGAGGTTGAGAATGAGGAGGGAGGTTGAGAATGAGGAGGGAGGTTGAGAATGAGGAGGGGGGTTAAGGAGGGAGGTTGAGGATGAGGAGGGAGGTTGAGGATGAGGAGGGAGGTTGAGGAGGGAGGATGAGGAGGGAGGTTGAGGAGGGGGTTGAGGATGAGGAGGGGGGTTGAGGAGGGAGGTTGAGAATGAGGAGGGGGTTGAGGAGGGAGGTTGAGAATGAGGAGGGGGGTTGAGGAGGGAGGTTGAGAATGAGGAGGGGGGTTGAGGAGGGAGGTTGAGAATGAGGAGGGGGTTGAGGAGGGAGGTTGAGAATGAGGAGGGGGGTTGAGGAGGGAGGTGGGAATGAGGAGGGGGGATGAGGAGGGTGATAAGGGAGGGGTGGAAGAGACACAGGGAAGGGAGAGGGGGGAAGAGACACAGGGAAGGGAGAGGGGGGAAGAGACACAGGGAAGGGAGAGGGGTGAAGAGACACAGGGGAGGGAGAGGGGAGAAGAGACACAGGGGAGAGAGGGGGGGGCACAAGAAAAGGGCACACAAGAGGGGGACACAGAGGGCACAAGAGGGACACAGGGGGCAGCACATTTCCCACCCTCGGCTTATACTCAAGTCACTAATTTTTCCCAGTATTTTGTGGTAAAATAGGTGCCTCGGCTTATACTCAGGTCAGCTTATACTTGAGTATATACGGTATTAACTTGTTCCTTCCTTTAAAGTCTTTAGATAACTGCTCCAAGAAAAAAAAAAAGCTGTAATTCATTATTGCTATTGCCTTAAAACAAGTATGCAAAACATTTACAGAGAGATTATAATTTATGGTCCCTTAAGGACCCACAGGCTTGTCTCACTCAGTATATGTTCTGGTGCAGCTGAACTAGAAATACTCAAATAAATACATGTAAACCCTGCTTAAAGCTACCCCGATGAGCACTGATTCGCTATAGAGCTCTTTTTAGTTCTAATTACCCGGTCTGCTTTAAATCTGGTGATAGCATGATTTTAGCTTGCCAAATCTTGTTTGGCTACTTAAATCCTTGTTTTGCTCTGTAAAATTCACCCTAGCCCTGTGTGAGCAATATGGCGTTTAAATGCCCCATTTAGTGCTGTTTCATCTAGTGCTCCTGAATGTAGGAAGGCATGTGAAGCACTAAAGGGGATATTCCTATATATGATTTGAGTGCTGCAAAATTTCACTCTGCACCAGCTAAATCTGGGTAGAGCAAGAGCAAAATAATAAAAAAAAAACAGTACAATAGTTGTTCATAATCATTGACTTGTAGAAGTCCAGGTCTTCACTGTTGCAGAAACATCATCAGCTCCAAGCTACTGTCTTTCTGTGTTTGTGTCTTCATATACCCTATACAGAGCCCCATGAACCCTTAATTAACCCTATAACTCATGGGGCTCTTTACAAATTGCTCCCACCATTCTGATTGGCTCACACCTTGGCGCCTTCTGATTTGCTGACATAGCCTTTTCAGCTAATCAGAAGGCGCCATTGCCAATTTCCTACTGGAAGAAGCTTTGGAGGCCTCATTAGCATGAGAGCGCGAAGCTCCGTTAGTTTTTTTAATGTATTTTTTTAGAGTGCAGATTCTTCAAGGGCCCAGCCGGGGCAGGAAAGGAGAAAGCCGGGGACATTGTGGACAGGTAAGTTATACATTTATAATGTGTATTGTTTATTTATGTGTGTGTTTGTGAATGTGTATTTGTGTACTAATGTGATGTTTCTTTTTTCCAGGGGCTGAGCCGAAGAACAGAAGAAGATGGACGGGGACATGGTGGAAAGGTGAGTTCAATACTGTAATCATAAAGTTTATTATATGTAATGTTAAATTATGTAATAATTTGATGTTTCTTTTTTGTCCTAAGGGGTGCGATCTGAAGGGATATCTGCAAAGGTAAGTGTTTTTTTTTCTATTTTAGCTTAGATTTAAGTGGTAATGTCTAGATAGGGGGTTATGTCTAGATAGGGGGTTATGTCTAGATAGGGGGTAATGTATAGATAGGGGTAATGTCTAGATAGGGGTAATGTCTAGATGGGGGGTTACGTATAGATAGGTGATAATGTATATATCAGGGGTAATGTCTAGATAAGAGCTAATGTATAGATAGGGGGTTATGTATAGTTAGGGGGTAATGTATAGATCGGGGGAAATGTCTAGATAGGGGGTAATGTATAGATAGGGGAAAATGTATTGTAGTTAGGGATATATTTGTAATGTCTTTATTACTGTTCTGTTATGCATCTTTGTGTATGCCTTTTCTTTGCAGGTGTGTAATATTTTTTTTATTTTTTGTAGTGGGGGGTTTGTGATGTTCTTTTTTTATTTTTGTAGTGAGGGGGGGGTTGTAATGTTCTTTTTTTTGTACCTTAGTTTTTTTTTTTGGTAACATAGTTTTTTTTAGTTTTTGTACCATAGTTTTTTTTTATTTTCTGTAATTAGTGGGGTGGGAGTTTAATAGGGTGTTATGTAGGTAGTGTTAGATAGGTAGGGGTTAATAGATTAGGGTAGAGGGGGGGGTTAGTTTAGATTTTAGTGTTTTTTTGTGGGTGAGAATAGTGTAGCGTAGTGTTTGTACTTAGTGTCATGAGGGTCCTGGAGGACCCTCATGGCACTTATGGGGCAATAATAGGATTGTCATTGTCCTTTAAGGGTCTTCATAGACCCTTATGGGACTGATTGGGGTAAACAGAGGCTTATGGGGGTCTGTATAGACCCCCATAAGTGATGGGGTTACATAGGCTTAAATGGGTTAAACAGGACCAGAAGGGGTTAAATAGGCCCAGTTAGGGTTAAGGTTCAGATAGGTGTAAATAGGCCCAGTTAGGGTTAGGTTGCCCCAGTAAGGGTTATTAGGTCCAGATAGGGTTAGATAGAGCCAGTTAGGGTTAGATAGGGTTTAGTATGGGTTAATGGGGTATAGTTAGGGTTAAAGGGTTAACGGGGTATAGTTAGGGTTAATAGTGTAGTGTAGTGCTTAGACTTTGTCATGAGGGTCCTGGAGGACCCTTATGGCACTTGTAGGGTAAACCTAGAGGTTAATAGTGTCCTATAGGGGTTTATATAGACCCCTATTGGACTGAGGGGGTTAATTTTAGTCTCATGGAGCTCTGTATAGAGCCACATGAGTTATAGGGTTAACTTTAGTCTCATGGGGCTCTGCTGATCGGGGACCCCCACTGCAAGGAGTTAATGTGGGGAGGCTGCAGAGGTTTCGATATCGACCCCTGCAGCATGGGGATGTGTCTAGGGAGCAGGGGGGAGCATGTATAAGCTTTTCTAGGATCCCTTGCAAGCACTTTTTTGTACCCGTAGGGATTCTTCAGAGGTGCAAGGTTCACCTCATAGATTTATGGCTGCGTGCTACTACATAGCTCTCCCGGAGCCTATTCTCTAACATTTTTGGGTGTAATCTCGCAAAGCAGACTGCAAGGGACATATTGTAGAATCGGTCCTCGCAAACAGCAAAAAAATGTCTTTTGCGAGGACAGAGGGAACTACGAGGGCTAATTTAATGAGACTGTTAGAAATTAGTTGCGATGAATGATTACCCCTAATCAAATGTTCAAATGGCAAATATTGGGGAGTATTGTTTAAATCATAACCCAACTCAAAGACCCTAGATTTTACTACTCCATACTCTCGCCATGAAAAATGTATATTTTGACAATTAGTTGTCAAATACGTTTCAGAAACAAATGAGTTATTATCAAATAAGTCTCCTATACACACTAAATCCTACTGTTTTCCATTTAGTAATAGGGAAATGATGATTTTTCTCAAAAATGGTCTCTAAGGGGGACACTAAAGAGGGTATATTAGTAGTTTTTAAATTGTTATTTTTATACCAAAATTTTAGTAGGGAGACAATCCCCTTGAATAGATTCTGAAATAGTGCCGCATCAAATTTTGGAAGCCACAGGAAGGAACTACATGGGTATCTCTTAAGTACTATATCTTCTTCAATTGTTTTCCATTTAGAGATAATTTTATGAGAATTCCAGCCATAAAAGTGGCTCAAAATTATAGACTCATGTATATCTGATATTAATCGTGAGGCTAATAATTCTCACAGAACATTTTCAGCTTCATACACCCAACCTTCTTCTGCTCTGATAGCTTATCCTTCACAGGCTCAGCAAACATAACCTCTGCAAGGGCCGCTTCTGGCTGTTCTAAGTGTGCACCTTATCTGCCTCACTGTACCTAACAGGCACCCTTGGTACCACTTTACTTTCCATCTTGTAACTCTTTATTTCTGTTAGGAAGGACCTCTCAGAATTTTGGTTTTGCTGGAATGTAATCCAGTTGTTCAGCGGCTCCAGGCTTAAACTCTAAATGGCACAGAGGTGCCATATTCCTCTTAATCTCAAATGGGGCAAACTTCACACACAGATTATCACCTGATTTAGGAGCCTTTTGAGTTTTGTGTTTCTGGAAAAACATTGTGTTTTCAGCATTCTTGGCTTTCACCCACTTTTCTTCCTCTATTAACTGCCTCTACTAATTTTTTTTCTGTTTTTTCTTCTTGCTTTGAATCCAAGGCTTCCAGCTTTTCATCTTTCTTCTCTTCCTTTAGCTGCAGCTTCTCCTCCGCAGCTTCACAGGGAACTCCATGTACAGCTGAATAATCTATTCATATTCAACAGAAGAATCTCTTCTGTCTTGCTCATTAGGTCCTCCATGAATAACTCTGGCTGCTCAGCCTTACTTTCTTCCTCCTTCTATCTCTCCTGTAAAAGCTGCAGACCAAGCTCTGCACTCAATGCAACACCTTATGTACACAGGTTCTGGAGCTCAGTGCCAGTCTCATCTGGACAAGCCAACTGTGCCTCCAAGATGGGCCACCTTCTGCTCTTTATATTTATATATATTTAACAGCAAGCTCCATCTCCCTCAGAGCTGCTTCCCTCTGCTGCAGGGTATATCCTATCTTTTGTAGCTGAAAGGAGGGAATAGTGATTTCTGATTCTCTTTGAGACAAACAATAAGTGAGGAGATATCGCTCCTAAAGTTGACCATTTTGCTGCAGCTCCTGCACAACTTGCTCCTACACTTAAACATGGGATGACTCTCCCTCTGCTCCAGGATAAACATATGTGTCTTTTTCCCGTAAGGCATCTTGTTGCCCCCAAACACATGCTTCTTCCACTCAGGAATACAATTGGGTATCATCCTGATACCCCTCAAATCAGCAACAATTTGCCTGCATTCATTGTCAAACTTCTTCAGTCCCTTTGGGATGGAGTACATTTCTGCTTTTTCTTGTGCTTATTCACCCTCTTGTCTCTGCTTGGACAAAGCAGTTTGTATTATTGCTGCCTAAGACATAGAGTTGTCTGGATACTTCTCAAAGTTAATGGGACAATGTCCGTTATCTGCTTAATATGTCCTCTCAGGGACAGTATTTCTTCTTCCACCAGTGTCTACTTTCCTGGGCAGGAAATCTTTAATTTTTAACCACACATATCCTTTTTTTTTTTTACAGTAATTGTAGCATGATTTTATAGCAATTTAGTGAGAGGTTTAGCCCCAAGTTCAGAGATTATTCCATACCACAGTGGTTGTTTAAAATTTAATTTTTCTCTTAAACGCATCCATCTGGTCTCATCCTTTATCCATGCAGAACTGGCCATGGTGAAAATTGACATTGGAACTAGCCAAGATATTATAAATGTTAAGACTACCATTGTATATCATTGATTTGTCCAATTTGGGTTTCTGAAAGGTCTTCACTTAGCAGATAGCTATTAAACACCATCCGCAAATTAACAAATGACAGAAGGCACAAATCAGTGCATGGAACAGTTTCATATATCTTTCATGCTTGACCAGTGGAATTCTTCAAACATGTCCTTCTGAAGACCTCTTTTTTTAAACAGCTCATGGCTACCATCCTAATGTCCAACCCTTGAATTCTATATATGTCTAAAATTGAATAAATTATTTCTAATGGCTCTATTTTTTTTATTTTTTTTTGTATTTATGTATTCCTGGCCAGGCTTACTCCTATTTTTTGTATCTGAGCACCATTTGACTTATTAGTCTTTTTGCCTAAATTTTGCTTGTGGTAATATATATCAAATATATAAAACCACAAACAGTTTTTCTCTCAATATCATATAGTAAATGAGTTCAACTTAATCAACATGCTCACTAGCTACAATGCCTATGAAATGATATGGGTGTGCTTCACTGATCCAGTTTGACCTCCTTTTGACATCTTCACTTGATGCCACTTGATATCACCCTTTGCCTTTAACCCTGATTTTCCACCTACCTGTCCTGATCTTTTGCCTGTGAACGCTTGCTACCCAAACATTTTCATTGAGCTGTGCTTCCTTTATCTTTCGTACATAGATTTAGTTTCTCTCAATACCCTCTGTAAAGACAACTTTATTTCAATCAACAGCAAGCCAATCTTGATTTCCACTGTACAGATTGTGTGGTATTCTGACATATCTCCATGACACTACCCATAATGTTGTTAATGGTGGCTCCTTTTTGTGCTTAGGATGGGATGTTTAAATACTTTGAATGACAATTATTGTACAGGACCGAACAGTGCCTTAAGGTAGTATGATTTTGTAACTGTGTTACAAAGCATGGGCTTTAAGCTTTGTAAAAAATGTAGCCCAGAGGCTTCTCGAGTTATGTGTATTATAGAACTCTATACTTTTTCCATTTTCATATGAAAGGCCAGGCAGCTTACCTGACCCTGCCTCTCAGAGTAACTAAACCTTTGCCTTGAGCTTTCTGAACTTTCACCCAGCACAAGGAACATTCCTTACAAAAAAGAAGTATGTAACATGATATATCAGAAAAAGCAGATAATAGGCTATTAGTATGTACATCTGATCTTTTCTCTGTTGTATCATCTTTATTGTAAATGTTTCTTGTGTAAATTACTAATCAGTGACTGAAAGCTGATCTCAAACATGTATCATCAGCCTATGGTGTACAGAACACAAAATCATTAACTTATCTTATTTCTTGAAATAAGAACTAATGCAGAATTCACAGCTCGTCCAAATCCAGATTATAGTTTAAGCATTAGATTTGTTTGGTATTGTCAGAAGAAATAATTATTAGGTCAATGTTCAAAAGATTCCAGGTCAATTCATGTCAGATATCTCCAAGACGTTGCATTTTTTACATTTATGCTGCTCTAAGCTCATTTGAATATGTGTCACCCCACCCCACAATGACGACACACCATTCCCCTTACAAACAAACACACACACATATATATGCATATATACTGTACCTATATTGCTATCTTGTCGTGATGAAGGGGCATTTGTACTTTAATGAAGATGTAAGCTAAACCATGCAGGGTCATCCAAGATGACCTGGTCATTGCAGAGAGGTCAGACAAATCATGGTCCACTGGAGAAAGAACTGAAAACCATATGGATAAGCACAACCAGACATAAAATGTACCTGGCATGCTGCAGTCCATGGAGAGTCGAACACGACTGACTGACTAAACAAGAATATCAATATATATTATATTTTCCTTTCAATGTGATTTTGTGAGATGTTCATAACATCAGTTTTATTTAAAAAGCTCCTCCAGTCAATTGTCTCTTTTTTCAGACATGAAAGATTCCTATCTGAATAACGTTCTTGTCTTAATCTCCTAAAAAAAGGCTCTTGCAATTCTACTTATGGCACAAATGAGAGAATTTGGCAGGCATAATAAAGCTTTGGGGATCATTAGAGACTTAAAGGGCCACTGTAAATTGGTATAAAATTCAAATTCTTGTGAATATTACAAATGAACAACATTAGCAGGAATCAGTTTCCTGCCTGGGTCAATACTCCTTCTCTAATTATCCAGGAAAACCCTGAATGCCCTTTTTATTTAAAAATATATCCAATCCCTTTTAAAGTAATTTATCTATCTATCCACTGTCACCACCTCCTTTGGTAGAGAATTCTACAGTTTAACCAACCTTCCTGTGAAGAATCATATCCCCTATTAAATGCCTTTTTTGTAGAGAAAATACGTTTAATTTGGTTAGTCTTTCTTCATAACTTAGCCTCTCCATTCCCCTTATTAGTTTTGTTGCCCTTCTCTGTACTTTTTCCAGTTCTAAAATGTCCTTTTTATGAAGTGGTGTCCAAAATTGTACTCCATATTCCAAATAAGGCGTACTAGGGATTTGTATAGTGGTAGAATTATATTTGCTTCCCTGGCTTCTATACCCTTCTTAATACATGCTAATATTTAATTTGCCTTTGCAGATGCTGCTTGGCATTGAGCACTGTTACCTAGATGGTTGTCCACAAACACTCCCAAATAACTTTCAATATTTCGTGCCCTGAGATTTAATCTATTAAGATTATAAATTGCATGGCTATTTTTTCTTCTCAGATGCATAACTGTACATTTATTTGTATGAAATTAGTTCAAAATGAAATCCATTTTTTTTAATTGTTACAATATGTTGAATCTTATCTAGCAAAATTCTTCAAAAGACAATACTATAAATAATTGTTGTTGTTTAGTTGTTCAGTTGCGCCCAACTCTCCGTTGCCACAGCACGCCAGGTGCATCTCTCAGTCACTGCCCTCTGAGCTCCATAAAGTTCAGGTTCATTGCTTCAGTGACCTCATCTATCCAACTCCGCCTCTGTTGTCCCCTTCTTCTTGTGCCTTCAACCTTTACCAGCATCAGAGTATTTTCTAGGGAATCCTGTTTCTCATGATATGGCCAAAATATTTGAACTTCAGCCTCATGATTATACCTTCTAGTGAACATTTTGTCTTGATTTCCTGAAGTATTGATTTATTGGATCTTTTTCCAGTCCAAGGGACTCTAAGCAGTCTTCTCCGAGACTACAATTCAAAGGTGTAAATTCTATGGCGCTCTCAAACTATGTGGACCTTTGTTGATAGTTTAATATCTTTACTTTTTACTAGCGTGTCCAAGCTTTCCATAGCTTTCCTCCTCAGAAGTAAATATCTTTTCATTTCATGACTACAGTCACCATCTGCAGAGATCTTGGATCCAAGGAAAATAAAATCTGTCACTGCCTCCCCTTCTTCCCTGTCTATTTGCCACTCCAGTAACTTTGCTAAAAAAGCTTTATGGACAGGCACAACCAGAGACATAACAATATGGCACCAGAAGATGAGCCCCTCAGGACAGAAGGTGCCTACCACATTACAGAGGAAGAGCAGAGGGCAAGTACAAGTAACATCAGATCTAATGAAGTGGTTGGGCCAAAGCCGAAAGGACACCGAGCTGCGGATGTGTCTGAAGGGGAAAGGAAAGTCTGCTGCTGCAAAGACCAATTCAACATAGGAGCCTGAAATGTTAGAACTATGAACCAAGCCAACTAAATATGGTCAAGAATGAAATTACAAGGTTAAATATTCATATCTTGGGAATTGGTGAACTGAAATAGACTGGAATGGGACATTTCACATCAGATAACCACCAGATCTTCTACTGTGATGAAGAATCCCATAGAAGAAATGGAGCAGCCATCCTAATCAATCAAAGAGTGGCCAAAGCAGTGCTTGGTTACAACCTAAAAAATGTAGAATGATTTGAATTTGAATTCAAGGCAAGCTATTTAATATCACAGTGATCCAAGTCTATGCTCCAACTATAAATAATATGCATCACTAAAAATCTAAGTGAATTCAGTAAAAAAATGAATGTAACCAAATTCACTGGGGATCTGGTTTATTCTAGCACCAAGTCTGTTGAAGTATGATCTTGGTTATTTATTGGTGTATAATAGGCTATTCATTTACAGTACAGAGTGTGCTAGGTGTGCCGGTACAAGTTATGTACGCAGTGCAGTGTTTAGCCTATGCCCACAAGGCCTAGGGCGGCACATTTTAGGCTGCCTGAAGATGCGGGGCAGTGACATAGAATAATGCAGAAAATCCAACTTATAGTGACATTTCGGTCTGTATGTGTACCTAACACTTTCTGATATATGTAAATGCTCATAAACCTATGATTTGGGATACAGCAAAGGAACAGAAGCAGAAATTAGTGGGGTTTGCTCATGTAACTTGATAAAATAAGTCTGATAGGGTCTCATATCAAGTTTCATAAATTGTGCATTATTAGAATGAGGAATCTGCAAAGATATGTAAAGATATACAAATAGCTCATCCAAATCTACACAGATACGTTCTAATTAAATCCTAGAAAACATGCAAGAAAGCCCATTCTTGAGGAGAAACTCCTGACAGATTTCACACTGAGCAGCCTAGTACTGTATACCCACAGAACATATATTTATTAAGGGAAGGTTGACATAAATATGAAGTTTATCTTAAATCCAACTTGCCCTTAAAATGTGTTCCAGAGCTGTTCTCTTTGACTATATCCTGTACCAGTTGTGTAAAAATGATTTAAGTTTCAGTTTTCTTTCACAACATTTTTAAACAGGGTTGATCTAAGGCTGGAGCTTCTGGCTTCATGAGCTCTGGCACAGAACTTGTAAGTTTTAACCATTTGTGTGCCTGATGTTTTCTTAATGTTAATCTGGTTATATTTATACATTACAAGTGTATTTAGTATGAAATGTATTAGTATATAAAAACTGACATACAACATTGTAGGAAATGTAGGCCTTTTCACTGAGGGGATATCCAGTTTTGGGATCTGTTGCCAAATCCACTTTCATTGGATAACATGATATAACCTTACACAATGCATTTAACTCTTATTGTGGTGCATTATGGTTTCTGCAAGCTTTAAGAATATAGTCACATTAATTAAAAATTTGCTGTCGCAATGATTCATAAAGATTCATAACTCACTGTTTGTCGCTCTGAGCGATGGGAGAGGCCAACATGGGCCACGGCTTGTTGCCATTATAGTTTCCTTTTATTGCTGGCTTTTAAATAGATACACCATATATATTACCATAAAATAATTATTTTGAAAAGCAAATGATATAAATAATTAAATTTTGTTTGGGGGTTTACCATGTGTTCTATGCATAGGTAACTGATAAGATCATATTTGAGATGCAGTAAGGAAATTATTTCTCAGAAGATTAAATGCTGTTCATAAACTGTTCTTGGAGAAACTATGTTCTCAGTGTTTGATATTGGCTGTAGTGTTCATGCCTTTCATCTATTGTTCTGTTTGAGGCCATTGTGAGGCTTTGTGTGCATGAATGGCAACATACAAATAGATACATACCTGTATCCTTATTGGCTAATCAGTCCTTTTCATTAGGACAATAGTCATCTGAACCCTATTACGGAAGGATTTGGAGCTAGCAGTTGTGAAAAATATCAACAATACAAAAAATCCCTGTACATATTAAAGAGGATTAATAAGCAACTGATTTACTTGTTTCTGTTCTTTAAAAAAACTACATTTTCTCCACAAATATTAATATTTTCCCTCCAGATTCCAGATAAGGTATAATTTAAAACTATATTAATAACAAGTACTTTATCAACTGAATGTTATCTAAGAAATTGTACATTCTACAGTAAACTGACATTGAATTTTGCTTTCTTGAGCGGTCAGGATTTATGATCCACCCCAAAAGAGATTATAGTAATAGTATAATACTATTTTGTTAAAGAGATATCAATTACCGATGAGTAATTGGGTATTGGGTCTATTGTCTTTTTGTACAGGAAACTGTCCAGAATATAAAAAAGAAATCGCTACCAAGGAAGTTAATACAGCAGATTAAGTAGATAACTTTTAAAAGGGTTATATATAATTTTGAATAAAATGGTATACAAGGTTATGTTGGATAACCATAACAGAAGGGTGTAGTGATCAAAGGAAAATCTGTTTGCCTGCATTAAGTATCAGGACATGTTTTTTCTTATGAGACAACCAACATCATTACAAAGAGATCTGTGAGGGAGGCAGCTTTGTATAGCAGGCAATGCAAACTTTACAGGTACAAGGCTGTTACCATACTCAAGAGATTTGATTACTAGAATCTATTACAGCATAGACTGATATAGAAGGCAGCACCATGCATGATTACATTAGCAGAGATCAGCATACAGTCCTGATTCTAATTTATGATCAACAGATCCTGGGCACCACACCAGAGATCTATATTTCATCATATTAAGGTCTCTGCGTGTGGGATTTCAGGATATCATATTATCTTTCCAATAATATGACATATTAAAGTAGGACATATATGGACCTTGCATTGATTATACTTTTAAAATATGTATATTTTACATGTATATAAATTTACTCACCTTTTCTAGAAGTAATATATAAAACTTTTTAGACTCTATTTCCCAATAGGTTATTCAAATTATTTGAAGTTTAGCATGTTATCCAATGGATATCATCACGATATATTTAGTTAAGAGATATCTTCAAATCTGTACTATTTTTCCTATAATCGATACTCCTCATTTAGATTTTCATTTTATTTTGCGTTGTGTTATTTCCAGTCCAGTTTTATGTGTTAGATGGTTCTAAGAAATACAGAATTTTTATTTGTTTTTCACTTTATTCTTGTCGGGTTAATCCTTTGTTTTTGACCAATGAGCGCACACCTGACCGCACTAAAGTTCTCTTAAATAATGACCAAAAATTATATTCATTGGGAGTAGCACCGATACAGTGACAGTTTATGTGTCTATTTGGTTGTTTAACTTCAGCCTACGGAGGCTTCTCCTTTATTTATTGTGCACAATAACGAATCCCCCATTGCACAAACATGATTAGCTACATTTAAGATTTTTTTTCTTAAATGTGTTTTGGGTTTTTGTGGCTTATATAGCTGCTAATGTTATTAGTTGTTTCATACTTCCTAAAAATGTGAAGTTTTCAGTAATCCTTTAAGATTAATGTCAAAGTGATATTCTACAGTATATTTATTTTGTAATGGTACAAATAATCTAAAATTAAAAGAGAAAATAGGAAAGAGGTAGTGAAAAAAATGAAAAGGCAAGAGGGGAAGGAGAAAGTAGATGGGAGATGAGGAGAGAACGGGAAAGGAAAAATACAAAAAGACAGAGAGAAGAGGGGAAAAAAGGGAGATAGAAGATAATGGCATACAGTGCCTTGCAAAAGTATTCACCCCTCTTGAATTTTACCTATTTTGTTACATTACAGCCTTAAGTTCAATGTTTTGTTAATCTGAATATTATGTGATGGATCAGAACACAATAGTCTAAGTTGGTGAAGTGAAATGAGAAAAATATATACATAAAACTATATTTTAGAAATAG
The DNA here is from genome assembly GCA_027410445.1 of Discoglossus pictus. Taxonomy (NCBI): domain Eukaryota; kingdom Metazoa; phylum Chordata; class Amphibia; order Anura; family Alytidae; genus Discoglossus; species Discoglossus pictus. Next base: position 35,107,956 of record CM050173.1, on the reverse strand, counting down.
AAAACAGAAAATTGGCATGTGCGTATGTATTCACCTGTGTGCAATCTAAGTGTCACATGATCTGTCATTACATAAACACACCTTTTTTGAAAGGTCCCAGAGGCTGCAACACCTAAGCAAGAGGCACCACTAACCAAACACTGCTATGAAGACCAAGGAACTCTCCAAACAACTAAGGGACAATGTTGTTGAGAAGTACAAGTCAGGGTTAGGTTATAAAAAATATCCAAATCTTTGATGATCCCCAGGAGCACCATCAAATCTATCATAACCAAATGGAAACAACATGGCACAACAGGAAACCTGCCAAGAGATGGCCGCCCACCAAAACTCACGGACCGGGAAAGAGGGCATTAATCAGAGAGGCAGCACAGAGACCTAAGGTAACCCTGGAGGAACTGCAGAGTTCCATAGCAGAGACTGGAGTATCTGTACATAGGACGACAATAAGCCGTACACTCCATAGAGTTGGGCTTTATGGCAGAGTGGCCAGAAGAAAGCCATTACTTTCAGAAAAAAAACTAAATGGCACATTTTGAGTTTGTGAAAAGGCATGTGGGAGACTCCCAAAATGTATGGAGGAAGGTGCTCTGGTCTGATGAGACTAAAATTGAACTTTTTGGCCATCAAAGAAAACGCTATGTCTGACGCAAACCCAACACATCACATCACCCAAAGAACATGATCCCCACAGTGAAACATGGTGGTAAAGCAACACTTGAGTGGTTTAAGGGGAAACATGTAAATGTGTTGGAATGGCCTAGTCAAAGCCCAGAACTCAATCCAATAGAAAATCTGAGGTCAGACTTAAAGATTGCTGTTCACAAGCACAAACCATCCAACTTGAAGGAGCTGGAGTAGATTTGCAAGGAGGAATGGGCAAAAATCCCAGTGGTAAGACGTGGCAAGCTTATAGAGACTTACCCAAAGCGACTTGGAGCTGTAATTGCCGCAAAAGATGGCTCTACAAAGTATTGACTTTAGGGGGGTGAATAACCATCTTCAAAGTTTTGGGCATGTTCTGTAAATTAAATGATGCAAATCCTCAAACAATCCATGTTAATTCCAAGTTGTGAGGCAACAAAACACAAAAAATGCAAAGGGCTGTGAATACTTTTGAAAGGCACTGTAAAAAGGAATAAGGAGCTAGAAGAGGGAAAGAGAGAATACAGAAGGGAAAAGGAAGAGAGACAAAAATATGATGGAAGAGAATAATGGAGAAAGGAGAGTGGGAGAGAGGAGGGAAGAAAAGAGGAAAGGGGAAGATAAGGGAGCTACAGAGAGGGGTATGAAGGGCAGAATAAATGAACATGGAGAGACAAAAGAAGTGAAGTGGAGACGGAAATACTGGGGGATAGAGAGGAGAGGGGAGGAGAGCATGAGAAAGAAGGGTGAGGAAAGGGGAACAGAAGTGAGGTAAAAAAGGGGAGAGGAAAGTGAGAGAGGGAAGATGCAAACAGAGGGGAAGAAACCAAGCAATAGGGAAAGAGAAGGAAATAAATGGGAGACAAACACATAAGATGGCTTGTGGTGGACCAGCCACAAGAGACTGAGCAGGTTCTGCTGTTTGGTGCAGAGGGGGTAGGGAAGGCAGCATGGGTGCAAAGGAGGTAGTGGGGGCCAAAGAATGGCAACAGAAAATCACAGGAGAGCATAGGGGGCTCAAAAACAGTTTCCAGGGTGCTATAGAGAGCTAAGTGGTGGGAGAGGGGCCTACATGAGGAGATCTCAGTTACCTTTTTTTTTCTCCTCGGTGTGGTCCCTCTCCCCACTACACTATGCTACATAAACTAGCATCATTACACTGTAAAAAAATTATAAAGAAATGCAAAATAAAATATACAGTAATAAAAATAAGGTCACCACCTTTGGTAGCTCTGTTACTGACTTTTCCCTATTACCATGTTGGCCTTACTGCCTTGTCTAATGCCTCACCATGTGAGACGTGCAGGCAGCAAGTTGTCAATTTCCATGTTGCCTTGGTTATGTGGCGCAGGTTTCTGTACTAGAAGCTGCACTGTGAAAGGCTCTGAGGTATCAGAGGAGAGAAGTCAAAGAAGCAGCAAAAAGAGAAATTAGAAAAATACTCATGATAAAGAAGTGTAAGGAAAGGGGGACAGAAGTGAGGTAAAAAAGGGGAGAGGAAAGTGAGAGAGGGGAGATGCAAGGAGAGGGGAAGAAACCAAGCATTTTATATACTGTAATTGTATACAAAACGATTTCAGTGATGCTTTAAAAAGCAAAAACGTGCTTATCCATATGGGTGTCCATTTAACTGAGAGAGTAATGGTTGTTATACAGTGCCTTGCAAAAGTATTCACCCCCCCTTGGCATTTTTCATGTTATGTTGACTCACAACCCGGAATTAATGGATGGATTGTTTGAGGTTTTGCTTCATTAATTTACAGAACATGTCCACAACTTTTTTTTTATTGTGAAGCAAACAACAAATAGGACAACATGACAGAAAATGTCAATGTGGATAACTATTCACCCCATAAAGTCAATACTTTGTAGAGCCACCTTTTGTCGCTCCAAATTTCTTTGGATAAGTCTCTATGAGCTTCCCACATCTTACCACTGGGATTTTTGCCCATTCCTCCTTGCAAAACTTCTCCAGCTCCTTCAAGTTGAATGGTTTGCACTTGTGAACAGCAATCTTTAAGTCTGACCTCAGATTTTCTATTGGATTGAGGTCTGGGCTTTGACTAGGTCATTCCAACACATTTACATGTTTCCCCTTAAACCACACATTGTCCTGCTGGAAGGTGAACCTCCGTCCTAGCCTCAAATCACGCACAGAGTGGTACAGGTTTTGCTCAAGAATATCCCTGTATTTAGCACCATCCATCTTTCCCTCACTACTGACCAGTTTCCCAGTCCGGGCTGCTGAAAAACATCCCCACAGCATGATGATGCCACCACCATGTTTCACTGGGGATGGTGTTCTTTGTGTGATGTGGTGTTTTTGGTTTGCTCCAGACATAGTGTTTTCTTTGATGGCCGAAAAGTTCAATTTTAGTCTCATCAGACCAGAGCACCTTCCTCTATACATTTTGGTAGTCTCCCACATGCCTTTTTGCAAACTCAAAACGTGCCATTTTGTTTTTTGCTGAAAGTAATGGCTTTCTTCTGGCCACTCTCCCATAAAGCCGAACACTATGGAGCGTACAGTTTATTGTCGTCCTATGTACAGATACTCCAGTCTCTGCTGTGGAACTCTGCAGCTCTTCCATGGTTACCTTAGGTCTCTGTGCTGCCTCTCTGATTAATGCCCTCCTTGCCCAGTCCGTGAGTTTTGGTGGGCGGCCGTCTCTTGGCAGGTTTGCTGTAGTGCCATGTTCTTTCCATTTGGTTATGATATATTTGATGGTGCTCCTGGGGATCATCAAAGATTTGGATACTTTTTTATAACCTAAGCCTTACTTGTACTTCTCAACAACATTGTCCCTTAGTTGTTTGGAGAGTTCCTTGGTCTTCATGGCAGTGTTTAGTTAGTGGTGGCTCTTGCTTAGGTGTTGCAGCCTCTCAGGCTTTTAAAAAAAGGTGTGTATTTGTAATGACAGATCATGTGACACTTAGATTGCACACAGGTGGACATCATTTCACAAATTATGTGACTTCAGAAGGTGATTGGTTGCACCAGAGCTTTTTATAGGCTTCATAACAAAGGGGGTAAATACATACGCACATGCCAATTTTCTGTTTTCTATTTCTAAAAAATAGTTTTATGTATATATTTTTCTCATTTCACTTCAACAACTTAAACTATTGTGTTCTGATCCATCACATAAAATTCAGACTAACAAAACATTGAACTTAAGGCTTAATGTAACAAAAGAGGTTAAACATCAAGGGGGTGAATACTTTTGCAAGGCACTGAATATCTTCACCTTCGTATTAGTTATGTTCTGTAAAATTAAATGAACTTAATCATAACACATCAAAAAAAGCTAATTAACAAATCAAAGCACTTAACAAACCCACTAACGTGAGCCTCTTCTTTAAACACAATAATATAAATAGTGTCCTTCAGATAATTCTTCCTTTTAGGAATGGATGTCTCCTCATCTCACTTAATTCTTTATAATGATATTGAGGTTTTGCTGTGTTAGTTTTTCTCTCTTACTGTGATATGAACAATTTTTTTACACTGTTTAGGCTGTGATTTAACTTCTTGGCAGTGTCCTTCATTGTATTCTAGGTATTGTACTAAAACAAATTAAATCATCCAAGACAAAAAATGGCTATTTAAAATGTATCTATATTAATATTTTTGAAAAAAATATTAAACTGTTTAATTTACTAGTGAGTTAATGCGATTTTGTTTATGCGATCAATTATTTTCTCTGGAGATGTAGTGAAAACTTAATATCTATATAGTGTATAAATCCTTTTTGTAATGTATTTACTAATTTCAAGTTTTAACTGGTTGTTTTTAAATATGTATTGTTTCTCTTACACACTATTTTTCTATACTAAATGTATTTATGCTCTAAATTAAAATAGTATAATATTATTCTACTAGACTATTGCACTAGTATAAAAATACAGACTGTTGTATTGTCCTTGAGCAAATTAGTTTTTCGCAGGTGATGTTTCTTAAGCACAGTGACAGAACAGAAATCTAGTCCAGACTGCCTCTGGAGTGCTGCTAGATAGTCTTCAAAACTCTTCTTTATTGAATAGCACAATTACTGTCCAGTCAAAAACAGGAAACTCGTCGCATAGGGAGGCTGGGAGAATAGTCCAGACCCTGGAAGATGGAAGACCAGGGAGCAGTGTTAAGCAGCACCAGCCACTGGGAAATGGCCAACAACCAGAAAAGTTCAAGCCGCTAACCAAGGGTGAGGAGCTGGAGACTGAACACTTGGCAGAGGAGGGTGCAAGTCTGCCCAACCACCCATGGACTGTTACCTGTCCTGATAAAAACATGTACCCTAGCTGTAGAGGTGATCCCAACCTTACCAGCCCTGGAGGATACTCACCCTACATAGCTACCGACCCCAGCGAAGTCTGCTACCCCAGGTGAGCCTCAGCCTGGAAAGGGTCTCCATCCAGAGACCCTAATATTGAGTCCTGCTCATTTTTTCTTCAACCCTGCCTTGACAACTGAGTGCTTTTTACCCCAGCCTGAGCTACTCCCTAGATGGGATACCCCAAAGCCACTGTGGAAAAGAGAGAAGCCCTATGCCCCTGGATAATATTCTAGTTCCTGACATCCTGGTTGTGTCCCCAAGATTGATGCCTGTAATTTGGGGTGGGTTTTTGAAAGGAATGGGGTTGGGCTGTATTGCTACCTGGGACCCTGAAGACTGGGATCCTAGATGTTGTAAAGGAAAGGAGGGAAGGGTGGCTGAGAAGTGGCTGCTGCTAGCCCAGATCCCCCTGGAAAGACTGTACAAATGGACCATGTCCCCAAGACCCTACAAATATTGGGGTTAGAGACTGTGGAACTACCCCAGACAAGGCAAACCTCCAACCCCCTCCATGTAATGGGATTTATGCAGTAACCACTTGGGCCAACATTTGTTCTTCTTTGAATGGGGACTTGGACTTGGGCTATGGGCTGCAGTTCAAGACTATTATCTGTTCAGGATCATAGCCCCATAACTGCTGTCTGGAAGGGGGGAGTAATATCACAAACCGCTTTCCAGAACCTGGAATTTGGTCCAGTGAGCTACCATAGAGAACAGACTTCTCCATTGGAAAATGGGTAGGGGAATTGTATTGCCACATGCTTCATGTTTCTTATGGCATATGCCCCTGCCTCATTCTGTATACTGTACAGAATTCCCCATGTAATATTCCTGTGGTCTGTGTCATGTTTAAAATAATTCATGTGTGAGTATAGTTACTTTTATGTATGTAATGTGTGTATATAGTTACTGCCATGGTTTCTTGATTACAATGTATATGCTGTTATTGATATAACCCCCCTACCCCCAACCATAAAGTCCTTCATGCATGATCAAAGGAACCGCCATACATTTTTAAGTTAGTTTTATTGCTATTTGGGGTTGTAAATAGAGCAAAGGAAAAAATTACTCTTCTCTAATGACACCCGATATGTACCAGATCAATGAGGTCAGAGGGGGGAGTAGGGAATGTGGGTTGTGCTTTGGTTCTGTCCTGTCTGTAGTTGTTTTTGGAAGCGAACAAAGACAGTTCACTTCTGGAGACATATAGAAATCGTGTGTCTCTTATTTTGCTCCTGTTCTCCTTGATGGCTGCAGGGAGGCACTGAGGTCCGCTGTAGGATCCTGCTGGGGTAGGTTTGACTATAACAAGTCTTATAAAGCTCCATAAGAAGAATCAGATCTTGAGTCTCTTGGTAGCCTGGAAGTTCTGATTTCTGATGCAAGGATCCTGACCGATACAGAAGCCAGATATCAGGGTGGTGATGCTGAGATTTTCCAAGAACCCCACGGTCCTTGTTGGTAGTTAACCTGTAGTCTATAGCAGATGGCTCTTGGCTTGTATAGCTCCTACCAGCTTGGATTGTCACATGTTCGATAAAAAATAAATGTAGTTCCTTTAAAATGATATACTAAGCTTTAAAAATAAATTTGTTTATCTGCCAAAAAAAACATTACACTAGGGAAGCTTTTTGTTCCTTCTCACTTTTTAACCATGTTTGATAAATATATTTTTATTGTATTTCTATTAAGTGGATAGTTGCCTGAGAAGAGCAGTATACTATGTCTATGTCTTCTTCATATTTGAGAATCTAACTGGTCTTACTTAAAGGGACACTATAATCATACACTAAAAATGAGAAAGTTTCTATACACATAATGGCAATGTGGCATATAGGACTGCCGGTGCATTCTTTAAGGTCTAATGGAGTTCTCATTTAGTTTAGTAATAAACAGCATCAACTGATAAAATAAAATGGACCCCTACAATAATGAATAATTTAGTAAAAAGATGTAACTATAACATTGTAACAACAAATATGTTGTCTGTTCGCAAGTATTTTTAGTTATTCAGAGAACCATATTGAAAGAATATTGATCCAAAAGAGGTCCATGATCTACTAAGAATGCCAACAGGTAAGGGTGCTGTACTACTGAGCAAAAGGGGACTAAACTTTACTAAAATTAGTGCTTTCTACTGCAAATTCCATGAATAAAGCCAAAGGGTAAACTTTAGCATTTCCAAATTGCCATGTCACTGTAGTGATAATTCAAAAGGTGTTCACTTGTTCAATAATTGATTTGCAGTAATAGCAGTACCTGAAATTCAGTGTTTCCAACTTCAGCAAATACTGTATGCTTCTTTCAATATGGCATATACATGAGACTTCTATCAGAACAGCCTCCTGGGCAGATACAATTAATTCTGCAGGAAAATCTAGACTAGTCACAACCACCATTAGGTCAGTCTCCTCGGCAAATATTTCCCCATACCTAATAATGAGTGGAGAAAAACAGCTATATACTTAAACACTACGTGCAACATGTACATTTTAAAATCTACATTTAATTTTTTTATTCAAATACTGACTTTATTGCTAATTAGTTACTAATTTACACACTATTGAATGAATGCTACAGTAGGCCTTTAAATACCCTCTGTAATACAATGAAAGAAATGTGCAATTTATTATTTAAAACTAAAACATAACTCTGCGTAAGTGCCTGGAAATGCTGACTGTCTTATTGTCAAATATTTTACCCTTTGAAGGTTATTAAGATAGGCTCCTTGCCAGCTTAATGAAATGGCTGCTGATTTATTAAAGGTTAAAATTATGATTAAAATCCAGCACTTGCATACACTTCCTATTATCTGCCCTGATTAAACTTGTATTTCTTTTAGCATCTACATTTTTAGATTGCACCATTTTATTGACATTTCATCTAAAAGTGTATAGATTCTGAGATTTCATTGACGTATGTATAATGCATTTGGGAATATATTTTTTTCAACATGATATAATTACTTTTTCCACTTACTTTTCACCAGGACTACATACCACACAGTTGTCATGCAGGTGTCAATACTAGGTCACGACAGGCTTTTTAGCTTTTCTCTTTCATCCAGTTTTATGAGAATCTGCATTTCAAAGGGGTTGTGATCTGTCTATTTAATGTGTTGCATTGTTGAAGGGCAGTCGAAAATTCTGTGACAGAACATATTAGAATTCATGGCCTATAAAAATTACTCCAGCAAGCGAATAATAAATGCTGAGACTAGTGTGCTCTTCAGAATTACTTGACTACATAATGAGCAGATGTTTTTGAGAAGGGTACATCTGGTAAAATGTCACATATTTGTGAACCTTTTAATAAATTAACAACAACTAGTCATTGAATGTATGTATATAGAAGCGTTTTTAAGTAAATTCTTCTTTATTTTAATCGATACTGCTTGTGCCCAAAGGATTCCATATATTCCACACCTTTTGTTGTCTTGACTGGCGGTGGTCACTTCATTTTGTGGAATGAGTGAAGGAGATTTATGTTGAATCATTGGTGGATTCAGATAAGATGTTAGGATTTGATACCTTTCTCCTCACTTGCACATGCTCAGTAGAAGGCAGCTTGCAAGTATACTTGCAAGCATTACTTGCTCTTATCTGAAACCACCCCGAAATTATTATTATCCTTTATTTATAACGCGCCAACATAGTCTGCAGCGCTATACAGGGGTTAGGTACAAGTATAAACAATTTCCCCACAATGGAAATAATGGAAGACCCTGTAATTGAGCTTTCAATCAGATATACACAGTGCTTTCCCTAAAGCACCTCACAAGATTGAAAACTTGCAAACTTACATTCTAAAGGGTGTGGGTGAGGTACAGGAGAGTGATTGATGCACAGTGAACGAAGAGGCTAAAGATGATAGGCTGTTTTTTAATAAATGTGTTTTTAAAGACATTTCAAAGGATTTGAGGCAGGAAGATAGCCTGGTGGAGCGAGGTAAGGAGTTCCAAAGAATAGGGGCAGCACAAGAAAAGTCTTGATGACGGGAGTGAGAGGAGGTGATGAGAGAGGAGGAGAGAAGAAGGTCATTAGTAGAGCGAAGATGGTGGGTGGGAGTGTATTTGGGCAGAGATATAGGAGGGTGCACTACTGTGTAGGGCTTTATATGTTAGGGTCATGAGTTAGAATTTTATCCTAGAGGCTAAGAGAAGCAAGTGGAGTGTCTGACACAAAGGTGCTGCAGACACTGATTGTTTAGTATCGTAGATGAGTCTAGCGGATGCGTTCAAATTAGATTGGAGTGGTAACAGATGGGTGATAGGAAGGCCAGCAAGGAGAAAGTTGCAGAAATTGAGGCGAGATATGATGAGAGAGTGAATACGAATTTTAGTTGTGTCCTGTGTAAGGTAATGGCGTATTTTGGATATGTTTTTTAGGTGAACGTGACAAGATTTTGTGAATGTGAGGAATGAAAGAGAGGTTTCAGTAAGACCCAAAGACAGCGGGCCTGGGAGGTGGGAGTGATGATGGCATTGTCAAGAGTGAGATATAAGTGAGGGGTGGCAGCTGAGGAAGAGGGTGGAAAGATACAATGCTTGTCTGCTGCCTTTGGCCATGACCTGTTTGAGGAACTTGAAGATGATCTGATCTGCAAGTATTTACCTAAAAAAACTGGAGGATCTTATGGACTTATATTTAAAGCGGACATTTGTTCCGTTACACCCTAAGCGCCCACAAACCTCCAAATTAGCATCTATCTTTGTATAACCATCTGAAATTGCTATTAGGGAGATGTCTACCCAGATTTCATGGGTAGTAATTACATCTCCCCTGCAGAAAGAGACTGAAGGAGGTCAAAAAGTTGTCATTATTGTGGTAAAGTGGGACACTTCCTCAAATCATGTCCAGTTTGTTCTGGAAACATAAGGGTTTAATCTTCAGATGAGCAACTTTTATGGACAGCATCCATTAAGCTCCTCACTTCCAAAGCCCCCCTGGTTCCAGTGACACCTAGATTGGGAAACTAAGTGATCTTCACCCATGATAACTTGTAGATAAAAAAATTGCCATCCTACATCAGATGCCTACTAGAGCCAATAAGCAATGTCTGCTGGTACACTCCTTGGATGGCACACCCCTTAGCTCAAGCCACATGATCCAAGAGACTGTACTTATATATATGACTGAGTGTCAACTCAAACTCTACATGTCTAAGACAGAGCTCCTTTACCTCAGAAGCCAGAGTACAGAATTATATGAAGTACTGAGCAACTATGCAAGTTCCCTGAGATACTTTGAGTAGGGCCTTAGAAGCAGAAGTCACTCTTATGGTAGAATATCATACATTTTATGTAAGGCTTGAGAAAAATCTTTGAAGTAATCTAGGAGGTGAGGCCCATACCTTAGCTTCTCCATCCAGCATGGACATTATGCCGTGCCAAACATGCACAATCATTTTGAAAGGTTCAAAGGCGCACAGTAAACTGTATCTGGAACTGATTCAGAAAACTATGACAGCTGACAGGATTTACCAGAGACGTGTCTTCGAACTGGCATGCTTGTTTCTATTAGAGAGGCAGAGCTGGAAGTTTCAACATGCTTGGGAAGTGCAGAAGGAGTAACTGTTGCTTGATAAACAATTGGTTACACAGAGTCTGGAGTGTGTCAGTTAATTGGTTAAGTCTCTGATTAAGTGATTATCATGGAATCCAAGCAGCTGACTGCAAACTTATGCCTTTGCCTACCCCACCCAGATCCATGCTGGACAGTTATATTGTCAGGGACCTGGTACTAGAAATTCAGGCCCTTCGGAGGTGAGGTTGCAAAACAAATTTATTGAACAAAAAGCAGTCTATACAAAACTTGGTAAAATCCAATGTTCGTATCAGTCCATGTGCAGAACAAATCAGAAAAATCAGAGTCAAGCACTGAACGCAAAATGTCAATGCTGCAAGCAGCTATGCAGCAGCAGAATCTGGAAACAGGTGACCTCAGAAGCAGACTGGGGCTGAAGGCAAGAACTAGCACACAGGTGGAGGTGATAGCTGATAACAGAGCAAAGTAGAAGGTACTGGCAGAACTCTTGCCAGACAGGAACAGAAGCAGCAGCACATAACAAACACCACAGCTACAGCAACTAGGCTTGCATCAGGAGTTTTAAAATTGAAACTTAAAACTAGAACTTTGTAGAGATCTCAGCTGGACTTTAAAGGACTCACTAGATGCGGACTGGTTGAGCCCTGTCATCTGGCAGTGACCGGGGGCAGAGTCATGACCCACAGGAGTAGACCAATCATCCCTAGGTCTCTCTTGTCGCCTACTCATTTTATGAGTGACTATATGTCGTGGATTGACTTGAACAACCAGCGTGGCCTACCTTACCTATTCTGAGGCCTACCAGACCAGGTACTCCTGATAGTAGGATTAAAGAAAAAGAGATTCAGGAAAATCAGTTTGTCTACCATGAAACTGCTCTACCATCAGAAAATAAAACTACAGCCACACTTTTATATATAAATTATTAGAATTTCAGAGATCAAAGTGTTTTAACCTTTAACCTCTATAGATAAAGAACACCTTTAAATAGATACGTTTACATAACACAGCAAATATGACACACACATTTTTTTTCTACATAAAAAATATTTTATTCCTACATGGTAAAGGTGTGATTTTTTTTCATCTCTCATTTTATTTTCACAACTACCATGTAAAAGTAATTATACAGCTGCTAGGATCTTTCATTAAAAGCACTTGGAATGGATCAACTGCTTTGTAAAATAGTTACAGCTTTCATGTTCAGCATACCGTTTCTTTAAAAGAGATGGGTTTTATTGCATTGTGATATTTTTCTAGAAACAAAACCTCTTAGACCCCAACAACTTCATAACCTTGACATTAGCAGAACTCCAGAAGATAAACATTTCATAGTATGACAAATTAATTGTAGTTCTCAAAAGGAAGCAAGCCACGTCATAAATACACAATGGCCTATTCACTGAGTTACTAGTGGGGTCAAATTAATTAACTTCCTTTCCTATTCTATAGAGCATCTTCTTAAAGTAGGAGAATTTTGAAAATCCTGTTTCTCATTTGTAACTGATTTTAGTTGTTGCTTGGCACTGACTGACTGTACACTGTTTGATGTACCCCAAAACTATTTTATAATAAGCTTTAAGAACATGATTTATCATGCAAGCATGGTTACGTAAACGATCCAAGAGGGACCAATTTTTCCTGAAGGCTTTAATAATGGTTTCCCCTTGGATCATGGACCAAGAGAGAGAGATAACAGCTGTCTCTGGATTTCAAAGGACTGATTAACAAGGCTTATTGTGGGATGGGAGTAACTAGTTGACAATAAATTGTTTGGATCTATCGGAATATAAGTATTTGTATAGTAACTGTAGACACCTACAGCCATATTAAATTCCAGCCTCGTAGATACAAGGTTAGAATTTAAGACTTAAGCCCTACGTGCTTCAGATTTTGACAAGTTACAACGTTATTAAATTAGACTGCTGCGAGCATTGTATGAGCTACGCAGCATGGCCGTCTGTGTCAAACACAGAGCAACAGGGCAGGAGAAGTGAAAGCCTGCGAGAATATCTTGCAGGCTCCCCCACATCATCACTTGCCGCGGGGGTCCCGAACGCGGCAGTCCTATATACAAGCCTTGCTATGGGGGGTACTCCAAGTACAAGGAAGGTGCCATTTAGAAAGCTAAATTATATGTTGGTTGTTAGACCAGCTTGCTATAATAATCATTATTTGCCCCTCTTCCCTAATAAATTAAGAAATCTCCTTTAATCCAGATAGCTATTCTGTTCTGAGTCCCCAGTGCTTTACACCTGCTACACAACCAGTATCTTCACCACTACTTTCTAACATATCTTTTTTTACTACTACAAACATGTAAAAAATTTAGATTGTCACTGCACCACAGAATCATTAGTTTATTAGGAAATGTCGTTTTTTTTTTTAAACAATAACCTAATTTTGCTTATGACCTGTTTTATTGTTTGTCTGTCACCCCCAAATCAAGAAGTTCTGATAGCTGGCTAAACATTAGGATCTATCCTGTTATATGTAAGCACGGGAAGCCTCCTGGTGCTGGGCGAACGGGAAGCCTCCTTGTGCCGGGCACTCTCGCATCCTGCCTCCCGATGTACTAGTACACCACAACCCACTAAACCTCTAACCCTAACCCACTAACCCTAAGCCCCTTACCATGTTACCCTAACCCCCTAAACCTCAGTTCCTGAGCCCCTAACCCTAAGCCCCTAACCCTCTTACCCTAACCCCCTAAACCTCACTTCCTAACCCTAAACCCCTAACCCTAAGCGCCTAACCCTAAATCCCTACACCACTTACTGGCCCTCATCCTAACCCCTTAACCCCCTAACCCAAAAACCCTTACCCGAAAACCCCTAACCACTTAACGGGCACTTAGACACAGCTAGATCTGGACGTCAGCGGCGTGCTTCCCAGCACATGTAAACATGCAAACAAGCTAGCACAACCTAAAGCCAGTAGTATTAGGCAGTTATATCCTCTCCCCACCCTTACCATGCCTAATGCATAACAATACAGAATAAACATCTGAATATCTCTAGAATGATAAACCATAAAAAAAGAACAGCACAATGTATAGCAAGTTTTAATGCTCTTTAAGATGAAACAAACTTGTTGTTAGTGTGTCTCTTTAATATGTGTATTATTGTGGATATATTTCACCAAAAGTACTATTAACTATTTAATGCAGATATTCTAAGTAAGTAAACTGTGTTTTCTATAAAAAAAAGATAGAAGCATTTGATAAAACAGAGGATAATACATGTTAGCTAAAAAGTTGAAGCACAATATTTGTGTGTGCATGAGTTGAGCAGAAGTCAGTGAATCATAGTAACTTTATTGCAAGATTAATACTAATTACAAAGATGGAAACCAGTTTGCTCTTTCCCCTGTTCTAGTCCAAGAGTCTCTAAGCAGTTTTCTCAACTCAATTCAAAGGCGTCAATTCTACAGAGCTCAGTCTTCTTTATAGTGCAGCTCTCACACCCATATGTTATTACTGAGAATACCATCGTTCTAACTATGCAGACCTTTGTTGATAATAAAATATCTTTACTTTTACTAGTTTGTACAAGCTTGCCATAGGTTTCCTCCCCAAGGCTACAGTCACCATCTGAAGATATCTTAGATTCCAGAAAAATAATATCTGTCACTGCCTCCACTTCATCCCCATCTATTTGACAGGAACTGAGATTATTTTCCATGATCTTCATCTTTTTAACATTGAGCAGCAGGCCAGCTTTTTCACTCTCTTCTTTTACCCTAATCAATAGGCCATTTAGTTAGGTTGGTGATATTGCTTCCAGCAATATTGATTCCTGCTTTGGATTCACCCAGCCCGGCTTTATCACATGATATACTCCGCTTATAAGTCGAATAAAAAAGGTGACAATAACCTTGTCACACACCTTTTCCGATCTTGAACCATTTGTTGTCCCATGGTCCACACACAGATTGCTTAGTAGGGGGATGAGATGATCTGGTTCTCCCATCTCTTGAAGAACTTGCCACATTTCGTTGTGATCCACACAATCAAAGGCTTTAGAATAGTCTATGAAGCAGAAGTAAATGTTTTTTACAGAACTCTCTTGCTTTCCCTATTATCCATCGGACACTGGCAATTTGATCTCTTGTGCCTCTTCCTTTGCTGGACCTGACTTGCACATCTGGTAGTTCCCGACCCATATATTGTTGGAGTTGACCTTGTAGGATCTTAAGCATCATTTTGCTGCCATGTAAAATGAGTGCAGTTGTTCAATAATTGGAGCACTTGGGATTGGGATGTAGACTGACCTTTTCAAGTCTATTGGCTACTGTTGAATTTTCCAAATTTGTTGGCATAAGGCAAGCAACTTTTTGAATTGTTCAAATGAGGTTCCAACACATCCTGCAGCCTTTTTATTAGCAAGGCATCATAGGGTCCATCTCACTTGGCTTTCCAATATGTCTGACTCCAGCTCATTTGACAAATATTGAGGTTATCACTCATGTTAAGATCCTTCCTGTATAGATCTTTAGTGAATTCCCGCCACCTCTTCTTTATTTGAACTTCATCTGTTAATTCCCTACCATTTTTGTATTTTATCGCACACGCTTGGGCATGAAAGGCTCATTTGAGATCCCCAAATCTCTTGACTTTCCTATTATGTTATCTTCTGTCTCTTTATATTGCTCATTGTAGAATGTCTCCTTTTCTCTTCTTGTTATCCTCTGGAATTCTACATTCAATTCAGTTGGACAAATCTTTTCCTATCTCCACTACCTTTTGCTTTCCTTCTTTCCTAGCCTACTTTCAAGGCCTCATCAGACAGGCAGTTTGCCTTCTTAGTTTTCTTTCTTTTAGGGATTATTTTTGTTGCTGTTTCCTGGATAATGTGACAAACTTCGGTCCAAAGTTTTTCAGGCATTCTATCTCACATGTCCGTAACTCTATTATTTAATTCCAGTGCATATTCACAAGGGATATTATTTATTTCATATCTCCTAGGTCTGATACTTTTCTCTCTTTTATTCAGTTTAATTCTGCACTTTGGAAGAAGAAGCTCATGGTCTGAGCCACAGTAAACTACCTTCGTTCGTAATGTGGTAAGCACCTTCTGACCCAATGGGCTCATCTTCCAGTGCCATATCATTATGTCTGTGTTTGTGCTTGTCCATAAAGTTAACTTTGCAAAGGTACTGCAGTGGGCTGCCAGTTCCTTCTCCAGTGGACCGTTATTTGTTGGACCTCTATGCTATGACCTGCCCATCTTGAGTGACCCTACATGGTATATCTCAAAGCTTCATTGAAGTACACAAGACCATCACCACAACAAGGTAGAGATCCAAAAGGGGTAACTCAATAAACAAAAGACAAATCAGTCAAGGTGGGAGAGGGATGCTCTCAGTGTATATAGTTCCCAGGAGTTGGGAGGACACATACATTTAAAATTGCTTCCGTAAGAGGGTTGCTGTGGGAGGCAGAGACGAGAGAGTGAAGTAAAGATTGGGGCAGAGGAAGGAGGGATGTGGTCACAGCAGAGATAGAGAAGCAATATTCCCACATGTAGATTTTCCTACAGTGTTCTGTTGTGGTGCAGAGGAAGGTTGAGGGTCATAAGAAAGGACTCTCAGCAGCTTGGCTGCGATTGATATAGCCAACAAAAAAAAAATTACTCCATAACTGTAGCTGTTATCTTCTTTGTTGCTGAGGGTTGAAGGTTCTGGAGTCAAGGAGGAAACAGGGACCTGAAGGCAGTCCATAATTTCAGAGCTTCTCCTTCCTCCCTCCTCCTCCTTGTTCCCCTCCCAACTAGGTCATATACATTTCTCTATATTTTTGTCCTCCAGTGGTCATTGGAGTTGGGGCTAAGGAATGCAAAGCACATATATGGAGATTGGATACATAAATGTGATATTTGTAGGGATATACAAGCTTGCTAGATAAAATGTTAATCTTACATACAGGCATACTTAAGTTAATAATAATAATATTAATTATAATAATAGAGTCAATGATGGCATCCTCCATTGTCTGTAAATACCTCAAGTTGATGATGTGCAGCTTTTGCTCAATGTGTCTAGTTCCCAGCTTCCCTAGTTGATGATGTGCAGCTTTTGCTCAGTGTTTCTAGTTCCCAGCTTCCCTAGTTGATGATGTGCAGCTTTTGCTCAGTGTTTCTAGTTCCCAGCTTCCCTAGTTGATGATGTGCAGCTTTTGCTCAGTGTTTCTAGTTCCCAGCTTCCCTAGTTGATGATGTGCAGCTTTTGCTCAGTGTTTCTAGTTCCCAGCTTCCCTAGTTGATGATGTGCAGCTTTTGTTCTAGTTTTCAGGAGTGGAGAAGCCAGGTAGAGGTAAAATGGCTACTGTAAGAGGAAGGGGATTGGCATGAGAAAGCAGGTAGAAACATACCCAGAGAGAGATTTTAATTTTAAAGAGCATAATAAACTATGTTAAATATATGTTAACCACATTTTTTCTCACACACAGTAATTCCTTCCTGAGATTTTAAAGCATTGTTTGTGTGACGTCTTATTATAATATGCAGGTCCATATAAGAAATCATAGCATAGACTGTCTGATAACGGTGGGGTACTGTATAGTGGGGGAAAAAAGTATTTGATCCCCTGCTGATTTTGAACGTTTGTCCACTGACAAAGAAATGATCAGTCTATAATTTTAATGGTAGGTGTATTTTAACAGTGAGAGACAGAATAACTAAAACAAACAAACAAGAAAAACGCATGTCAAGAAAGTTATAAATTGATTTGCAGGAAATAAGTATTTGACCCCTTCAACTTAGTACTTGGTGGCAAAACCCTTGTAGGCAATCACAGAGGTCAGACGTTTCTTGTAGTTGGCCACCAGGTTTGCACACATCTCAGGAGGGATTTTGTCTTACTCCTCTTTGTAGATCCTCTCCAAGTCATTAAGGTTTCAAGGCTGATGTTTGGCGACTCGAACCTTCAGCTCCCTCCACAGATTTTCTATGGAATTAAGGTCTGGAGATTGGCTAGGCCACTCCAGGATCTTAATGTGCGTCTTCTTGAGCCACCCCTTTGTTGCCTTGGCTGTTTGTTTTGGGTCATGTTCATGCTGCAATACCCATCCACGACCCATTCTCAATGCCCTGGCTGAGGGAAGGAGGTTCTCACCCAAGATTTGATGGTATATGGCCTCATCCATCGTCCCTTTGATGCGGTGCAGTTGTCCTGTCCCCTTAGCATAAAAACACCCCCAAAGCATAATGTTTCCACCTCCATGTTTGATGGTGGGGACGGTGTTGTTGGGGTTATAGGCAGCATTCCTGTTGTGTTGATGCCAAAGAGCTTGATTTTGGCCTCATCTGACCACAACACTCACCCAGTTCTCCTCTGAATCAATCAGATGTTCATTGGCAAACTTCAGACGGGCCTGTACATATGCTTTCTTTAGCATGGGGGGCCTTGCAGGCGCTGCAGGATTTCAGTTCTTCATGGCGTAGTGTGTTACCAATTGATTTCTTGGTGACTATGGTCCCGGCTGCCTTGAGATCATTAACAAGATCCTCCCGTGTAGTTCTGGGCTGATTCCTCACCGTTTTCATGATAATTGAAACTCCACGAGGTGAGATCTTGCATGGAGCATCAGGCAGAGGGAGACTGACAGTTATTTTGTGTTTCTTCCATTTGTGAATAATCAAACCAAGTGTTGTCACCTTCTCACCAAGCTGCTTGGCGATAAACTTGTAGCCCATTCCAGCCTTGTGTAGGTCTACAATCTTGTCCCTGACATCCTTGGACAGCTCTTTGGCCTTTGCCATGGTGGAGAGTTTTGAATCTGATTGATTGATTGCTTTTGTGGACAGGTGTCTTTTATACAGGTAAAAAGCTGAGATTAAGAGCACTCATTTTAATCTCAGCTCGTTACCTGTATAAAAGACATCTGGGAGGCAGAAATCTTGCTGATTGTTATAGGATCAAATACTTATTTCCCTCACTGACCTGCCATTCCATTTATAACTTTTTGGACATGCGTTTTTCTTCTTTTTTGTTTTGTTATTCTGTCTCTCACTGTTAAAATACACCTACCATTAAAAATATAGAGTGATCATTTCTTTGTCAGTCGACAAACATTCAAAATCAGCATGGGATCAAATACTCCCCCCCCCCCCACTGTATGTAACTGTAATTTAACATTGTGGAACAACATTTTTGCAGCCATAGAAAGCTACAATCAGACTCTTGTAACAATTAGCACATCTAAGCAGTTAATTAGTATCCAGGAGAGACACAAACAATGCTGAGTATCTCGTTCATAATTTACTAGTATAACATATAAACAGTTTTTCCTACTCTTTAAGAATAGTGTAAAAAGGAAAAATATAGATTTTTGAATGGCACAGTCCCTTTAAGACAAACACGAGTCTTATAATCAGTTCAGGCTAAGTATGGTATTGTTGAGATCATATATTCCAGGGAATTTTGTTGTCACTGTCACATTTGTATGTTGTCTAGAGGCAGAATTACTGTATATACTCGAGTATAAGCCGACCTGAGTATAAGCCGAGGCACCTATTTTACCACAAAATACTGGGAAAAATGAGTGACTCGAGTATAAGCCGAGGGTGGGAAATGTGCTGCTCCCTGTGTCCCTCTTGTGCCCTCTGTGTCCCCCTCTTGTGTGCCTTTTTCTTGTGTCCCCCCTCTTTCTCCCCTGTGTATCTTCTCCCCTCTCCCTCCCCTGTGTCTCTTCACCCCTCTCCCTTCCCTGTGTCTCTTCCCCCTCTCCCTTCCCTGTGTCTCTTCTCCCCCTCCCATTATCACCCTCCTCAACCCCCTCCTCATCCTCCCTCCTCATTCTCAACCTCCCTCCTCAACCCCCTCCTCATTCTTAATCTCCCTCCTCAACCCACCTCCTCATCCTCAACCCCCTCCTCATCCTAAACCACCCTCCTCAGCCCACTCCTCATCCTCAACCTCCCTCCTCATCCTCCCTCCTCATCCTCAACCTCCCTCCTCATCCTCAACCTCCTTCCACATCATAAACCACCCTCCTCATCCTCAACCTCCATCCTCATCCTCCCTCCTCATCCTCCCTCCTCATCCTCAACCTCCCTCCTCATCCTCAACTTCCCTCCTCATCCTCAACCTCCCTCCTAATCCTCCCCTCCTCATTCTAAACCCCCTCCTCACCCTCCCTCCTCAACCCCCTTCTTCAACCTCAACCCCCCCCGTCCTCAACCCCCCATCCTCAATGCCCCATCCTCAACCCCTCCATCCTAATCCTAAACCTCCCTCCTCAACCTCTCTCCTCAGCTCCCTCCTCAACCTCAACCCCCCTCCTCAACACCCCATCCTCAACACCCCATCCTCAACCCCCCATCCTCATCCTCAACCCCCCCATCCTCATCCTAAACCCTCCCCATCCTCATCCTTAACCCTCCCCATCCTCATCCTAAACCCTCCCCATCCTAATCCTAAACCTCCCCACCAGCCTCATCCTAAAACCCCCTCCTCACTTTACCCCTCCTCATCCTTTACCCCCCTCCTCACTTTAGCGCTCTAAATACCTCCCCCTGTCCCTTTCCCCTCACTTACCTGCAGCTACTCCTCCGCTCCTCCACACTCCTTCCTGCGTCTTGACCCAGCCGAAAAGAGACACAGGGGGTTATAGAGACACAGGGGGTTATAGAGATACAGGGGGGTTAGAGAGACACGGGGGGGGGGGGGTTAGAGAGACACGGGGGGTAGAGAGACGCAGGGGGGGTTAAAGAGATATGGGGGGGGAGACTCAAGTATTAAAAAAAGGGCTGAAAAACTCGGCTTATACAGTATTTAAAAAATGGAAAAACTTTATTGACACATGCTCTCAAAAATACGCAGCTATTAAAATAAAATAATTTGTGTAATGTATATTGTCCAGTGTCCAATTATTTATATATTTGGGCTTGTATTATATTTCTTCTGGGGATAATACGCTAGCATATAACTAAATGTATTTCTCATTCAGTATCAGAAATCAAGGGGGATCAATGTAAAGTTGTATAATCCATTATGAGATACTTGCATATATATTCTTACCCCAGAACTTAGCAATACAGAGGGTTAAATTAATTTGTATATCCCATATCATTTAACTTGATGAAATTAGTGCTTGTGCTGACTTCATTCATTAAATAGAAGGGCTATATAGTAATACATACACGTTATTAGACTCAATTATTTGATGGCCATCGGTATTGACCAAATCCAGTGAGAAATCATCCTAAGCAGTCTAGTATCCTTAGACAGAATATCAGTTTGTTTCTAAGTTTCTGTCTAAGGATACTAGACTGCTTATGCGTGAAGTAACTTTTAATAGATACCCTGAAAATCCTGTGTTAAGTATTACAGTCCCAGTTATAATAAATTGGGTTCTAATGAAGGAAATGTAGTGGTACCAGATCAGAGCCTGAGGCCTAACATTATACAGGTTATTACGGTCATAACAAAATTGCCCTTGAGTTCAGGGCGGTGACAGTACTATCTTGGGCCATACATGCCCTTGCTGGTGGAGTTCAGGGGTCCCCCATCCTGGCCCCCATAAGTCAGTCATAACAGTTTACTTTTAAGATTAGTTTTTTTGATTCCAACAGATGTGCTTCTCCTCACCCGCAATAGGTGTCCAGGAGGCTGTCCTAAATTGACCAGTGTAGGTTTGCTTACACTGAAATCTTCAAGACAGATAAAGAAATGTTATCAAGGCCAAAACATGGGCAGTCCCCATGGACAGATTCTGACACCCTATAGCAGGTAGAGAGCAGCATACCTGCTGAAGACTGTGGAGGTTCAATTATGGTAGGATAGTAATGTACCATTACAAATCTTATTATTTTCAATAGCAAATGTTAATATTTTTCCTCTAGTAATAGAAAAAAATGGCTTTAAATTCACTTAACTGTCACTCAGCTCAAGAGATCTTCTTAAAAGACTTGTCTTCTTATAAATATCTAATTAACCTTATTATTAATGAATGGATTTCAGCTTAATAATTTACTTTTGCAGGCAATTTCTCATCATTAAGTTTTATTTTGTTTTAGGTTAAATGATTGAGTATGTTAGCACTGGGAAGTGGAGCTTCTTTCTCTTGGTGCCTAACACCCATTTTACATATATTCAATAGAGAACTAGAGAAAACAAAAATAATAAAGTTTTATTTATATTCTTTAGGAGACGTGGAATTAAAAACTCTTTAAAAACCAAGGGAATAGGAAATGATTCCTTAAAAACATTTAATATTAAATCCCTTATTTTTTACACTTATGATAAGTAAATTCTTAATCTTTGAGGGATCAATAAATGATCTTATTTCCTCATATCTTATCTTACTAAGTGTTTGACTTATGTTAGGTTTGGCTTCCAGACTATTAAGCATATATCTCTCTTTATCAATATTGGAGATGTTGTATTTATATCTTGGTGTCCTGACACCTTGAAAGTCTTTAGATATGTATTCCACCTTATACAATTTGGTTGTTTGCATATCTAGCACTCTAGATGTTGTTATATAATAAATATGCCCTTAGAATCTCTATATCAGTTATTTAAACTGTATTTATTTATCTGGTATATTTCTTATAATAATTCCACTTCTTATAGTGATTCACTATTGGAGGTTGTTTTAATATAGAGGTTTTGTAGGGAGATAGATCTTTAGCTAGATTCCCCACACTTCCATCCCTCTGTTATATCTATGGCGTTTCTTATAGCCCCCATTTCTGGGTACCGCATTAATGTCACGTATTTAAAATCTAATGGTTGTTAATTCCTTAGATGCGTTCTCCATTTCACAAGTTCCTCCTATGCAGTACCAGGCTCTCCCATGTACTGAAAGTTAGGGCACAAGAAAGGTGACCATGAACTCCTAAATCTCGGAGCTAAGCTGGAAGCGCTACCTATTCACAATATAAGCGTCTAATGTCAGACGCAACCCTGACGCACGTTTCGTCACGTGGGCGTGACTTTTTCAAAGGGAAGGGTGAAGACCTCGACGGGGCCTCCTATTTATAGCGTAATGGTTGTTATGGTTACCCTTTAACTCTCACCAAGTGAGAAGGGCATATATAGATATGGAATGACAAACTTAATTTATTTCTGCCTTATTTCCTTACATTATAGAAGTATTTGATATCAAATAGCAATTCCAAGTTCCATCTAGGACATGTATATATATTTTTGTATTTCCCACTCCTTTTATAAGATGTAAACAAAAAGGGGTGGAATGATTACTATGACTGTGGACATCTTACATTTTTAATCCTTGCATTTTTATACTGTGGATACATATTTAGTCATATATATATATATATATATATACATATATATGAATATATATATATATGTTTTATAATTAATATAGTCAAAGATAACAAACAGCATAATAATAACATTGCTATAGTCATCTTAAATGTTCAATCCATGCATATTTATATAGTGGATATAACTTCAAACTTATATATATGTATATTTGTGATAAGATATGTTCTAAAATAACAACAACATAATAGTGCTCATATTTATATACATCAGTAGTGCTTTACTTTCCTATAAAAATTTAAATTATTGTGCTGGATGAGAATACTGACAGTACTTTAGTATTCATTACATTAATCTTTATTCTTATTGTCAGTCGTGATATTTACAGTGCATTTGTGTAATAGTTTACTAGGTATATCCTTTCTATATCTTTGTTCTTGTTTCTATAGAAGAAAAGAACTATATGGTTCTTATATCCTCAGGTTGTAAACTTTATTTAAAAGTAGTCCTCACAGTTATTATGCAATCATTTCTCAGTTTCCCAACTGAGTACTTTAAAGAATAGTTGTAAATGTATCTTGGATGATATTGAATATACTTTTAATACTGGATGTAGCTATTAGACATATTTTAAATACTCTATGACGTCATTATAGAGATTTATAAGAATGCACTAAATGAGAATCCCTCATTGAGTCCTTTTGGTGTTTGTGCCTGTAACTCATAAATCCATTTTGATTCCTTCTTGAGTAATATAGTATCTAGATCCCCTTTTCTTGGGCCCAATCTGGCTCCATCTATTACACACAATTTTAAGACAGATGTGTCTTTTTTATGTTTTGATTTTACATGTCGTGCAATTGGTGTATCATATTCGTTTATGATTGAGCAAATATGCTCTCCCATTCTACGTCTGAGCTCTCTGCTCGTTTTTCCGACGTAGATCCTTGTACAGATGCATTGTACTACATATATGACTCCCTTTGTTTTACAATTATAGAAATCTTTTATGGGATATTTTATGCCAGTTATTGGGTGAATGAATTCTTTACTTGGTTTTATGAAATTGCAGTATTTACATCGTCCACATTTGTAACACCCTGTTAGGGGTTTCAGCCACGTTTTTTCCTTTTGTTTATCTTGTTGGAAATGGCTATGTACTAATAGATCTTTTAAATTAGGGCTCCGTCTGTAGGTTATTGAGCTATATTGGGTAACCTTAGTCTTAAGATCTTCATCTGCTGTCAGTAAATACCAGAACTTTGAGAAAATATCTTTAATTTCCTCTGAGTTATGTCCATATGTAAGTATACACCGTATTATCTCACTTTCCTCATTTGAGATTATTTCTTCTTGTGTATCAGGTTGTCCCTGACTTGGTGCATGTTTTATTTTTGTATTTAATAAATCTGTTCTTTTGGTATTTTGAGCATATTGATATGCTCTTTTAAGACATTTGTTCGGATATCCTCTGTTTTTGAATCGTTTCCTGAGTTTATCAGCCTCAAATTTGAAGGAGATGTCATCACTACAATTCCTAGGGATACGTAGATATTGGCCTTTAGGTATGCCTCTTTTTTGTGGTCCATAGTGTTGGCTTGACCACTCTAGTAAGCTGTTAGACGCTGTTTCTTTTCTATATGTTGTGGTACTAATATTTCCCATTTCATCCTTTATTATTTTCAAGTCCAAAAAGGCCAATTCAGTTTGGTTCATTTCATATGTAAATTTTAAACCTAGGGTGTTCTTGTTGAGAGTGTCTATGAAGAGAGACAGTTCTCCTTTGGTTCCAGCCCAAAAAATGATAATATCGTCTATGAACCGTCTCCACATTAATATGTTATCCGTAATGTTATTCATAGAATCTTCAAAAACACATCTCTCTTCCCACCACCCTAAGAAAAGATTTGCATAATTAGGGGCACATGATGTCCCCATTGCTGTGCCCTTAATCTGGTGTATCCATTTATCAGTAAAGATAAAATAATTTTTGGTTAGTATGAATTCTAATAGGGTTAACAGGAACTCATTAACTTCCTGTTAACCCTATTAGAATTCATACTAACCAAAAATTATTTTATCTTTACTGATAAATGGATACACCAGATTAAGTGTTGATCTTGAGCGACTTAGAGGAGGCCATCAGCGCATTCTTGAACATCATCTTTTGTCCTTCATGGGAGCTATTTGCCTGATTGAGTTTTCCGTACAAGAACTGTTTGCTGATGTGGTCATCTGATATTCTGACATCATGCCCAGTCCACCTAGTCTGGGATTTTATCAGCAGTGTATGAACTGATGGCAAGCTGACTCTGGAAAGGACTTCAGTATCCATCACCTGCCATCAAAAGCTTGTGCAGACAGAACATGTGGAAGTAATTGGGTCATCAAGACTCCACATCTCTCAGTCATACAGCAGAGTTGGAAGCACCACCTCTCAGTATATCTTTACTTTCATTCATAGGCTGATCCTTTGACATACCCAAAACTTGGAGAGTACTGTCCTGTACATAAAGTTGTTCACTGCCTGTAGTCTCTTTCCATTTACAATGATGTACTTTAGTTTCCTTCACCTTTGTGACAGCACACAGTTGCCTCTAAATAAAGAGTTTCCCCTTAGTACTGTACTTCAAGTCTACTTCTTCAGGGCAGGGCTGAAAGACATTGGTCAGAGTGGCAGAGAGTATCATGCTGAAAAGCGTTGGTGCGAGAACACACATGTACTTGACACCGTTGGTGACTGGGAAGACCTCAGATGTTTCATCATCATCCCTTCATGAAATGTCAACATGACCCTCCACAGTCTCTGGTGGCTGATAAAGTCAAATGTTGTTGTGAGGTCCACAACAGTTGTGTAGAGTTCACAGTTCTGCTATTGACACTTCTGTAGTTGATGCAAAGCAAAAATCATGCCAATGGTTCCATGTCTTTTTGCCGAAGCCACACTGCGTTTCTGGCAGAATGCCCTGCTCCAGGTGATTGATCAGACTGTTCATCAGAACTTTCCCCACTGTTTCAAGCAGCGAGATTCCACAGTTATTGTCGCATACATGGTGACTGCCATTCGTCTTATAGAGGTGTACAATTGGTGTGTCCCAGTTACTGTGGAATGGACCCTTGCTTCCAGAACCCCAGAAATAGCTCAGTGAGTTTCCATTGCATCATGGGACCATCAATTTTGTAAACTTCTGCTGGTATGGCATCTGACTCAGGGGGGGTTGCCACTTGATAGCTGATTGATGGCTTTCTTTACATTGTCCTCTTCTGGTGGAGCATTTATGAAGTCATTGATGGCAACGTGGGTATCCTGCCTCATGGTTGATGACTGAGAGGTGGTTGAGAACTGTTTCAAAGTGCTCAAGCCATCTCTGGGGAATCTGTGTCTTCTCTTTAAAGAGGGTAGTGTCATCTAAACTTAGTAGACAAGAACTCCCAGAGCATGCGGTTCAAAGAATTTGTTGATGGCTTTTATAAAACCGATTGGAATTGTTCCTGTCTGCATATGGCTGTATCTCATCTGCTTTGGCACTCAGCCACAAGTCCTGCATTTTGCTCAGTCTAATCTTCCATACAAGTGCTCCCTCAAAGCCTCAGGGCTGGTTATTGTGGGAGTGTATGTGCTGGTCAAAGTGGCTTGTCCATTGGGAAATGGGAGCCGCATTATCATGAGTGGGTCAATCACACCCTTACGCAGGCAGACACATTTCTGAACCAAGATAATTTATGGTGGCGAAGCCAACTTCAGATCTGCGTTGCTCAGTGCTCCTGCGGTCACTCCAGAAGAATGTATAGCCACCGCCTGATCCGAACCACTGTCCTTCATTAGCAAGACAAGTTTCATTAAATGCTGCAATGTCAGTGTTGTAGCGTGTGAGCTCTCTGACAGCAAGCGATGATCTTATCGCTGGTCTGTCTACAGTGAAGTTGTCCAGTAGTGTGTGTGTATCCCATGTGCCAATGGTAATTAGTGTCAACTTAAGTTTTGATCTTGTTTGACCACTGT
This sequence comes from Discoglossus pictus, assembly GCA_027410445.1. Lineage (NCBI taxonomy): Eukaryota > Metazoa > Chordata > Amphibia > Anura > Alytidae > Discoglossus > Discoglossus pictus. The sequence goes on along the minus strand of CM050173.1, from coordinate 35,081,194 downwards.
TTGCTGACCAGGGTAAGGTGAAGCAGGCAATAAAGACATTCTATGTGTTAGCTACTAAGCCTATGTATTTTGATTCTGGATTTTTGTACGTATAGTTACAACAACCTTGGATGGTTAGAGCAGATAAAATGGAGAACAAGCTAGTGTATGCTCACCACTTTTATAGTTTCTTAGCATCAAACCCACACCCTATACTAAATCAATTTAGTTCATTAGTCCTGTCAAGTTACAAGGCCCTAAACAAAGGGGAGTCTGCTTGTGGCTAACCAGATGTAGCAAGCTATAAATGAGAGAATGACAACCTCTCCATGTCTCAGTCAGGAAATACAAATATAAGGCACTTATGACTTATCAGGCTGGAGCCAACAGATCTTTCACATGTCTAATGAAGTATTTGAAACACCCACTCTTTCCTTAATCCAATTCTTTGGGCGTATTATTTGCAACAAAAGCAGCTGTTATTCGCAGTTCTATGAAACATTGTATTGTATCTATCCGTTCGGCACTTTGCATGTCCACATTGTTAATACAGTGGAGCGGTTCTTTTGAAATCAAATAACGTTAAACTTATTAAACACATGTTATTATTTCTTGTTTTGATTTGAGCAGTGTATGTTTGATGCTTTATAAATAAGTGGAGCATCTTTGAAGTTTATCTTATAAGCAGATCTAAACTTGCAACAACATTTAATTACTTTGTAGTGGTAATTAAATAAGTTATTTTTTTATTTAGAGATTCATATCGTTTGTTAATTACACATCACCACCAATAATTACTGATTACCCTGGGTCTCTAAAGCCTGGGTCTCTGAGACTTGGCATGCTCATTGAAATAGGTTAACCACCCCCTATTCTCATGATCAAACTCATATTGATAAGCAGGTTATGGATGGAGGAGTTCTCACTGATTTGGCATACCCCTCAGTGGTGATTATTTATATTAAATAGGACAGATTTCCAGTAACAGACATAACTGACAGATTTAATTGACATTCTGTTATAGTTTTCCTAAGTCATAAAGCAGCACAGACACTAATGTGTCAAATTGCTTTAATAAATATTAAGTTTGCTCCTATCACATACTCCACAATCTTACATTATCTATGATGTCTAAAGTCCATTCTTATGTACTACTCATTTCCTTATTTATGTATTGTCCCTGATATTAGGCAAACCCAGACTTGTTAAATTATCCTGCACACAGTTGTACCCAATCCTTATAAAGAGTAAGATTGACTATTTTTGTATATATATATATCATCATTCTAGCTGTCTCTTTCTCTCTCTCTCTCCACGGTAATAGAGCTCTTTGTATGCTTTCCAGAACATAGCCTATAGGTCTACTACCGCAATTAGATTGAACCTAGTGCTTCACCTGAATACCATTTTGCCTGCAGTTAACCTATATTACAATTGACTAGCAATGTTGTTCAATTCAATAGAGATATAGGGCCCTATTAAGTTCGACGCCCACAGCCTGAAATTTGGCGGAGTTACTGAGCGATTAAATTAGACAAGCCCGCAACATACATGGCCGACATCCAAATTCTTAAACCTAAACCATGCTTCTGCACATTCTATTTGCGGCAGTGAACATGATTACAGGTTTAGGCGGAGCCAACAGTAGAAGAGATCGTCATTAATACGTCAAATAAAAAATGGAGGTTAGATTTCAATCATTTACTTTTTTGAAGTACAAGTTGCGATCGGGCCAGCATTCCAGAAATAATGCAGTATAAAATAATCAATAAATATGATATTCTAGTCCATGCGAGTTCCATTATATGTATTAACACATTTATTGCCGGAAATAAAACATAAAATAAATTATTTTTTCTTGCTGATTTGCGGGCTTGAGAATATTGTGCTATTAATATTAATACATTACATCAATGTCCCTTTAATTTAAAATACAGTATAAGGTTTATATTTGCTTTTACAAAGCTACAGACAGGACTTTAACCCTGGGAGTTCAGATTTTGACAGCCCACAGATCGTTTGCGGGTAACTAAAAGAGGCCAGTTTAAAAGCCATAACTTTTGCAGGCTACTTTACGGCTACAGAACTCAAAATAGCCAAATTTAATAGGGCCCATAGTCTATGTCTCACCCAACACAATTTGCATTTGTTATTTTAAATGTTCCCCTTAGATATCGTCTTTATCCCTTATACCTCCCCTGCCTTTTTTCACTCCTTCATTCCTTTGCCTACTTCTCTGATTTTCTTTCATCCCACCCTCTTTCTTGGACCATCTTTCATTACCACCTTAATCTGCATACCGGTTTGGAAAAAATTCCCTTTTTTCTTAATTCCAATTTCCTTTGTCCATTCTCCCCAAGAAACAAGACCACATTGAACAATTTTGTGTATTGACATTGGTCGTATAATCTTGATATTTTGTTATTGTTGCCTTGAGAGTATGTGACACATGACACTTGTATTCTACACCCTGGATTGCGTGTCATGTTTTGTAACAGCATCAGAATATTACATAGCAGACATAGACCGAAAAAATATCAGTACGTTTGTGTACATTAAAAAGGAAAATTATAGAAAATTATATGTACTATTAAGATTGAAATATATGTTTTGCTATTACATTTAGAAAAAAAATGGGTAATTAAATATTTTATTTTTTATTTTTATTAATTTATTTTGTATTATTTTTATTTTTAACATTTGTTAAGAAAATCATTGTCTATTTACTTTATAATCTTTTAGTATTTCATCTGACTCTATCTCAGAACAAATAACACAACATAACTGTGTGATTGTCAAACAAAAGGGTCTCCAAAGAGGTTTTTTAACTTGACATTGAGGAGTCTGTGTTAAAAACACAATAGCTTTTAAACATATTTCCTCTAATAACCAAGAAACAGTTCATACTGAAAAACAAATGTGTTTCTCACTTCCTGTCAGAGCTGTTGGGCAGGGCATCCTGCCTTAGGTGGAGTATGAGATTGTTAAAAGAAAACACTGGCTCTGGGCCACAGAATGCTTCATGCATTCTGAACACTTTTCCAATTCTTCCATGAATTATATATCTGACAGGGTATGAGCACCTGACTATGGAATGCACCTTTCACCTGCTATAGGTATTCACAAACCCTTTTTTTTTGCAAATGGCACATCGTTGTTGAATATTCAAATCTGAATATAAATGTCGACTAAACTACAAACTGTTTTGTTTAAACTTCACAGCTTATTTATTGCAGTATCCACTTGCTATCTAGCTAAATGTTACAGAAAATGTATCCTGCAAGTCATAATATTAATAAAAATGTTCAGTTTACCTGGTGGTCACTGTAGCTTCTATCTGCATATCTAGAGTACTGGGTGGCTCTACTCCTAGGCCCTCATTCAATTGCAATTTGGCCAAATGAATAGGGCTCTAAATAAGCACATAACATATATTTTTGAAAGAAGTTTTTAGTTAGTAAACATCTATCCAAAAGCAAGTTTTTCATTAACTAAACACTTATTTAAAAAAAATATGCTATGTGCTTATTTGGAGCCCTATTCAATTGGCCAAATCGCAATTGAATGAGGCCCATAGTTTGCAACTTTCAGTGAATTCCCGAACAGGCTGCGGTGGATAGGGCTAAATGAAGAGTCTTGCTAGACTTACACACACATCATTAGGGACACAAATAACTTTGCCTAAACGGAAGGCTGCGATAACTGATAAATGGCAATTTGTGCCCCAGCCATGAATGTTGAAGCATAATATTATGGGAAGGAAGGGGACCTGAGTGCATATCCCAGTGCACATATGTAGAGTCTTTAAAGACTTTAGCATCAGCACATTGGGACCTACTGACCATTTACCTTGTCACAATTAACTCACATTTTCATGTAAATTAAGCATGAAAAACTGAGGGTTCTGCAAATTGAAAGAGCCCTATTCAATGGAGCAATTATAAGTTACTGGATCCTGTAAGTGAGGCCATAAGTTAATTTGCTATTCAATTCACGTCTTTTGGGAGGCTCTAAACGGTTTACGGTTTACGGCTTTGAAAATTCTGTGGTTGTTTAACCCGGAACTTACAGCCTGCCGAAGCCTTTTTTATCTTCCACATCCGCAAGAGTTACGAGCGGTAAAATCACAAATCGCTATTCAATTGCTACAATTCTCCAAGCCCGCAAATGTTTTCATACCCGTAAACAGCAAATGTTGGAGAAAATCCAACAAGTGCTAGAGAGGACCTGCAAGGGTGTTTAACCCCTGTCCGTAGCACTGTAAATGCAAATAAAAAATCAATACTGCACTGTAAATGACGGGGAAAGCGATTAAAGACATTATAATGAATTGCACAACAGTCTCAAGGTTGCAAATCGACAATAATAAATCATATTTTTTATGTGTTATTTCGGGCTTATATCGATCTCAGGAATCAATGTGTTAGTACATATCAGGCCACCCATTTGGACTAGAACAGTTTTGGCATCCATTTGTATTATTTTGTATTTTGAGGGTTTGCGAGTCCCATCGCATATCGGACCCCTGAACCTAATTGATTGACATGTTACCCTCATGTTTTACTGCCGTAATTATGGTGTTGTCATTTGCTTTTGGCTGTTTCTAAATGGGTAGTTACGCACTTGCTTAATTGATCATGTTCTTGCTACGTACGAGTGCATGTTTTACAGCTTTGGCGTGCGGCCCGTAACTTGCAGGTTTGTTCAATTGAATAGCATTAGAATTGTAGCAGAGTCCAAGCCCGCAGCAAGCCCGCACACGTACAGTACATACACCTGTATACGGCGAGATACGGGCTTCCAATTGAATCAAGCTCAAAGTTTGCAACTTATTTATTATTTAAAAAACTAGTCAATGTTTAATTACTTGGTGGAAGTTTTAAAACATTTGCAATCATTTTTATATACAATTAATTTGTCATCATAAACCTATGGGCACAATCTTTTTAGAAAAAAAAAAAAAAAAACATTATTTTTTTTATGCAGCTACAGTATGTGCAGCCAAGGGAACCTCCATGGGTCTGCCTGGTCAAGGGAGAGGGTTCCTGGATACAAATAAAACTTTAATTACTTTTAATCAATCTGCTAAATTACAGCATTATAGTCCTCAATTAACTATTAGGTTAATAAGCCATAAACATATATATTAGTATGTATAAAATCAAAAACAATCATTGTGATGATAAAACCAAACTGTATATAAAATAAGAAAGTCATGAAGGACAAAATGTGTTGGAGGGATCAGTAGTACCACTCTCACCCCCATGTTCACTCTAGCCTTTATTTTGGGGTCAACATTGGACTGATTACAACAAAAGGGACCTTTGGCCAACTTGCACATTACAGTAACCACCAGTACTCCCCATCAAGGATATGCCAGTTATACCTGGGAGGGACAAGATGCCTTCAGTACACTGGAGGATTGGTGGACTAAAGGTGTCATCTTCAGACCCAGATTTTTAAATTTGAAATCACCTATATTTTTTCATATACAGTGGAAGGGATGAATACAGAATCATATGAATATAGAATTATTTTTTTTCCAATATGAATTAACTAAAATTGGAATAATCCATTCCCAGCATTGAATCTGATACATAAATAAATAACACTTTTTACCAGAACTTAACCTTTACTGAGGAGCGATGCTGGCAGAATATGAAGACAAGCAAAGGGATTATTGTTTAGAAGAGGAGTCACCTTAAAACATCAGGTAACTCCAATTCTGGTAATCAATGCCTTTGTTATCCATTACAAAATGATTCACTATTACTCAATGTAGCAAATAACTTGTCTAATGTTCTGTCTCTGTATGTTATTTTGTTAACTTTATGACTAATATTGTATACTAGCGACTTGCCCTTCAAAAATGACGGCATGATAGAGTTTTATAAATTGTGTCTCTTTCCCTCCTCTCCGTCACCTTTGTCTCTTCCCCCCTCTCCCTCCCCTGTATCTCTACCCCCTCCTCTCCCCCATGTCTCTCCCCCTCTCCCTCCCCTGTGACTCTTCCCCCCTCCCCTATGTCTCTTCCCCCTCACCCTCCCGTCTAATTTTTTCCTTACTCTCTCTCCCTTGTGTCTCCTTCCCCTCTCCCCTGTGTCTCTCCCCCTCTCCCTTACCTGTGTCTCTTTCACCCCTCCCTTCCCTGTGTCTCTTCCCCCCTCTCACCCCCCTTTGTCTCTCCCCCTCTGTGTCTCTTTGCTCCCCTCTCCCTCCCCTGGTGCTGCACCCCCTTTTACCTTACAGGTCTTTCAGGCCTCGTAATGTCGCCTGGGATGCTGGGAGTGGCTGCTCCTCCTGCACCAGGCCCAATATTTTGCTGAGAGGCCACGGATCGCTGAGGAGAGGGCGGGCCGAGAGCTGTGGGGTGCTGGGGGAAGGAGAGCCGGGGAGGAGAGGCTAGAGCATTGCCAGGGGGAAGGAAGGCCTTACAGACCAACACAAGCAATTACGTAAACTATTATATGTGATTTGGATTAATATAGGAGCAATTGTGACTAATATTGAATTTGATGGATATGGGGTCTGATAAAAATAGATGTTCCACTGTATATACAGATTTTTACACTCTGTAGCCTTATCATCACAATCATTTTTTAATTTGTAAATACTTACATACACACACACAGTGTGTCTAACAGTTGAGGAATAAGATTATATTATGGCGTTCATTGCGAGCCTCTTGGTTGTTGTATTTTTTTTTCAGAGGCGGTTTTGCTGTCATTGTAAGGTTGGCGCTGATCTGCTTTTTGCGCTTTTTGCAAGGCTGTCCCCTAGTGTAGTTTGTGTGCTATGAGCAGCGTTGGCGCTCGTTGTGAGGCGCGCAGTGAATGGCTTTTGCGTTTATTGCGATAGTGTTTTTTTTTTTTGTGTATATGTATTTTTTTATGCTAATTAAATAAGTAATAAATTAATAAATTAATATGTTGTATATGCAGGAAGCCTTGTGCTGAAGAGCTGACAATCTGTTTTGATGTTCCTGCACCATACAATGTAGGTTTGCACGGTACTGGAGCTGAGGTGTAAGTGTCAGCAATGTGTGCAGTGTGTAGTGTAAATAGGCTGCGTGCGTTAGGGGAAACCATTAGTGTAGCTGTGTACTTCCGCATTCTGTAAGTTAGTGTTGTAAGATGAAGCGTCCTTGCTAATGGTGTATGTTGTTGGTCGTACAGGTTCTTGTTTGTATTTTTTTGTGTAAGTCCGTAGTTAGTCATTGCGTGTTTGTTTTTTGTTTTTTAAAGTCCCGCTTGTGTGGTCGTTTGTACGTGGTTGTGAGGTGCCGTAGAGCCTCCACCTCCGCAAACGCGGCCCCTCGCATTGCGAGCGACCGCATTTGGGGCTCATTGCAGCCGACGCAGGAACCTCCACCTCTGCAAATGCTTTCCGTTTTACTGTGTAATATGTTTTTCCTTCCTGGACAAGTTTATCTTTATCTGTATTTTTATATACTACATTTGATCATAAATTAATATACAGTTTAAGATCACTTAGAAAACACTGTAAAACTGTTTTCTGATCTTAATGCAAGCTGTACGGTCATCATACCGCACCCAGTTAATCTTTCAACCTAAATACAAAAGACATTTCCTAACAATTTTACAACTTTGGGAAACGTGTAGGTTTCCTAAGTTTCCTTCAGGCTATCCAAGAAATCAGATGAAAACTGCACAAAATGTCAACACATTTGCTCTAATAATTATTTGAAATAAAAAAAGCTAATAATCTGCCCTATCAATTGCCAAAATTCACAAAAAAAATACTTTTCTGATTCTCCAATGGTGATTTTTCAGTCATTCTGAGATGCTTACTGAATTATGGACAATACCTTAGCTGCCGACATATGCACCAAATAAACATTTTCAACTATTTCTCTCCTGGCACAATTACTCCACATGTACTGATGGGTAATATGAAAATAAACTCACTATTCACACAAACTTCAAATGTTTTTGCTGCATATCATGCTATATATAGCCGCAATCAATATTATAGCAATGTAAACATTTATTTAATCAAATGCAAATGGTAGCAAACTGACTTTCAAACATATTCAGACACGGTTATGCAAATTTCCAAATTCTTAATGAACCACAGCGATTGTTTTAAAACACACTGTGATGCATAAACATTTGTTTAATATAAAATTTGCAATTGGAACTTTGTTGAAAAAAAATGTATAACTAACCTAGAAATATTATAACAAAAAATAGATAAAATGCACCTATTTGGTGTCCAAACCTCCTTCCCATAGGCTCTACCTAGGATTGGCAGTGTAATCGGTATTAGGATAGTGCTATGTCAGTACTTAACAATAGGTCTATCTAGTCAATTTTGCCTTCCTCCAAAGATAAGATCTTATGGACATACAAGTTCATAAGCAACAAGAGATATAAGCAACATTTTATCAAAACTTTGTGGTAACATTTATAGATGCCTAATATCTTTACCCCATTTTGGATAAGTGTCTTGGTAAAGGGGCTTGTGTACTTCAATGATGCTATGAGCTATACCATGAATGGTCACCCAAGATGGGCAGGTCATAGCAGAGAGGTCAGACAAGTTGTGGTCCACTGGAGCAGGAAATGGCAACCCATTCCAGTATCTTTGCCAAGAAAATTTTATGGATAAACACAACCATATAATAAAATGATTGATGTGCCCGGCATGATGAGGTCCATAAGGTCACAGAGAGGTGGGCACAACTGAATGACTTAATAACCACAATAGATTTTGAACACAATGGGGGGGGGGGGGGGGGGTTACAATGCATTTTCTCCTATGGGATGATATGAGAAAGATTGTGGTCTCAACTTTTGCATATAGGAAATAGATCATAATAAACACGGTAATGCACAACTGAGCCACCTTTATACAGATCTGTGGTTGTTTCCCAATTTCACTTGAAATAGTGAGAGAAAGCCTTGATTATTTATTTTGAGCTTTCCACACTAAAGTTCATGCATTTTTTATTCATACATGGCCAACTGTCCTTTTTATGATGTGGCTTCCTCTTAGTTTACAAACTCCATCTGACTCACCCATATCTTCCACATTCTTGAATAGACTAGCAAATAATATATACGGTAAGCTTCTTCTTTCTCCTGCTCGTCCAGTTGATGTTCAATCACCATATTAGACCACCTTCACAAATAATAAAAACCTCTCAGCCTCCATAAAGGATGCTTGTTCTGTAATTAGCAGTAAGGATTTATTGAATCCGATTTTTGGGAGTTGGATGGTGGGGCCTCTTCATTTGAAATATTTATATTCTCATGTAACATCCCTGAATCCTTAGTGCAATAGGAGCACTGTTCACTGAGAAATTATATAGGAATTAGGTACACAGAATGTTTTCCCCCATTATTTTATGGAGCTATTTTCTTAGGCTGAGGATATGACTTAATAAGTAAATAAGCTCAGGCAAACAAACAAACCGGAGATGTGATAAACGCGTTGCATTAGTGAATATATTTCTAAAACATAATGTGAACTTGGCAAGACATGTGATTTCAAATGAGATCATGCTGACATAACTGACATTTGCTCCGCATACACATAATTCAGAGATTCTAAGTAATGGTATGCAAATGAGCAGCGCTTTTAGGGTTTTGACAGTATGAGTGACTAGAATGTTTCAATATTTTGTTATCAAAATGAATACCTCCATAATTAAATTTTTGTTATTTTCTGTATAATACATATTTTCGGAATGTGCCTGCATTTTGACTTTGATAAAAAAATATACTTTATTCTCATAAGTAAAGCAATCAGCCCATTATCATGGATTAAAAAGACTACTGTTTAGCAATGACAACTGTGAGACAATTTTACTAGACTCCAGTGACAGCTGTCAAGGAATACAGAAATTACAGGCAATTCCAAAGAGTGTGCATTGCAAGACAATAAAACATCCCACGGTTATTGATCTATCTATAAAGAAGTAAAATACCTTTTTGAGTTTATATACTGCAGGCATAAAATAAATCACTATGAAAAATTTAACATTAAATAGATGTATAGGACCAGAAGCAGATTTATACTTGAGGTGCAGGGAGGGGTAGAGTAACATCTGGGAATTGTATTTACGCTTAATAAACAACATGTCACAGTACTTAAAACAAGTGCCATGTCCATTCTGACAGCCTTCAGGGTCTTGGGCCATAAAGGATCCTTAAATGTGGGGTTCAGGGGAGCCTCACCCTCCAAAGTCAGTCATGACAGGCAGTCATTCTGAACTTTGGCTCATCAGCACCAATGCTGCCTGATAGTACTACTATCTAATTCAGCAAACAGGCAAGGGGCATCTTATTTCAGGCACCATCCCAGAAGAGAGAATTGGCTGACTTAAGCGTGATACTATGTTTTCCATTAGGATTCTGGAAGTTTGGGTTATTTTGCCTTTAAATGATAAAGCACTGAATTCAAACTGGCTCCCAGGACCCTGAGCAGTTGTTATGTTTGGATTAGCAGAGCAGCTCAACCATTCAAAGCATGGCTTTCTAATACTTGACCCATGGATACTCTGTTTATTGTAGAATAGTTTCACTTGCCATAACTTTGCTTGTGAAAATGTGTAACTGCTGGTAGGTGGCAACTCTAGGCAGCTGCCTACTCTACCTTATAAGAAATCCAAACACTGGCATAAATAAAAGCAATCTTATTTGCAGAGTAGTTCATGTCATGCAGTCAGAATCCATTTCTTGGTATAATACACAGAGCCATCTTCAAGGATTATCAGAGGTGTGTAGATGGTCCATTAAAGAATAGCTCCCTGAAGGATCCAGATGGATTTGTGGCTATTAAATTGGTCCCGTTAAGCAACCTGCCAACGACTTGCGGGGTAAGGACAAAAAAAACCTACGGGATGTGGAAAATTGAACTCCATGACCGCAAATCCTTTGTTCCGTCAAGTCCGTGACTGCTACATTACAATCACACTATTAAATTGCAATGAATTCACTGGCGTACAAGCCCATAACCGAGGACCTGCTAGGGGGTTAAAGTCCTATCCACAGCACTGTAAATGCAAATAAACACACTGCTGTACTTATAATTAAAGGGAAAGCGATGTTAGGTATTAAAATGAATAGCACAACATTCTCAAGCTCGCACATCTGCAATATAAAATAACTTATTTTAATGTTTAATTTCTGTGTTATATCGATCCCGGCAATCAATGTGTTAATACATATAATGGAACTCGCATGGACTTGAATATCATATTTTCTGCTTTATAAATATTGCATTATTTCTGGAATGCGGGTCTGATCGAAACTTGTAATTGAAACCTGTAAGGCTTTGAAATCTAACCTCCATGTTTCAGTGACGTAACGATGACAATCTCATTTGCCATTGGCTCTGTGTAAACCCGTAACTACGGGTTTGACTAATTGATCATGTTCACGGTCGCACATCCAACATGCGCAAGAATGGTTTACGAGCTTGTGTCTCTGGCCCGTAACTCGCGGCATGGTGGAATTTAATAGCTCTGTGACACAGCCAAATTTCAAGCCTGCAGCCTTTGCGTGCTTGCCAAGCTGTCTACGGGCTTCTAATTTAATGGGGCTGAGAGTGTTCAATGGGAGTAATGGACAGCTCATTAGTTTATAATGATAACATTAGAAACAATGACCTGCAAAAAAAGTGTTGCTGTAGTAAAAATTATAACCATGTATAAATGTTAGAAATATAAAGGTTGTGATTATTTTATTTATTTTTTATTTCTAAAATCATTAGCCCATTATCAAACTTAGTTATTTAAAATGCCACAAAGAAAAAAAAATGAACATATTTGTAGTTTAAGAAACAAAGTAAATTGGCAAGCTCTCTGATTTATGCGCTTGCAGACAGTTATTCTGTTCTGAGTTGTGGTTATTAGCTTTCTTACTTTTTTGTTCAGAACACTGAGCATCAAAAAAAAAACTAGACACTATCAAGAAAGGCTGAGCGTGGGAATTGAGGTTTCCTGGATAATCACTTTTAATGGTTCAACAAAGAGACACTGTCGCAGGTCTGCACTGGGGGTTTGCTTTTGCCCAGCCTTTTCCTGAAAAATTAAACAGTTGTTTAATGCCAGTCTGTAGGATTTCCACACTTTGTCTTAACTATTTTTCTAGTGTGTCACTAGCAGCAGACAATTAAAATGCTGTATATTATGAACATCCTTAACATCCTCTAGTATCTCATGGGATGAATAGCTAATTTACAAACCAGACCTAATGATAGGAAAAAAAAAAATCCATCACAGGATACGGATGCTTCTCTGAGCTATCACAGATATGTCGTGTTAGCTGGCAAGGAAATACTTTAACTGCTGAGATAGTGATGCGCAAGAGTTTAAAATTCCATTTTGTGGACACAATGATTAAATGGAAAAGATGTATAAAAGAGAAGAGCTGTGTAAATAGAGATTGTAGACGTGCATTGCTATATGGTTAGAACATTTAGACTTTTAACATTTTTTCTGCATTTTTTAAGCTTCAATACTTCATGTTCATATAAGATTAGGAGACAAAAGAACATCTCAACATATAAGCCATAAAAGGTATAGTTCTAAACACCATCCACAATTTAACTAAAGCATTGCAAGTGATTTCCCAGGTTACAGATGAGTCACTATGACCTGATGCAGCATCCCAGATCATTATGAGATTTATTAAAGGCTTTTTTGGACTGCCTAATGAGCAACCTCTACATCCCCATCCCCCCCTCCCCCCATAAATTAGCTGATTTTATTGGTGAGTGTTAGGGCTGATCTTGCAGGACTGACTTTAGTTCACTTACCTTACTATAGCAAATTGTGGTCTGCATTGAGCATCCCATATACATGTAATATGATGTGAAAGAAACCTTGAAAATAAATACAATTAGAATACGACACTTGTGGTTTGTTTTAATTTTATATATAACCGGGGACCCTGTAAAAATGTATAGTAACCCTATAAGTATATTATTTAAAGTTATTAAATTAATTTATTAAACTAAATAAGTATTATATTATATAATAAGGGGGGCCCTGGATTTTCCAACCTGTTGTTTTAGCAGGTAGGTCTCAAAAGTTATGTGTTCTATAAAAAGGGCTAGTGCTCAGAAAGGCTAAAAACACTTTCGCCAAACCTACCCCTTTTGACATGGGGTGCGTATATGTTAAAATAATAAGTGGGGGTCCCCTAAGCTCCAATAGCAAGAAGGGTTCAATAATGGAAGCCAAAATCACAATCAGCAAAAGAGTAATTAGGAATCAAAAACACAGGAATGCTTAGTATTAGACAAGCCAAACAACTCAGCAAAGTCTGTACTCTGCTGGAATGTAAGCCCACTATTCACCCATTGACAGACCATACAGGCTGCAGCCATCCTTGTTCACCATAGCAGACAAGATTAAAAACTCAGAGTTATTTACAGCACTTTGCAGTTTTCGAGTTCAATAAAAGGAGCCTGGTTTGGTAATGTTTAGCTCTTGTGCTAATAATTCTGTCTGTGGAGCAATGTGCATGTCTTTAGGCCAACATTATATTTATACTAACTGTGGATGGAGCAAAAAAAAACCAACAAATTAATAAGTACAGTACTTTATAATAAGTCACTGGCCTGTATGTTCCATAAATCCAATGTTCTTTTCTCAGCAGCTTGCTTATCCGCTTTCATGCTGCAATCTCTCTGACTTTTCAGCTGTACATCAAAACACTTTTCTCCCAGTTCCAATGGTTCTCAGCTGCAGTTCCTAGGTCTGCAAGTGTTCCACGCCATTAACGTTCTGCACATTCAACTGTTCTAATATTTATATATAAATGTTAAAAATATAATATTTTAATCAGCCCCACACTGTTTATGGGCAGTAACCTTGACAGCTGTATGTGGGTGATTTTCCTAGCTTGTGTATAATCCAGCCCTAGTTTTGCTCAAAGCTGTTTGATACACCAGGCATAGGGAAGCCGTGTTTGATATGGTTATGGGTTGCAAGAGCAAAGCCTTTGTGGGCACATTTGCATGTCCCTGCCAAGGTTCCCAGCATGCAGTGTAATAACACTGAACACAAACGTGCTATTTATTTACTATATATATATACAGTATATATATATATATATATATATATATATATACATATATATCTATATATATATATATATATATATATATATATATAAATGTTAAAAAGTATATATTATAATTTATTATTTGTATGCAAAACCCCCTCCTCTTTCTTCTCTCTGTCCCTCGTCTTTCCTCCCTTTTTTTTCTCTTCCCTCTCACATACATTTCTTGCCCTAAGTCCCTCTCTCACCTCTCCTCTCTTTCACAACTGCTCCTTCCCTCTCAGTACCTGGTAGGTCTGGTGGCTGCTCCACCCTCATTGCCCCCCTTTTGCACTGTTTTCTGGTGTTGCCAGCCAACGCTCCATAGGAAGCCCTCATAAGGGGGGTGAGGTGGAGGTTCAAAGGATTGAAAAGACTTCTGCGCACGGTTCAGGAAGACTGGATACCATTACAGGAGCATGTGATAGCGATTTTTAATTATGAGACAGGTACTCTGAATCTTAGAATAATTTCAAGCACGCAAATGGCATTTCTCCAGGGTTAGATTTATGTGTGTGATGTGATAGCTCAGTGGTGATTTACAAGTTAACTTCACTCAGTTCAATTCTTATGGGACCCATGGAATAGATGCCTGGGTCTTGGTTGTATAGCACCTTGATATGGGATAGGGCAACTCACTCTTCGGCCTGGGCTAACAACATTTACTGGATACTGCATATTCTATGCCTTTGGATACCCTTGCATACATTCTAAATTAATTATTAGACCATGTTCACAATTAGGTTTTATGTTGCCATAGACCATTAAGACTTGTGCATCCCCATGCCCCAATTGTAGCTCCTCCTTTCCCCATCCTATATCTCAAATCATTCATTTATGTGTGATTATGTATATATATGTTATGTCAGAAGGTGTCAAGTACAGTTGCATACAGAAATATCATTGCATATATACATTTCTTTGCATGTACAAACATATTTCAATGTACTGCATTGCATCTTCCTGGCAACCTGCTGCCCTCTGAAAATGTGCTGCCCTCTGAAAATGTGCTGCCCTAGGCCTGGGTTTTTCAGGAACTTATGAATAAGGTGACATCTGGTTATTTTAATGGTATACTTAAAGGACCACTATAGACGAAATGTTTCAATACGGTTTTTGAATAACTAAACTTGATAATGGGAAAAATATTTTTTTTAAAGTAAAAAATAAAATAAAAAGAAACACAGCCTTTACAAATTTTTATCTAATACCCAATTACTTATTATTGAATTGAACAATTTTCTTTTATCAGCTGATTCTGTCTATTATTTTCTTTGGATGGTGTGTTGTAAACGATTGAGCATTTCACTAGAGCAATAGCAGTTGTAAATGCCACGTTCCCATTGGAATGTCATGTCTATTCAAAGTGTCCCACCTCAATAAGTTTATCAGGAGAAACCAAAATGACAGATCCCACAGCAGGTTATATAATACAGACCATATTACCATATTTTTCATTCTAAAAACACTTTGTATAGATTTAAGTGTAGTTCTTCAAAATAGTTTAATGCAAATATTTGACCACAGTGATCCTTTAACTGCTTTGCTCTGATACTGGGACATACTCTTTATTCAGCTTTGATATAATGGGAAATCCATTCTTGGGGAATAAGCCATATATCACATACATGCTATGAACATGTGTTTTATGTTGATAGCATACTAATGTAGGAGGATGTCAATGCACTCAAGTGTATATATACAGCTATAACTCGTTTAACGCTGTAGATAGGTTCCAAACAATAGGAGTGTTAACCAAAACAGCTCTAAACGAGCGTAGGGATAGGGGAATTCATGAAAAAAATACACAATTGCAATTGAAATTTAAACTTTTTTGTTTTATATGAACTTCAAACAAACAGCTAACATAACGCTAACACAAACTGAACATTAGCAAAAATAGAAACTTTAAATTTGTGATTTTAAAGCTTCTGGCTCATCCTGGATTCTGTTGTTTTTTTTTAGAATCAAAGCATTAAAAGGGGTTTGGCAGCAAAACAAGCGTAATAGCGACGCAGTGCATTAAACAGGGAATTACGAAACAGCTCTAAAAGCAGAGTATACCTGTTTATAAGTAACGAATCTGTAGATGTATTCCTAGAAGATCAAGTGCTAAATGAAACAGTATTAAACGGGTCAATTTTAACATAGGGTAAATCACAGGTAAACTCGATTTTAAAATTCCTTTCATGGCACTTGGTGTTTTGGAATGATACACAAGCCTTACATAAGTGTTACTCAGGGATGTGTCGGACAAAAACTTCCATGCCAATGTGTCATTTCCATACAGTATATTATGAAATTACTATGTTGGGGGTGAGTTAATTCTGTAGTCTCGTAACATTTCTCCATTCATTTAGAAAGTAATACAAAATTGTATAAATAATTGATAACTGCAAAAAACTATGTAGATTTTAATTTCTCTTTTCTAGATAATTCTGACCAGAAAATACAATATTTCTTCAACAATAGACAATATCAATTGAGTATGATGTGAAAAATTTGTATGCATAATACGTACCAATGCATACAGATAATTTATGGAGCAGTGAGCATGTATATGCATAATATGAACATTGGCTTTTACTGTATATCAGTCCATCTCAAATTGCAATAACAGACATACATTACTTATGGTAGAAGGCAACACCTCATACTACCAATCCATGAAGTCTGAGTCAGTATATTTGACGGAGTAATAAATAACACTAAATAATGCACAACCTTAGCAATTCATTTGTTTATGTGAACCTTTTAACCTTAGAAAGCTTTTTAATTAATGGAATGGTCAATGCAGACCTAACTAATATGTAGGTAAATTGGATTCTGGCTGATGCAGTTCTGTTTTAATGAAAGCTCAACCTTTCCAGTAAGTAATTCTGTATATGTAACTATATATAGGAAAAAGACAAATGTTTTAGCTTATTGCCTATTTCGTTCAAGAAGGTATGTTTCCTATACTATACAAATGGAGTTGCTATCCACAGATCTGAGCATAATTTGTTAGGACATGTTACTGTTGATTCAGAACTTTGCTGTAAAGGACATGTCTAAACATGAGATATCAAAAAACATTAGTCACACTTTGTATTTAATATGGTTTTAAGAGTATTATATAATTTATTGCTAAAATAGTTATAGTAAATGCTATATTTTAATCCATGTTATGGGTCTGTACCTAAACTCATGTTTTGGGTGAAACATAAAACACAATACTTCAATACTGGCCAGACTATTTATAGTATGGAATATTGCAGTCAAACTTTTCCTGTGTGTTAGTGCCCTAAGCATGCCTTTTAAGATTAGCCAGAAACAGGAAATTTGAATTTCCTGGATTTATATATGTAGGTTCATAGTACATGTAGTACACATTTCATGAAGAGTGAAAGTGCTTTAACCATATTATAAATATTAGAAGTGAAATTATTTCTACTTCCTGTTGATTGTGACAGTACTTACCCATTCAGTTCTTTATCACAAGTGATTTATCAAAGCTTGATTGTGAGCTATCAAAACATATGCATCCAAGCTAGAAGTTAAAGGGGTGGAGCTTGAAATTAAACATCTTGCCTCATTGCCTGCTACTTCTAATAGTATTTTTTTTTTAACCAATAATTTTTTATTGACTCACAAAGATATACAAAATATCACAAGGTAAACAAAATACAGCATCAATTAGTCATAACATAACAGATGTAGTCGTGAAGTACACAGGTAAATATATAAACCTGATTGATGGCTGCACTGTTGTAGTTCCTTCATGAGCCACACCATCAACAATTTTCCATTTTCAGTAAAATACAAACAAAAATATCATTATAAAACAAAAACTAGACAGAAACAAAGAGGTAAAACGATAATAAAACTTACAACTTTTCCAAGATAACTTTTCCTACGCAAAAGAAGGGGGAGAGGCAGACTATGACAAAACCTTTCATGATTGGATTCCCCTCTCCCTCCATAACGACCTTCCCATCTCCAGCCCCCCCGTGGCAAGCCTGCAAGTGTATTTCCCATCAACTTACGTTTTTATCCGGTCTCCAGCGAGGGTGCCCCGCCATGCGTCCCCCGGCCAACCCTTCTGTTGTCCCTAAGATGCTCAAAGTTGATGATTTGACCGTCTTTGAACCAAGCCCCTATTCTATCTAAACCATGTAAGGTCCACCAGACCTTAGAGTCATTGGGGAGGTCTTTAGCAAAGAAGGGAGAGGTGGTAATCGACAGGAGAAGGGAGAGGTCGGGAGTCAGTTGCCGTTTTGAATTTGCCCAATGCCAGTATTCCAGGGACAGTCTAATCATGGGGTTGAAGTATGTGTGTGGCTGGCAATAGGATTTCAGAAGCCATACTACCGTGTCCCACCCCAAAGGCTGTAGCTGTTGGTTTTCCATCAAAACCCAAATGGGTTGATGTTCAGTGGAGTGAGCTTGGGGCAGAAAAGAAATTTGGGCCACCCTAAAGTAGAGCTTGAGATGAGGGCACGAGAGTCCACATTTACCCTTATCTCTAAACATTGTAAGTTTTGGGATTCTTGGGGTTTTATGTCGCCATATGAACCTCATAATTTGCCTTTGGAAGTTGTCTAGGTCTTTTATGGGGACTTTAACTGGCAGTGATCTGAAATAATATATAATTCTAGGTAGAATGTTCATCTTGACAGCATGAATTCACCTGGACCAAGAGATACAGAACTTGTTCCACCTCTCCAGGTCAGCAGACAGTTCTTTAAAAAGGGCGGGATAGTTGGCCGCATAAATGTCAGAGATATTAAGGGTAATTTTAAGTACTTTTTGGGCCAATGAAAATTGAATGAGTTCTTAAGCCCTCCGATGTCGGGCTGGGGGAGGTGTAACCCTAGGATTTCTGTTTCTGTCTTCATTAACTCGTAAGCCAGAGATAGAGTTAAATGTATTTAATAATTCCATCAGGGCCGTAATGGAGGTGATGGGGCGGGTTAACGTGCATAATAAATCGTCCGCGAAGAGACAGCACTTATAATCTTGGTTACCCAGCTGCAGACCCTGGATCGCCGGGGAGGCCCTAATGCTTTGAGCCAGTAGCTCCATGGCAGGGGCAAATAGGATTGGGGATAGAGGACAACCCTATCTAGTCCCCCTTTGAATGTTTAACAGCGAGTTCTCGGGACTGGGTAGTTTTAAAGTGGCTTTTGGGAACTTATAATATGTTTTGAGGAGATTCAGGAAGTTACCTATAATACCAAATTTCGTTAGAACTGCATATAGATATGGCCATTCCAACAAGTCAAATGCCTTCTCAATGTCTATGGCCATGGTGCAGAGAGGGTTTTTTGAGTGTCTGGCAAGGTATAGTATATTCAGCACTCTCCTAATGTTGTCCCCCGCCCATGTGTGGGATGAAGCCTGCTTGATCTTTGTGGATAAGCTTGGGCAGGAAGCCGGAAACCCAATTAGCCATCAATTTAGCCAGTCTCCATTTAGCAGGGAAATAGGACGATAATTCAACCTCCATTAGGTCCCTCCCCGCCTTGGGAAAAAAGACCAGACTCGCCTGATTTAGTTCCGGCGGCATCTGCTCCCGTCTCAGAATAGCGTTATATAATGTTACCAATTGAGGAGTCAGGACATCTACAAATTTTTTTTAATATAAATTTGAAAAGCCATCCAGTCCTGGCGATTTACCCAGTTTGAGAGATTTAATGGTGTCTTTGACTTCCTCTTCTGTCACTTCTGAGTTAAGCAAATCTAAATCTGCACTCCCCAAGACAGGGAGGTCTAGCCCCTCAAGAAAATCAGTCAGGGAATCTCTATCCGCCTGAACATGTGCGGTGTATATATCTTGGCAGAATGTACAGAAGGTGTCCTGTATATTGGCTTGATTAATTGTGACTGAGCCCGACCTTGTTTTGATCTGAGTGACCCTTGATTGTTGGTATCTGGTGTTCAATTTATTGGCTAATAGAGGGCCCGGCTTGTTTGCCTGTGCGAAGAATTTGCTTTGCGTTTTCCTCAAGGCTTTCTCTGTTTGAGCAGACAGGATGTTATCTAATTCTAGTCTAATCTTGTCAATCCGCTGACGGACTCGATCAGACTGATGTTGTTGGTTTTGTTTTTCAAGGGTAAGGAGTTCTATCGTCAGTAGATTTTCCCGTTCTCTCATATTTGTCTTATAGGATGAGGCTAGCCTTATGAAACTACCTCTTATAAACCCCTTATGTGTTACACATAGCCACCCTATGCTAGTGGAATTGTTTGTATTAGTATAATCATAGTCCTTCAGTTCTCTAGTGATCTGGTCTAGCACACTCGGGATTGACAGGAGCCTGTCATTAAAACGCCATGTATAAGTCATATCAAAGTTGGGGTTTAGATTCAGGCCCAATGAAACCTGACTATGGACTGCCCACGTGCAGGGGATAATGTCTGAGAATGTGGCTTGTTCTAATAATGTGGCGTCTATAACAAGTGTGTCAATCCGCGAGTAGGACTTGTGTGTTGACGAGTAGAACGTGTATTCCCTTTCTTGAGGGTGAAGTCACCTCCAAGCATCTACTAATTCCAGTTTTAACAACAGGTTTTTGATTTGTTTGACTTTGTCTGGGGATCGATTTTCTCCCTGTCCTTTGGACCTATCCAGTTCTGGGTTCAATACCAGGTTAAAGTCCCCCCCAGTGACAATTTTGCCAGTTTCCTAGGAGTCTAATGTCTCCAGTAAATTTCTAATAGCCTTGTGGGGGGCCACCGTAGGGGCGTAGATCGATATCAAGGTTAGCTTAGTGTTTATAAGGGTACCCGTAATAATCACAACATTGCCTTCTTTATCAATTTTTTTATGGGTTACTTGAAATGGGAAGTTTTTGTGAATCAATATCGCTGCTCCCGCTCGTTTGGTTTTCTGAAGGTTGGGTAATCTTTGTGCAAAAAAGAACGGATTTTGCCTTGTGCAAAGTGGGTCTTCTGGAGAAAGAGAACTGAAGGTTTGTCTTTCCTATATGTAATAAAAGCTTTCCTCCTTTTATTAGGTGAGTTAAAGCCTCTGACATTATGGGTGACGAATGTGTGTTGCGAGTTGGCTTAAAGACGGGAAGGCCGCCGAGCATCCACAGAGGCCATGGCACCACTCCCTGGAGAGACGGACGAGCCAGACTGGAACACCTAGGAGCGCATCTGGGGAAGGTGAAGAGAGAAAAATCATTCAGTACACTGGAATAGATATCTTTAACTCTTGGGATGAAAAAGATGTATGGGCAACAAATTACCAAAAATTTTATCCTAAACAAAATTAACATTACGGTTCTGAGTATTGAGTCCCATTTGGGGCTCCAGCAGGCGTTATCTTGGCTACCTCAAACTACTGCCATATTGTAATCAAAAGAGGTTGAGATTTTAGTCTAGCCTAATAACAAACCATGGTGCTGGTAAATTAGCAATAGACTTTAAGCTATGAGATGCTGAGAATCCTAGGCTTTATGTAAAAGTATATCAACTAATTACCTCGGCCTAGGCCGCTGCTCTGTTAGCTCTAAACACTTTATCTATAGGCTAAGTTAGTTAAATATTTTGACTATGGTTATGAGATAAACAAGAAGAAATGAGAACAAACGTCCATCAGTCGAAGCTTAAGTTTGTCCTGACTTGCTTGGAAGTTTGTTCGAAGGATCTGGACGTGGGACCAGCTTAGAGTCCAAATTTGACGATGGACGATGTGGTTTCTTGACCGTTGACCAGGCTTTGGAGGGTCTTGAGTTGGGCGCCTGTTCAGGAGCTGGACATGTCTCGTCCAAGGTCGCCAGATGGAGTCGGTGTAGGAGTTTGGCAAATTCTTCGGGCGTGTGGGTCAAGTAGATAGTCCCCTGATATTGGAACGAGAGGGAAAATGGAAAGCCCCATCTGTATGGTATTTTGTGTTTAATGAGAATGGCTAGGGCCAGCTTCATTGCTCTGCCTTTTTCGAATGTCCTTGGGGATAAGTCCATGTAGATTTGAAGCGATGTGCCGTCAGGTCCTTTGATAGTTAACAGTTTCCTTGTGGCGTTAAGGATCAGATCTCTAGTTCGTTGCCTTTGGAAACGCACAATTATTTCCTTCGGAAGTTCCTGGTTTCTTGAGGCCCCCAGAGCTCTATGAGCTCGCTCAATCTCCCAAGAGCTGTCTGCTACCTCTGGAAGGATATTAGAGATCACAGCTGTTAGATATTGTTTTAGATCTGGGACTGTTTTTGGTACCCCGCGTACTGATGTTGTGAATCCTTGATCTGTTTTCTAGATCGTCAATTTTGTCATCTAAGAGAGAAACTTTAGCTGTCAGAGTAGAGATTTCGGCTCTGTCCTGTTCCTGGGCTTCCAAAATTTTATCAGTTGTTTCCTCTAGGAGTTTGTTCTTTGGCCAAATTCGTATAGGTCTTCCCTGATCTCTTTCACCAGTTGCGCTGATTAAGCTTGCAGCATTTGCCCTATGATCGCAAGGGACATGGCTGAGAGATTCATGTCAGGTGGTAGATTAGAGTCGTCTCCTTCAATCTCTGGCAGTTCCAATTGCTCGGGGGGAGGACTTGGAGGCTGTGAGGGGTGTACCTCCGGTTTGTGGAAGAATTCGTGTATGCTCTTTGAAGGTAGACTTTTTTTTGATTTGCCCATTTTCCACAGGAGAAAACAATTGCTGTGTGCGGTTTGTTCGTCAGAGCTAGTTTGTAGATGAGGTAGCGTAGTCGTGAGGGGTCACCTCTGAATTAAATCATTTGAAGCAAAGGGTAAGTGGCTAGTGCCAGGGGTAGTTGGCAAATGCGAGGAGAGCCTTCAGAATGTGTGGAATTGTGCCTGTCTAGAGCCTCCCATCTCTAAACTCCTTATCCCATAGTATGTGTGAGGGTGGTATCTGAGTTTAAATACTCACGCAGTTCGGGATAGCCCTCTGTCTCCCGGCTAGTGTTCTGTTAAAGTATATTCTGCTACTTTAGGACTCCAGAAGTGTAAAAACAAAGAGAGTGTTCACACACAAGAGTATGCTTCAATAGGCTTCATATAACACCCACTGTCTCATTAGCAAGCTGGTTGTGTGGGTTTGTTGTAAGTCCTCTACTTTGTTCAGGAGTGTCTCTGTGAGGTGAGAGGGAATGCCTGGTGGCCCTATTGCTGTTGTGGTGAGGGCCTCAGATCCTCTTCACAGTGCCTCTGTTCTCTCGGGGAGCCTGGGGCTTAATGGGTGACTGCTTGAATGAATTGTACTCCCCCCACTCAGGGATCTTTCTGGTAGCACCTGGTGCACTGTAAGGTGGTGTTACCTTGTCAAGCCACGGAGCCTGTTTATGCTGCGTCCTCTTCTCCTATATCTTCTAATAGTATTTTTGTACAAATGACCAGCTCATGAATACTAATTTGCTGCCTTGATGTGCTAATTAGAATCACAGTCTACTTCTCAGTTCCTGCGGTGGCCAAAATAATATCTCCCAATGTTGTCATTCTGTTAGAACCCCACCCATATGAAGTACTCTGTGCATTTTAATATTTAGCCTCAGATTAGTCATAAAAAAATAATAATTTAATGTGGATAAAAAGGCTAGTACAATGTATAGCCAGTTGTTTATGCTATTTAAAATGAAATGAACTTCATGGCTCATTACATTTAATTGTCATCCCTCCTGAAAAGTAAGCTTTGAGTTGAATTTTGGCTTTTCTCTGGGTCCCAATCTTTATGTAAACTTATTTGCTGTGGTTGTATATATTTTCGTGTATACGTCACAAAACGTAATTATTGTCACAAAGACATGCAGATTGACTATTCTTCTTTCAAAATCTATGTTTAACAAAGTGAAAAGTCTAAATTGTAAAATTATGCAAAAATTTACTAAAATGAAATAAACAAAATCCAGTTTGAAAATAGCCCAATGTCTTGTTAAAATATATTAAAGTATAATTTGATTTACCATCCTCAACAAAATTGTTAAAATAGAAAGTATATCCAGTTATGTATATATATTAAATTTAACTGGTATGGCCCTACTAAGCATTTTCCATTTTTAATTTAATTAAGCCCATGCATGTTTTTCATTACTGCATTTCCTAAGATCATTGTAGAAAAAAAATCTGCTAAGTATCTCCATAATGATTGTTGGCAACTATGACCAGACAAAGAAGATTACAATATAATATCACGAGTCCCAGGAGCCACATTCAGATAGTATATAACCTTACTTAGAAAATTTAGTATGGGGTATCCTGTTTTAGTCTATTCCTTGCTATTTATCTATAATTCTATATTCTGGAGTATGGGCAACTTAAAGAAGCATTAAGGTGGAGACCCTACGGTGGTCCATCTAACAATTGTGTGTGTTTGAAATGGTTAACCACAAAATAGCTTATCTAATCTATCAGTAACATACTTTGACTATAAAAAATCCCTTTAACAGTTCCCCTACATCCCCAAACTCAATAATACAACAGTGCTACCATCAAAGCAATTTAAGATGTAATAATCTTTGGACGCTTAGCTTCCAAGTTGCAGCATATTTTTAAACTCTATACATATTATTTCTATTATTAGGATTCTTTGAATTTCAAAGATCAAGCTTTAAGCTGTACTGAACGCTCTGGATTTTGAAGAACTTACATTTAATAGATGAACAAAGGCAATTCTATACAGGCAAATAAATATGAAATACTGTATATACTCGAGTATAAGCCGAGTTTTTCAGCCCTTTTTTTAAGGCAAAAAAGGGCCCCCTCGGCTTATACTCGAGTCACTCTCCCCCCCCCCCCGTGTCTCTCTACCCCCCTGTGTCTCTAAGTCCCCCGTGTGTCTTTAACCCCCCGTGTGTCTCTCTACCCCCCCGTGTCTCTTTCCCTCCCCCCTCCTCAACCTCAACCCCCCTCCTCCACCTAAACCCCCCTAAATACCTCCCTTCTCTCCCCTCACTTACCTGCTTGTGCTCTGGCCTCCGCTCCTTGACCCGGCGCCGGTGCGCATGTGATGTCACATGCGCGCCTCGTCATTAGCATATACCGGGTGCCGGCACCCGGCATATGCTTATGACGGGGCGCACATGTGACGTCACATGCTCGCTGGGGCCGGAGCACAAGCAGGTAAGTGAGAGGAGAGGGGGGAGGTATTTAGGGGGGTTTAGGTGGAGGAGGGGGGATGAGGGGGGTTTAGGTTGAGGAGGGGGGTTGAGGAGGGGGGTTGGGGTTGAGGGGGATTGAGGGGGGAGGTTGAGGGGGGTTGAGGTTGAGGAGGTGGGTTGGGGTTGAGGGGGGTTGAGGTTGAGGAGGGGGGTTGAGGGGGGTTGAGGTTGAGGAGGGAGGTTGAGGATGGGGGGTTGAGGATAAGGATGGGGGGTTGAGGAGGGGGTTGAGGATGGGGGGTTGAGAAGGAAGGTTGAGGAGGGGGTTGAGGATGGGGGGTTGAGGAGGGAGGTTGAGGAGGGGGTTGAGGAGGGAGGTTGAGGAAGGGGTTGAGGAGGGGGGTTAATGTTGAGGATGGGGGGTTGAGGATGGGGGTTTGAGGAGAGAGGATGAGGATGGGGGGTTGAGGAGGGGGGTTGAGGCGGGAGGATGAGGAGGGAGGTTGAGGAGGGGGTTGAGGATGAAGAGGGAGGTTGAGGATGAGGAGGGAGGTTGAGGAGGGAGGTTGAGGAGGGAGGTTGAGGATGAGGAGGAGGGGTTGAGGAGAGGGGTTGAGGATGGGGGGTTGAGGAGAGAGGATGAGGATGGGGGGGTTGAGGAGGGGGTTGAGGATGAGGATGGGGGGTTGAGGAGGGAGGATGAGGATGGGGGCTTGAGGAGGGGGTTGAGGATGGGGGTTTGAGGAGGGAGGTTGAGGAAGGGGTTGAGGATGGGGCGGTGGAGGATGAGGGGGGAGGTTGAGGAGGAGGGGTTGAGGAGGGGGGTTGAGGTTGAGGAGGGGGGTTGAGGATGGGGGGTTGAGGAGAGATGATGAGGATGGGGGGATTGAGGAGGGAGGATGAGGAGGGAGGTTGAGGAGTACATTGAGGAGGAGGAGGGAGGTTGAGGAGGGGGTTGAGGATGAGGGGGGAGGTTGAGGATGAGGTAGGAGGTTGATGATGAGGAGGGAGGTTGAGGATGAGGAGGGAGGTTGAGTATGAGGAGGGAGGTTGAGGATGAGGAGGGAGGTTGAGGATGAGGAGGAGGGGTTGAGGAGGGGGTTGAGGATGGGGGGTTGAGGAGAGAGGATGAGGATGGGGGGTTGAAGAGGGGGTTGAGGATGAGGATGGGGGGTTGAGGAGGGAGGTTGAGGATGAGGAGGGAGGTTGAGGATGAGGGGGGAGGTTGAGGATGAGGAGGGAGGTTGAGGATGAGGAGGAGGGGTTGAGGAGGGGGTTGAGGATGGGGGGTTGAGGAGAGAGGATGAGGATGGGGGGTTGAAGAGGGGGTTGAGGATGAGGATGGGGGGTTGAGGAGGGAGGTTAAGGATGAGGAGGGAGGTTGAGGATGAGGGGGGAGGTTGAGGATGAGGAGGAGGGGTTGAGGAGGGGGGTTGAGGTTGAGGAGGGGGGTTGAGGATGGGGGGTTGCGGAGAGAGGATGAGGATGGGGGTTGAGGAGGGGGGTTGTCGATGGGGGGTTGAGGAGGGAGGATGAGGAGGGAGGTTGAGGAGGGGGTTGAGGTTGAGGAGGGAGCTTGAGGAGGGGGTTGAGGATGAGGGGGGAGGTTGAGGATGAGGAGGGAGGTTGAGGATGAGGAGGGAGGTTGAGGAGGGAGGTTGAGGATGAGGAGGGAGGTTGAGGATGAGGAGGGGGTTGAGGTTGAGGAGGGGGGTTGAGGATGGGGGGTCGAGGAGGGGGGTTGAGGATGGGGGGGTTGAGGAGGGAGGATGAGGAGGGAGGTTGAGGAGGGGGTTGAGGGTGAGGAAGGAGGTTGAGGAGGGGGTTGAGGATGAGAGGGGGGAGGTTGAGGATGAGGAGGGAGGTTGAGGATGAGGAGGGAGGTTGAGGATGAGGAGGGAGGTTAAGGATGAGGAGGGAGGTTGAGGAGTGGGGTTGAGGAGGGTGATAAGGGAGGGGGGAAGAGACACAGGGAAGGGAGAGGTTGGAAGAGACACAGTGAAGGGAGAGGGGAGAAGAGACACAGGGAAGGGAGAGGGTAGAAGAGACACGGAGAGAGAGGGGGACACAGAGGGCACAAGAGGGACACAGGGGGCAGCACATTTCCCACCCTTGGCTTATACTCGAGTCACTCATTTTACCCAGTATTTTGTGGTAAAATGGGTGCCTCAGCCTTTACTCGTGTCAGCTTATACTCGAGCATATACAGTATATATTTTCAGCAGAGAAATCAATAGGTTGACTTTGTAGCTTGTTGTTTGCTGAACCTATTATATCTTTATTTGTGTAATGTCTAAAGACCCCCATGGAAATCTGATGTATGTAGACCCTCAGGGCACCTAACAATAACCCCATAACATGGAGGTCCATAATGATATACAGTCAGGTCCATAAATATTGGGACATCGACACAATTCTAATCTTTTTGGCTCTATACACCACCACAATAGATTTAAAATTAAACGAACAAGATGTGCTTTAACTGCAGACTTTCAGCTTTAATTTGAGGGTATTTACATCCAAATCAGGTGAACGGTGTAGGAATTACAACAGTTTGTATATGTGCCTCCCACTTTTTAAAGGACCAAAAGTAATGGAACAGATTAACAGTCATAAATCAAACTTTCACTTTTTAATACTTGGTTGCAAATCCTTTGCAGTCAATTACAGCCTGAAGTCTGGAACGCATAGACATCACTAGATGCTGGGTTTCATCCCTGGTGATGCTCTGCCAAGCCTCTACTGCAACTGTCTTCAGTTCCTGCTTGTTCTTGGGGCATTTTCCCTTCAGTTTTGTCTTCAGCAAGTGAAATGCATGCTCAATCGGATTCAGGTCAGGTGATTGACTTGGCCATTGCATAACATTCCACTTCTTTCCCTTAAAAAACTATTTTCTGTGCTTTTGCAGTATGCTTTGGGTCATTGTCCATCTGCACTGTGAAGCACCGTCCAATGAGTTCTGAAGCATTTGGCTGAATATGGGCAGATGATATTGCCCGAAACACTTCAGAATTCATCCTGCTGCTTTTGTCAGCAGTCACATCATCAATAAATAATAGAGAACCAGTTCCATTGGCAACCATACATGCCCACGCCATGACACTACCACCACCATGCTTCACTGATGAGGTGGTATGCTTTGGGTCATGAGCAGTTCCTTTCCTTCTCCATACTCTTCTCTTCCCATCACTCTGGTACAAGTTGATCTTAGTCTCATCTGTCCATAGGATGTTGTTCCAGAACTGTGAAGGCTTTTTTAGATGTTGTTTGGCAAACTCTAATCTGGCCTTCCTGTTTTTGAGGCTCACCAATGGTTTACATCTTGTGGTGAACCCTCTGTATTTACTCTGGTGAAGTCTTCTCTTGATTTTTGACACACATGCACCTTCCTCCTGGGGAGTGTTCTTGATCTGGCCAACTGTTGTGACGGGTGTTTTCTTCACCAGGGAAAGAATTATTCGGTCATCCACCACAGTTGTTTTCCGTGGTCTTCCGGGTCTTTTGGTGTTGCTGAGCTCCTTGGTGCATTCTTTCTTTTTAAGGATGTTCCAAACAGTTGATTTGGTCACACCTAATGTTTTTGCTATCTCTCTGATGGGTTTGTTTTGTTTTTTTCAGCCTAATGATGGCTTGCTTCACTGATAGTGACAGCTCTTTGGATCTCATATTGAGGGTTGACAGCAACAGATTCTAAATGCAAATAGCACACTTGAAATTAACTCTGGACCTTTTATCTGCTCCTTGTAAATGGGATAATGAGGGAATAACACACACCTGGCCATGGAACAGCTGAGCAGCCAATTGTCCCATTACTTTTGGTCCCTTAAAAAGTGGGAGGCACATATACAAACTGTTGTAATTCCTACACAGTTCACCTGATTTGGATGAAAATACCCTCAAATTGTTCGTTTCATTTCAAATCCATTGTGCTGGTGTATAGAGCCAAAAAGGTTAGAATTGTGTCCATGTCCTAATATTTATGGACCTGACTGTATATACCTGTAGCCATGGGAGTTGCTATGGAACCCCATGACACCTAAAATAAGCACCTATACCATTGGAGTTCCTATGAATTTCAATTCCTGCATTCTTATTTGATTTAAAGAGTCAGAAAAAAGACAGGAGAAATTCACATATGCAATTCTGAGGAAAATTAGAAAATCCAGGAACAAAGATTGAGAACCAGAGCATCGCAGATCATCGCCGGTGGATTGTCCAAGAGAGGGACAATATATATATATATATATATATATATATATATATATATATATATATAGTTAGTAAATAAATAAATAGTACATCTGTGTTCACATTTGAATATCTAAAACAAGTTAAAAAGCATGATTCCAGCTCAGAATTTTGAGAAAAACTGTTATTAAACTGTATTTAGAGAAGTTGAGCTGGGACATGCAAATGTGCCCACAAATGCACATATATATAGAAGGGTCACCTGGCAGCTAGAATACCAGCGGTAAGGCTGTTAGTATTCCATGACCAGAAATATCAGCTACAACCTGAAATATCAGCTACCCACGTTAAGTGCACATCCCACTTTCTAAATTGCGGAAGCCCTGCTATATAATCTTGAGAAAGGAGTTAATTGCACAATTCCATTCCTGAAACCAAGTGGAGTTAAGTGGGGATTCTCTTGCACCTCTTTGATGTATTATTACAGTTAATCACAGGAGTCAAGTACAGCTAAGTGGGGATTGTCCTGAACTCTTTTGATGTAATACTGTGGCTGTGATCCTCGGCTTAAGTGGGAAGCCATCCACCTAGGTTGTTCATGGTTGACTCCCCTTTAAACATATTTCCTGCTTAAAATCTCAAGAAATACATTTTCACTCATTAATCCGAAACCATTTTAAACATGGCTCCGAAGCAGCACATGCTTGCCTTTGTAACACAGTTTATGAGCATAGAATAGAATTAATTTTCATGAGTGGGTTTCCATCCTATGCTATCCTCAAAAGCTGAGCTGTGTTATAATGACAGGCATGTGCTGCAAAGGAGCCATGTTTAAAATGGTTCGGGATTAAAAAGTGAATATGAATTGTTTGTTTATTTCCATGTCCCCATCCAGGGCTACAACTGCATTTCCTGGGATTCTGAAGTGTATTAACCTATTTTGTACAAACACATGTACTATTTGTTTGCTATATATATTATAACAAAGACGAACAGAAATGTGGGAGAGTCTTAGACAATAGGTGTGTGAGCTTCAATCCAGTACTGTATGTGTTAAAAGCTCTCCTACATCCCAATGGGGCTGCAGCTGTGAAAAGGCCTGGACAGTCTGTTGAAGAGTTAGTTGTAGCCAGAACCCAGAGAGGCAGTGTTGCTGCTGGGCCAGAGGGAGTGTTACGGCTCAGATGGAGTGTCGCAGCATAGAGAGTAGAACAGTTGAATTTTACAGACTGAGGAACTGCAGCTTGGAACCATTGGAGTTGGGAGCAAGAGAAGATAAGTCAGCCCCTGAGTAAATAAATAATTTTGCTGTATAGAAAAGACAGTGGGTCTGCAGCTTGTAAATTAAAGTTTTGACAAATGGCCAGTGTTTTATATAATTATTAAATATAAAGATTTCTACTGTGTTTACGGTTGTTTTCCTAAACCTGGTTGGATGGAAGCCTGGGAAAGATGTCTACAGTAAAGAGAGGGCTCTGATAGATCTAGGCCAGTTTATTTTCCACTTTTATTTTGTTATGTAATTGAGTATTAGTGGCAAAAGGTATATTAAAAATTGGAAAAAAAAACATTGAAGCCTCCTGTGTGATGGTGTTCATCAATAAGTGACAGAAACATGGCCACGACTAGAGAAAAGAAGGGCAGTTTGCCACAATATATATTGTGGGAATGTCAGCAGGAGCCATGGATATCTTATAGAAAGCCATTATGTCAGCAGCAGGCTGAACAATTCACTGTGTACGGCACTCAGGGAGTTAAGGCAATTAACTGCACCTGGTCCAACAGCTAGCCTATTTAAAGTCCAGGAAGCACCAGCCAGAGGGAGGGTGAGCTGTTTTTCAGAAGCTGTGTATTAAATGCTGAATTGCTGTCTCCTGGAACTGCAAGTGCCAGGTCCTGCTGGAAACCAGAAACGCTGAGAGAGAGAGTCTGAAGTGAACACAGTAAGTGTTGTTATTGAGGAGGACCACGGTCCAAGGAAAACTGCTGTCCAAGGAAAACCACGGTCCAAGGAAAACCAGCTCTGCTGGGGCGGTGACGAAATCTTTGTTTCAAGTACCTGTTGGATACTGCTGTGTTACTAAACTTGAGAGAACTGTGCTGCAGACTGAAGCTACCAGAGAGACCGTTACTCCCACAGAAAAGACTGTGATATATATAAGAGTGTCTTTTCTAATTTTGAGTACTTGTGTACCCTTTAAAGGGGCCCTCGGGCAGTACACTCGGAGAGCAGGGAGGGCCGGTCTCCTTGCCAAAAGGTGTCTCTATTACAGGAAACGACTACATGCAGAGTTCCTAAATAGATTGTGTGCCCATCAGAAAACAGTGCTGTGATTTACTTAAAGTCTTGTTTTTCACCAGTAGCAGATAAGCTGCTTGGATATAGTCAGGGTGTACCTGAATGCCAGTTAGTAAATGTATGTAGATTTTTATTTTTTTTGCTTAGCAGAGTTACTGCTTCAGTTTATTTTATTATTGGCACTTTAATAAACTGGTCTGCTGCACTATACAATATGTTCTGTTGATTCTTTCAAGATACCACAGTCATTCACGACCATCCTTGTCACAATATATATATATATATATATATATATATATATGTTGTTATATATATATATATATATATATATATATATATATATATATATATAAAATTTCAGACATTCAAAAATGTTTAACTTCTTTATCTTTATATTTTGTGTTAATTTGCCACGTATTTGCACTGCTGGAGCAGCTGTTTCAGCGTCCATAAGTCTGTGGCAAGAGTGAGCATGGGTTGCCTTTCTTGAAGCTCAAATTGGAGAACACGAGTAGAGAATTGTAACAATTGGAGATATTGCTCATCCAGAAAGGGAGCTGCTGCTTACTGAGCACAGACGAAGCAGAGGGAACAGAAGGAGGCGGGACAGTTCTGAGTTTGCAAACACCAACAGATTTGCTGAATTTTGTAAATCCATACCATAGGAATGGTAATGCCAAACTGAACAGTTTCCACTAATGGGTTCTACTGCAGGAGATGGAGGACAGATGGGCAGATTAGGCAGAGTAACAGGTTTTATTGGTAACATAGTAAAAATGTAATTGATATTGAAAAAACACTTTTAATCCATTATGTACAACCTTTTCAGAACTCCTCTGAACCTTGCAATTAGTAAATTGTTACTTGAACAAAAAATCTCTCAGAGGGGAAAAAAAATCTTTCCTTATCCCAAAATTCTGGCAATCGGATTATGCTTATGCTTTTGATCAATTCTTCTCCACTTATCCTACATGACTTTTTTATTTAAAAATATATCCAAACCCTTTTTAAAAGTTGTTTATTAAATTTTAGTAGAGAGTTCCACAGTTTGACTGCCTGTACTGTGAAGAATCATTTTTTTCCCTTAAGGGGGAATCTTTTTTCCTCTAACCTCAAGGGATTTCCTCTTGTCATTTGAAAACTTTTTTTCACACAAAAAAAAATGTCCCACTGACAAAGCCTTATATTGACCCTGGATGTATTTAAATTATGTAATCATATTCTCTCTTAAGCATCTTTTTTTTTTTAATTAGCTTACTCCCTCCATTACTCTTATTAATTTTGTTCTCCTTCTCTATGCCTTTTCCAGCTCTAAATTTTTTTTTTTTTAGTGATGTCCAGAATTGTACTCCATATTTCAAATGAGGGGGCGTAGTAAGGATTTATTTAGTTGCAGAATTACAAACTCTCAATGGGCCACTTAGTTCATCACAATTTGGACCACATCACAGTAAAGATCTCCTAAAAGCATGTTGAAATACTTTTTGCATTTTCTCTGATCATTCAATAAAGGAAAATCCATGTTTACATGAGTCACTGACTACCCACACCCGGCATGCAGCTTCAGCTACATGTAGTGAGCAAAAGGGAAAACAGCATTAACCCTCCCTGTACTTAGGATTGCAATCAATCTCTTTCTTCACAGCTCTCTGTTGTTAATCAAGAAACTGCCAGTAGGCAACACAAAGTGTGTTTGTAAACAGACAAAAACATTTAGATTTTAAAAAATAAAGATTATTTTAACACCATGAAGAACACTTACAGTGAGGTAAATCGTCCTTTAAATCCTAGCTACTATTCCACCCTTTTAGAAACTCCCAAGAATAGGAACATAAAACACTCCTTTTAACCAGAGAGATTGTTTTATTCAAAGTTTGCCCAAGACAAGAGGGCATATATATTTGTGCATAAAAGGTCTGTTTAAACTCAGAATCCTTCTCACACTCTATTCTATGCGTTCTTAGCTTCTGAATGTCTACCAGTGTGTGTGTCCAAAATAATGTTCTCTCTTCCTGCCTTCTATAGTGGGTTTTGTAACCTGTTCATCACAAACTCTGAAGTACTGAAAAATAGCAAATTAAAATCTAGCTAGCATATCGCTGAATAAATAATCTTCTGTGTACAAACTCAGACAGATCAGGAAGATACTTAAAGTTTGTTGGCGGTTTTTAGCTTTGATATGCGTTTTGGATTATTCCTATAATTTGGCACGTAGGTCTCTAATCAAGTCAGATCTTTAAGGAGCTAGTCTAGATTCCAATTCATTGGGTCATAAGGTTAGTTCACACAGTCCTGTAGACATCCAAACATCCTCCACTAATTTATATTCATAATATCAGGTCTGAACATCACAAAACTTATATTCACATCTGTAATGTTACATTTAACTTAAATAAAGAAAGAATGGGTGTCCTAAGAAGAGATTTTATGGATCTAGAAAGCAAGCTTAGGTCAAAAAAACTCTGGTGGTCAGAATATGGAACTCACTACTAAAGCAGGCTGTAACAACAGATTCAGTAGAGGACTTTGGTTCAATGTATTTGTGATCATAAAAGCCATACAAGGTTATGTGTCAGTTAACTAGAAAAGCAAAGAAAGAACATTCAAGCACTCATGTAAAATCTTCATAGAAATTAAAAACCATGCTTTATTCAAAATTCATTAAAAGCAGCAAACATTCATGACACAGATCCATTAGTATGGGTAAAAAATATTAAAACGTGTTTATACATTGTATTAGCCATTGTACAAGTAACTTTTCTTCACAGTAAATAGTACCTGATATATTCAAGCCTGATATATTAATTCCTGTAAGCTAATGTGCAGCACAATTTGCAAATTTTTTGTACTTCAGAGTTTCTAATAAGGGTTGGAAGAAAATCTAAATTCATGATAACCTTAAAGACTTTGAGCCCAATTCAATTGCGCAAT
Source organism: Discoglossus pictus (assembly GCA_027410445.1). NCBI lineage: Eukaryota > Metazoa > Chordata > Amphibia > Anura > Alytidae > Discoglossus > Discoglossus pictus. The sequence continues at coordinate 35,046,687 of CM050173.1, read as the reverse complement.
CGTCAGTTACTGGAGCCCATAAGTGAAGCCGTAAATAAATTTGCTATTCAATTGGCATTTTTTTGCAGGCTCCGATCTGGTTATGGGTTATGGGCTTGAAATCCTTGCGGTTGTTAAACCCGGAACTTACAGCCTCCCGACGCCTTACGATCTTTCACATCCGTAAGAGTTACAATCGCTAAAATCGCAAATTGCTATTCAATTGCTACAATTCCCCAAGCCCGCAAGGGGTTTAACCCTGCCGCAGCACTGTAAATGCAAATAAAAAATCAATACTGCACTCTAAATAATGGGGAAAGTGATGATAGACATTACAATTAATTGCACAACAGTCTCAAGCTCGCAAATCGGCAGTAAATATTTTTTTTATATATATATTTCATTTTGGAGTTATATTGATATCGTGAATCAATGAGTTAACACATGTCAGGCCACCCATATGAACTAGAACAGTATTGGCATTCATTTTTATAATTTGGTATTTTAAGGGTTTGCGTGTCCGATTGCATATTGGACCTCCAAACCTAATTGATTGATATGTAACCTCCCTGTTTTACTGCTGTAATGATGGGAGGTTACGGTCTTGCTTAATTGATCATATTCCCGCCCTGAACTGCTACAGACAAGTGCATGGTTTACAGAGTCAGCTTTCGGGACGTAACTTGCGGGCTTCTTCATTTGAATAGCACAGGAATCAGAGATGAACGGGAGCCTGCAGCAATTGCAATTGAATCGGGCTCTAGCTCTGTTAAAGTGGTTTCTGTTGGTAACAAGTTTTAATTGTGAGGGCAGCTCTGGAGGCCTCCCCCTGCCAGACTTTCTGATATCCACTTCAAGTGTTTTAGTGAAACATTTAGAACCACCCATATACTACAACCACCCACACATTATACGCCCCCACTTTCACGTTCTTGCAAATTCATGTGGAGTGTAATTTCTAATAGCTCACTACTACGACCATTCACACTCTTCGTGCAGTGTCTATAATTACCATACCCCTTTCCCCTTTCACGTACTGTATCCCTTGCATTCCAGTCATCTCATATCATATCCCTTGCATACCGAGCCATCTCATACCGTATCCCTTGCATATTGAGCCATATCTTACCATATCCCTTGCATACCAAGCCATATTATACCTTATCTCTTGCATAACGAGCCATATTATACCGTATCTCTTGCATACCGAGCCATATTATACCGTATCTCTTGCATACCATGTCACATCGTACTGTATCCCATGCACATTAAGCCATTCCTTACCCTATCCCTAGCATACAAGCCATTCCATACAATATCGCTAACATACTGAACCATTCCATACCCCATCCCTAGCATACAAGTCATTCCATACTGTATCCCTAACATAGGAAACATTCCATACCGTATCCCTTGCATCCAGAGCTATTCCATACTTTATCCCTAGCATGCCGAGCCATTCCATGCAAAGCCATACCTTACAGTATCCCTTGCAGGCCGAGCCACTTCATGCCATATCCCTAGCAGGCTGAACCATTCAATACCGTATCCTCTCTGTGGCTATTATTGATAGGACAGCTTTCCCTTAGGACTCAGGGTACACTGCACTGACCAGTTAACCCATAACTGTCCTATTTGAAGTGAGCCCAGCATTACATGCCTGAACAGATACATGCAGGTTACTTCTTTTGTTTTGATCACTACACAGAGCACCAGCAAAGCAGAGCACCAGTCTGCATTGCTGAAATTCGAGAGAGGCAAGAGAGCAGAGACCTGATTTTTCTGCTGTAAGAAAAAAATAAACCTATACCAGGTATGTTCCCCCAAACTAAAAATATAAACACTCTGACAAAAATCTTACCAATTACATGAATGGGAGGCAACCGGATTACTTGCAGTAATGCAGCAGAATGAAGGTTGTATTTTAGTTGAGTTTGCAGTAAAAAATGCACGTATTTCAAAAATTCTAAAAGTATTTCTACATGCTTTTAGGAGTTCTTTGGTGTTATGTGGTCCAAATTGGGCTGAATAAGGGGCTCATTAAATAATATTTTCTTTCTAGAGCCTTTCTTTGCTGCTGTTTGCATATGTATTTTAAATGTTAATTAATGGTGAACTAAAATAGATTTAACAAGAAAAGAGCTTACAATGGCTCTTCCCATGAATATTTGACATCTTTTCCAAACAGATTATACTTAAACCTTTAGGCCTATTTCTTAGCCAAAAAAAACATTCCTCATTGAAGACCTTATTTCAACTGAAGGCTTAAACTGTAAGATTTGAAAATCAATTTACTATTCAGTACAGCTATTATAAATTATTAAATATGAATTTTACTAATAATTCATAATTAAAATAACTAGCTCATCTTGATGCAGAATTACTGTAGTCATTTAATCTAAAAACAGTGAAACAATTCAGACAGAGGATTAATATTTCTAGTTACTACGCAGCAGCAGGGCAAATAGATAAGACATTATGAACATTTATCTGATACAATCCTAACTACTGTATATACTCGAGTATAAGCCAAGTTTTTCAGCCCTTTTTTTAAGGCTAAAAAGGGCCCCCTCGGCTTATACTCGAGTCACTCCCCCTAGTGTCTCTCTAACCCCCCCGTGTCTCTCTACCCCCCTGTGTCTCTCTAGCCCCCCCGTGTCTCTCTAACCCCCCCGTGTCTCTTTCCCTCCCCCCTCCTCATCCTCTACCCCCCTCCTCCTCATAAACCCCCTCCTCACTTTCTCCCCTCTAAACACCTCCCCCTCACTTACCTGCTTCTTCTCCGGCCGTCTTGACCCCAGCGCTCTGCGTCATTAGCATATACCGGGTGCCAGCACCCGGTATATGCTAATGACGCTGCGCGCACGTGTGACGTCACATGCGCGCCGGGGTCAAGACTGAGCAGAGGCCGGAGAAGAAGCAGGTAAGTTAAGTGAGGGGGAGGTCTTTAGAGGGGAGAAAGTGAGGAGGGGGTTGATGAGGAGGAGGGGGGTTGAGGTTGAGGGGGGTTGAGGTTGAGGGGGGTGAGGTTGAGGGGGGGGTGAGGAGGCAGTTGATGAGGAGGAGGGAGGTTGAGGTTGAGAAGGGGGGTTGAGGTTGAGGAGGGGGTTGATGAGGAGGAGGGAGGTTGAGGAGGGGGTTGAGGTTGAGGGGGGTGAGGAGGGGGATGAGGATGGGGGGTTGAGGATGAGGATGGAGGGTTGAGGATGAGGGTTGAGGATGGGGGGTTGAGGAGGGGGTTGATGAGGAGGAGGGGGCCTGAGGTTGAGGAGGGGGGTTGAGGTTGAGGGGGGGTGAGGTTGAGGGGGGGTGAGGAGGAGGGAGGTTGAGGAGGGGGGTTGAGGTTGAGGGGGGTGAGGAGGGGGATGAGGAAGGGGGGTTGAGGATGAGGATGGGGGTTGAGTCTGGGGGGGTGAGGAGGAGGGAGGTTGAGGAGGGGGGGTTGAGGTTGAGGGGGGTGAGGAGGGGGATGAGGATGGGGAGGATGAGGATGGGGGGTTGAGGAGGGGGATGAGGATTGGGGGTTGAGCATGAGGATGGGGTTGAGGGGGGAGGATGAGGATGGGGGTTGAGGGGAGAGGATGAGGATGGGGGGGTTGATAAGTGAGGTTGAGGGGGGGTTGAGGAGGGAGGATGAGGAGGAGGGGGGTGGAGGTTGAGGTGGGGGGTTGAGGTTGAGGGGGGGTGAGGTGGAGGGGCATTGAGGTTGAGGGGGGTGAGGAGGGGGATGAGGAAGGGGGGTTGAGGATGAGGATGGGGGTTGAGGCTGGGGGGTTGAGGAGGGGGTTGATGAGGAGTAGGGGGTTGAGGTTTAGGGGGGGTGAGGAGGGAAGTTGAGGTTGAGAAGGGGGGTTGAGGTTGAGGGGGGTGAGGAGGGGGATGAGGATGGGGGGGTTGAGGAGGGGGTTGATGATGGGGGGGTTGAGGATGAGGATGGGGGTTGAGGGGGAAGGATGGGGGGTTGAGGGGAGAGGATGAGGATGGGGGGGTTGAGGAGGGAGGATGAGGAGGGGGTTGATGAGGAGGAGGGAGGTTGAGTTTGAGGAGGGGGGTTGAGGTTGAGGGGGGGTGAGGAGGGGGCTGAGGATGGGGGGTTGAGGATGAGGATGGGGGTTGAGGGGGAGGATGAGGATGGGGGTTGAGGAGTGAGGTTGAGGTGGGGTTGAGGAGGGAGGATGAGGATGGGGGTTGAGGAGTGAGGTTGAGGTGGGGTTGAGGAGGGAGTATGAGGGGGGGTTGAGGATGAGGAGGGAGGTTGAGGATGAGGAGGGAGGTTGAGGAGGAGGTTGAGGATGAGGATGGAGGTTGAGGATGAGGAGGGAGGTTGAGGTTATGGAGGGAGGTTGAGGATGAGGAGTGGGGTTGAGGAGGGAGGTTGAGAATGAGGAGGGGGGTTGAGGAGGGTGATAAGGGAGGGGGAAGAGACACAGGGAAGGAAGAGGGGAGAAGAGACACGGGAGAGAGAGGAGGGACACAGGGGGCAGTACATTTCCCACCGTCGGCTTATACTCGAGTCACTCATTTTACCCAGTATTTTGTGGTAAAATAGGTGCCTCGGCTTATACTTGGGTCGGCTTATACTCGAGTATATACGGTATATTAGATTTCATGAAAGATCAGTGGATTTAAATTATGGTATGGTGTCAAACTTTCCTAGCATTAGTTATTTGTATACTATTATTATATACTCATTATTTATTTATTGTAGCAATGATTTTACCAAAATTACAGAATGACAAATCAATTCTTTCATCTATGTGTGCCCCATTTATAAAGAGTATAATAATGGTTCTGTAAGTTTTTTATGACTTATGACGTTTTTTGGAGTACTGGAGAGCCAAAAATATATTGTTTTTTTTTTTTTGCTGACAAACAGCTGCTCTGTACAGATATCACTTCCTCCACCACATGTCAAATGGTTAATGAATGTCAGCATTAAAATAGCAGATGTTCTGTCTATCAGGCAAATAAGCAGTTGCTGTAAACATACATAACAATGACACAGCCACTAATATGTATTTATTTATTCATATACTGTATGTATATATATATATATATATATATATATATATATATATATATATATATATAAAATAAATAGTACATTTATGTGCTTTTCAATTTCTATATGATTTACGGTGGAGAGCTTCTCTTACTTACTCTTGCTCATCATAAACTTATTAAATGCTATATACTGTATATATATACCGTATATATATATATATATATATATATATATATATATATATTTATATTTGTGGTCAGGTCCTCTCCTACGGCGAGGTGTAGCTGAATTGTGGCAGTAGCTATGGACTTCTGGCCTGCTTAGAGGGCCGGGTGAGTCCTTGGCATGGGCAAGGAGGCTGATGGGGCGAAGGCAGCAAATAGGCGCTTAGCAGAAGCCAGAAGCGTTACCTTGAAACATGGGCAAGGGCGCAGTTTAGCTGATATCCGACAAATCTACAATAAGGTCTTGTTGAACGCTACATGGCAATTTTAAAAATGTGTGCCCTTGGGAATGGCAAGGAAACTGAGGGGATCAAAATGATCAATGTAGTGCCTAGCGAAGGGTGATTTAGGACTTTTGGAAAGCCTCAGGGCTTGTAGAAAGCCATGTGATGATGAAAAGGTGTGTCCTTGAGTTTGACAAGAACCCCAAGGGATTTGAAATTGGTTGAGGTAGTGCCTAGCAAATACTGATTTAGGACTTATGGAAAGCTAAAATGGTGTAAAAAAAGGGGCAAAGTGCTACAAAAGAGCCGAAATCTGCAAGCGAAGAGTGCCTAAGGAAGCAAAAAGAGTCAAAATCTGCAAATGTAGGGCTTGGTGAAGACAAAAGATGAAACACATGTTTATAGAAAGCCGATTAGGGCTTATGGAAAGCCCTTGAAAACAATGTAAATGCCCTTACGGACATTAGATACCCTTAGATTGTAAGTTTGCGAGTTTTCAATATTGTGTCAGTGCCTTGGAAACAAGCTCTATGTACATTTGATTTTATGCTCAAAAACAGGGCCCTCCATTCTTTACAAGGTGTTTAATTTGTTTTCTGCTATGTACTCAACCCCTGTACAGCGCTACGGAATATGTTGGCTTGATATAAATAAAGATAATAATAATAATAATAATAATAATAATAATAATAATTAGATGCAAAAAAGGGGGCAAAAAAAGCTGCAAATGAAAAATGCAGTGCTTAGCAAATGCTGATTAGGAGTTATGCAGAGCCCTTAAAACCAAAGCTCTCCAGCAATTTGAATGCCTTACAGACATTAGATGAAAAAAAGGGCAAAAAAACAGCAAAAGGCAAATGCAGTGATTAGCAAATGCTAATTAGGACTTATGGAAAGTCATTGAAACCATAGCACTCCAGCACTTAAGTGCCCTTACGGGCAGCTCAGGTGGCCAAAAAATGACTGGACACACTGCCCCAAATTACCTGCAGAAGCAGCTAGACCCCCAGCAGCCCACGGCTTTCATTATGTGCACTGGCGTATTGTTTTTGGGAGCCGTAGAGACTTCCCCAATACAGATTAGGATCCAGAGCAGGAGAGGGATCGTAGCCGAGTCCAAAGCGCCAAAGTATACAAACGTAGGGCTAGGTGAAACCAAATACAAGGGAGCGCCGAAATACACACTCCAGGCACAGGTTAAAAAATAAACTGAGCTGTGCATGGAAGAGGAGGACCGGAAGTGCTTATGAAGGCTGAGAGAGGGCCCCTCCAATAGGAAGAGGTGTGACAGGACAGAGCCCCTCCCTCAATTCCAGGTAACACTTGGTTATATATCATAAATGCATTAATTATTTTATTTTTTTATTTGAAACATTTTTAAAATTAAAAATCATTATTTACTCGTGCTCTCAAAGATACACTGCTACTAAAGTAAAAGAACTTGGGTAATGTATAATTTCCAGTCTCCAATTACTTACATTTGGGCTTGTATTATATTTCTTCAAAGGACAATATTTTAGGATATGACTAAATATATTTCTCATTCAGCACCTTAACTTGTATTTGCTTGTGTTTACCATCCACTTTATACCACCCCTTTAAAAGGAAATCAAGGGGGATCAATGTACAGATATATAATCACTTATGAGATACTTGGATATATATTCTTATCCCAGAACATAGCAATACAGAGGTTTAAATTATTTTTTTTATATCCCATATCATTTAATTTGATGAAATTAGTGTTTGTGCAGACTTCATTCATTACATGGAAGGCCAATATAGTGATACAGAAATGTTATTAGACTCAATTGTTTGATGGCCATCTGTATTGACCAAATCCAGTGAGAAGACATCATAAATTTCCTTCATTTGAACCCAATTTATTATAACTGGGACTTTAATAGTTAACACATATTCTTGACAAAAATAAAAACTTTAAAAAACAACGGTGCTAGTTAATAAATGGGAGGTTTTTGTCAATTGACTATTCAATTTTAGGATATCCGTTAAACGTTAATTCTCATAAAAGCAGTCTAGTTTCCATAGACAGAATATCAGTTTGTTTCTAAGGAGCACTATGCTTTCCAGTTAGGCTTACCGTAGTCTTAAATAAAAAAGCACCACTCTCAAGTCATAAGCTAATTACAGTTTCCAATCAACATGGAAAACCAGTTACTCCTTAACTCAGTAGTTGCCACTATATTACAATTGAACTTAAACTTCCCTTGCTATCACCTGTTGCCTAGGCTATCCCTGACTAGCAGCCCTATTAAATTCCCCTAACGTGTAAAATTGTAGCCCCTAACGGAACCCGCAAGACTTACGGCTATTAAATTGGCCTCTTAAAGTTACCTGCAAACGACCTGCGGGTTACATGCGGCAAAACCATGCGGGATGTCAAAATCTGAACTCTGTTGCCACAAATCATTTGATTGCTACAAATCCACTGGCGTTCAAACCCTTAACCCTCAAATGGAGCCAAAAAGCCTACGGGTACTAGAGATGACCTGCAGGGGGTTAAAGTCCTATCCATAGCACGGTGAATGCAAATGTATCAGCACAATATTGTACTTATAATTAAAGGGAAAGGGATGTTAGGTATTAAAACTAATAGCTCAACATTCTCAAGCGCGCAAATCTGCAATATGCAATACCTTTTTTCTGTTTCATTTCTGTGTTATATTTATCCCGGCAATCAATGTGTTAATACATATCATTGAACTTGCATGGACCTGAATATCATATTTACTGATTTATTAATATTGCATTATTTCTGGAATGCGGGTCCGATCGAAACTCGTAATTGAAACCTGTAAGGCTTTGAAATCTAACCTCCATTTTTCAGTGATGTAATAATGACGATCTCTTTTGCCATTGGCTCCATCTAAACCCGTAACTACGGGTTTGACTAATTGATCATGTTCACTGCCGCACATGCAACATGCACAAAAATGGTTTACAGGTTTGCGTCTCCGGCTCTTTGGTTGCGGCATGGTTCAATGTAATAGCTCTGTAACAAAGCAGAATTTCAAGCCCACAGGCCTTTGCCGCTACGGGCTTGGAATTTACTGGGGCTGTAGGTGGGATGAATAGGAAAGTTTAAGTTCTCATTCAATTGAATGAGAAATACAATTAATTATAAAATACATTTAGCTAGAGTATTATCCCCTAATGAAATACAGTACAAGCCAAACTATATAAATACTTGGAAACTGGAAATTATACATTACACAAGTTATTTTATTTTAAAAGAGATGTATTTTTGAAAGCACGTGTCAATAAAGTTTTTCATTTTTTAAATAATTTTGTTACCAATGTGGTGTTAGGTACCGGAGAAAGTTCTCTTGTAAATAAATATTTTTATTTATTTATATAAATATTTGGGCTTGAAACAAGGATCAAATAAACTTGAAGTTAGAAAAGACCTAAGATGTGCTGATTACCTTCGCTGCTTTGGATATTGGAAAGTATTTGCACCCAGGCTGTAGATTACACTAACACATACTGAGTAATGTAGTATATAGTGTTCTCTTTTTTATTGGACTATAAAAACGTTTGAGAGGTATTACTTAAACTTCTTGCAAGCTTGCCTATTTACTTTGAAAATGTGATGTTAGTCTAGAAAAGTGTACTCCAACATACTGCAAGTCTCAATATATATATATATATATATATATATATATATATATTTATTTATATATATATATATATATATATATATATATATATATATATATATATATATATATATATATATATATATATATATATATATATAAAACTGTATTTCTTGTAATTCTGACCGGTAATACCTTCATGGTATAGCTCATAGCTTCATTGAAGTATATAAACCCCTTCATCGCGATATGGTAGTGGTCAAGAAAGGGGTGCACAAATTACATCTTATTCAAATTTGTATTTGATTTATATCAACACCAACTCCCTTTGTGTTTTCAGATATCCTTTTTTATTCCTTTTTTTCAAATGCATTCTTAGGCTTTAAAGAAATCAAAAAAAAAGTGTTATCATTGCCTTTTACAGTCAATAAAAGAGTGAAAAAGCAGTGCATCTTGTCAATGATGAATACTAAGCCCCTAATCAATGATATTGAGCAATAGGGTGGGACTCCTCACACACTGCAAACATATCTGTATTACTCAGAAACAGGAGGAGTGTCAAACAAGTCTTACTAAAGCTTTGCTTCCAGGGAAATCCTTGTCTAAACAGAAATATGTAGAGATTTGGGTGTAATCTGCCACGTGGCTGTGTGTACAGCATGTTCATGTAGACTAATGTCAAAAGTGTACCATTAAACATTACTTCCTGGGTGATAAACTTCCTGTCAGTCATTGCTCAACTTGTTGAAACCTGTGTTAAGTAAGAACACCATATGAATGTAAAAGAAAAGCATTTATGAAGTGGGGTATTTAGAAAAGTGCTTAAGTCTCTTTGGACTTTTATCATTTAAAATGTTGTTAACATTTCTTTCTATGGATCAATTTACATAGTATAGAATACTGTAGTTTGTGAAAAACTTTACATATGCGTGAAGTGACTTACAAACTAATAACATTAGTAGCAATTTAAACCAAGAGCATACAATCATTTTAATATCATTTTAAATTGAATTGGCTCTACCTGTTTCATTTGGCATTTCATCTTGGACTGCTACTTTGCATGTAGCAGGAGGGTTATCCTCCTATAGATTATTATTATTGTCATGATCTGCTTCTTCAAGGGGGCTTGATATGAACCAAGTTCAAACTTGCCCCAGCAGAATCGTGTAGTTCTTGTTCTCTGTGGCACAAAAGATGGCTTCTGAATAGGGAAAAGGCCCAAAGGTAAAGGCAGAGAATACTGCATACAGGTTACTAGTGGCCCATGGCAAGACCACTCCCCAAGTCAGGATACAGCACACATAAATAGTCTCACACTGTGGATATGTGAAAACTATAACTGAACCTTTATTGAATTATCAAAACAACATATTTATACTCTCCCATACCATACCCTTGTGTATATGTGTGATGAAACACATCTGCCTTGTAGCCTTGTGTTGCTATAACAATTGAGGTAACACTCATCAGATATCTAAACGATAGGCCAGATGTCAATGGTTAGCTAGGGCAGAAAACATTAAAGCTCAAGTGTTTGCTTAGGACTACTTTCATCTGTCTTGACTGCTGTTTATCAAGGTCTGTATCTGTGAGGGTGCAACGATCTGCAGCTAACTTCTGTGCAGAGCATTTTTTACCATTTCCACATATGTTATATATAACATTTTCCCTCTCATAATATGTAATAACTAGTATACATAATAACCATGTACAGGCAAAATATAACCACACACAATAACACATAATCCCAATGCAACAATGTCATACTCCCTTGGCTATATTTATAATTACTGGCAATATGAGTCCTTAAACAATGAAATCATGACAACTATGTTTAGTTTTGTTTAATGGTGATTTATAGCGACAGTCTTTTGACACAACTACATAGAGATGTTGTCTGAATCATGGTTTCTCCCATTCCTCCCAAATTTCGAATTCTACTAGGAACAAAAACAATGTATGTTGCCATTAAAGCACAAATCCATACAATAATTCAAGAATAAAAATTATATTTATTTTATCTGTGTAAAAATATATTGCTCATTATAAAGTTAAGTTCTTCATAAGAGCATACATGACACTTTTGGGGAACTTTAATAACCTGAGCAGATCAAGACATCTTCTTTAGCCCCACGGATTCCAAATTATTCCTCTTTGTTCTATGTTTAACCACGTCATTATATATTCAGTTGTTTACAATATCTGCAATCCTCAACATTCCATTAGAGAGGTCTCGTTTTTTTACTGATCATTACAGTGTTAAGGCAACACACTACAGCTTAACTTATTTATTTATTGTTTGTTTTCTTGTTTGTTTCCACTCGTGAATCCTCGGAAGTGAGGAATCCTTAAAAATGTGTATAAGAGACAGGTCTGCATTCTGTGTAGAGATGTCCAGCTTACTTAGTTTTGTAATCAGTGATATTGATTGAAGCTATCAGGAAACACTAGAGACATTTGAGGTGGATTTACCATAGAATGGCACTAACAGCTCCAGCAAAGGGTTGTCTATCGTAGGGCTTATTCCAGAGTTGTATTTCGTTTTTTTGCTGTCCAAGGCCTGTTCATATTTGTGTGCTCCCCAACGACTCAGTTGCTATTCCTCCTTTCCTTTTGTTATATCAAAAAATGTTGGAGAAGAGAAAAGACACTCAATTCCCTGGATACATCTACCCTCATAAATGTATTATTATAGGAGAATGATCAGATCTGGATCATAAAGTAATTAAGACATAACTTTTATTAAAAATGTTTATAAAACAACGATTATAAAAAGAAAAATGTTGATAACATATAGATTGTCCCATTACATTACTACAATACCGCCTTTTCTATTGCCTCATTATGTAGCCTTCCTTTTTAAATAAATGGTCTCATAATATAGGTATGAATGTTTCTATCACATATATAGTTGTCAGCAGTGCGGGTTGTCAAAAGTTGTTGCTAACGCTGCGGCCCTCGCAAAGCGAGGGCTGCAGTTGCTGGCAAGAAACGCCAAAGGCGCTCCTTGCCAGCAACTGTGGACTTTAGGCCCGCAAATGCGGACCCTCGGAAAGCAAGGGGCCGCATTTGCGGAGGTGGAGGCTCCCACCGCGACCGCAAAATTTACGGACACAATAAATACACGCTTACCCACAGCAAGGGGGGCACCCAGCACCTCTAAAAGTGAAGTTACACCTCAATTTAAGTAGAAATTCAAGAGTTTAGACAACCGAAAATCCCAAAGGCGCTCATTGCGAGCCACGCGATGAGCGCCAAAGGCACTCAGCGCGAGGCTCGCAATGAGCGACGAAGGATCTCGGAAAATTCATGTCGCAACCAAACAACATTACCTGCCTTACAGTCTTATTGCCTTCATTTTTTGACGGGCAAGTCGCTAGTAGATTATATTTCAGTGCAAGAATTATATAAAGTGCAGTGAGTGCAGTGCATTTAATGTGTGCTTGAAGATTGCACTTCTTGTGTCTGTGCAAAAACTAATACATATAACAATTATACCATACTACACTCAGTATATGTTCTAAAATGAAATATCTTGTGTTATAACAAACAACAATCTTACATGAACATCAAAATGTATATATTTTTAACTAGTATAAAGCAGTTTTTATGATATTATTGATGCTTAACACCAATTTATAAATACATATTCATATTAAATAATCATTCAGTGCAAAACCATAAAACGTTTAATACATGTGCAAAAATGCTTTTGGTAAAAATATTTGGGTTATAATCTATTTGTGTCCTTACAAGACTGTTGTGGTTTTGGAGCCTGCCACTAGCTCCTATATTCATTTATTATTATTCAATTACAAGGTGCTACACTGATCTCCTACCATACCCACATTCATAATCATAGGGTAATCACATAATCAATGTTGTCCAAATATATGTATTAAGATTGTATCTCAAATGTTCAGATAATCAATGCAATCCAGGTATGAATAGTACGATTAAAACTATAATTAGCATTGCACATAAACAGTATGTATGTCTTAAATCCACTTATCATAAGGTGCTGTTCTTAAGCAACATATATTTTGCGTCTCCTTGCTCCTGAGGCAAAACGGGGATCTCTGTTTGACGAGACGACATCATGAAAAAGGGACAAGTCTTTGAAAACCGCCTGACAATGCATTTCGGCTATGCTTCATCAGAGGCCTGGATTGATGGGTGAAAGGACCTGCTTTTAAGGTGAGTGTCAATTATCTTTCTTATTAACTATTCGTTTGCCAATTTCTTTCTTTTCATGTTATACAGGAACTCAATATATGATTGAACAATATGATAATACTGGAAGAAAAGGAAGAGGATGATATTACGTTTTTATCTTTAGATAAATAAATATAGAATGGATCATGTTAATTGTTCAAATTGTTTTTGAATTAATAATACAGGGCTTTCATAGAATAAATGTTGATATTATTTACTATAGAATCTTAATTAATATTTATTAACTAGAATATTGCCCGTCAAAAAATTACGGCAATGAAAGTGTAAGTGAGCTAAAGGTGTTTGGTGTATATAATGTGGCTGATGTAGCGTCGTTCGTTTTCTATGTCGTGCAAGTTTTTCGTAATATTAGTTTTCTATGTCGTGCGAGTTTTTTGGAATATCAGTAGCTGTTTGGTGGGCTTTTTCGGTAATATCCATAGGTGTTTGGTGGTGTTTTGCATGTTTATGGTAGTGTTTTGCGTGTTTCGGGACATTTAGCCTCGTTTTCGTTTTGTTCGGCGGCCATTTTTTCTCTCGCTTAGGTGATTTTGGGTCTCTAAACTCCGAAATTTGTGGTTAAATGAAGGTGTAACTTCACTTGCAGAGGTCCCCGGTGCCCCCCTTGCTGTGAGTAACCTTTTTATGTGTTTGTCATTTGTATTTGTTGTGTTTGTAATGTTTTTGGTGTTGCGCGGGTTGCGTCCTTGTTTTCTAATCTCGTAGGTGTTTTTCGGCAAATACGTAGGTGTTTAGTGGTGTTTTGCGTCTTTAGACTGCTGTAGCCTCGTTTTTGTTTTTTTCCGGCGACCTTTTTTTCTCTTGCTTAGAGAATTTTTTAGTGTCTAAACTGCTTTAATTTTATTTAAATTGAGGTGTAACTTTAGTTTTCGAGGTCCTCTTGCTGTAGGTAAGCTTTTTATGTATTTGTTGTGTGTATTTGTTGGATTTTTGATGTTTTGATGTGCGCGTGTTGCGGCCGTTTTTTGCAAGGTCGTAATGGGTGGTAACGTGTCTCGTATTTTGTCTCGTATTTCGACGTAAAGTTTGTGAGGGTCGAAGTTACTGGCAAGGAGCGCCTTCGTCTTTGGCGCTCCTTGCCAACAACTGCGACCCTCGTGAAGCGAGGGCCGCTGCTCGCGCAAGCGTTAGCAACAACTCGTATGCTCACAACTATATATGTGATATGTTATCCAAAAAGCATGACTTCTCCCCACTTTACATGCTGTAACCTTCACAGATGTTATATTTAGTGGGAGACAAAATCTCAATATCTTTATATCAATATATCCACACAGTTATTTCATTAAACCATACATAGAATTATAACAACTATGTGTGACTAGTTATATATATTAATTTATGAAAACTGATATAAATTCACAACCAAGTGTCAATTGTATCTTGTATCAAACATTATAAGCAGAGATTGCCACACAGATACTTGGATAGATAACCACTGTCATGTATCAGACATTTTTGAAATGGGATTGTCATATATATACTATATTTTATAACCTTACATGAATAACCTGCATCAATTCATTATCTCTCTCCGATCATAATTGATTCATTAATGTCCTTCTTATGTTGAATAAAATCACATATTCAGTAATTCAACATATCTAATATGTTTCTAAATCTATTAATATAACCATAATATAGCTATCCAAGAGTTTGCATAATCAATATCCATATTTTATATTACCCAAATTATAGTGACATAATTATGTCACATTATTCTTATATATTAAATTTACCACACACTTATACAGAAAATCATAAGTGTATACAGTAAGTCAGAAAGTGCCAGTTACACTTACAGACAAAATATTCTCTGCATATAGACATTTCAGCGCATATTCCATGACATTGCATTAGCCACTTTAGGCAACCTTCTGCCCCCTGAAAAGATGTTGCCCTAGACCTGGGCCTTGTGGGCCTCGACTTAAACAAACCCATGGCTTATTCTTTACACTTGTGAATTACTTTCTTTTATGATTTTTTATAACTTTGTGTAATATTTATTTATTTGTTTTTATATATATTATATATTTTTTTCAGCCTGTAAGGAAGGAAAAGCTTTGGCTTCATTATGTGTACAAATCCATGCGTGACATGCATATGTCATCGGTGACATGCATATGTTATTGAAGGTATGTTTGTTTTAAGAATTGATCGCATTGGTAGTCTAAGAACAGCCATTACATTGCCAATCTGTTAAACCAAAAATACTAGAGGGTCTGGTATTATTCATTAGATTACTTTCACCTACTGTGTTACACACATACATCTAGAGTTATTGGACGTGTGCCATTTATTAGCAGTCCCAGAGCACAAAAACTTCACTGTAGGGGGCCGGACTATAGTTTCAAAAAAATATGAACAAATTCCTATACAGTAGATATATATCCCTCCCTTCTTTCCATCCCTTCCCCCTCTTCCCTCTCTCTTCTTATCCCCTCCCTTCTCTGTCTTCCTCTCCCCTTCTCCCTCTCTTCTATCTTTCCTTCTCCCTTCCTCTCCCTCTCACTAATTGTCCCTCTCTCTTTGCTCTTCCTTTTCCCTTCTCTCTTTTTCCTTTCTCTCTCCTTCTCCCTTCTCTCTTTCTCACTCTCTCTACTTCTCCCTCTCCTTTTCTATTTTTCCTCGTCCTACTCCCTCTCTCTATTCTTCTCCATGTCCCTTCTAGCTCTCTCTTCACTTTCTCCCTCCCCTTCTTCCCCTTTCCTTTTAACTTCTGTCTTTCCCTTTTTCCTCTCTCTCCCTTCCCCCTCTCCTCTCTTTTGTCTCTTTCCCCCTTCTCCCTCTCCCATCTCTCTCTCCCTCACTCCCCTTGTCTCTCTACCTCTCTCCCCCTTGTCTGTCTGCCTGTCTCTCCGTCACTCCCCTTGTCTCTCCACCTCTCTCCCCCTTCTCTGCCTGTCTCTCTCTCCCTCACTCCCCTTGTCTCTCTACCTCTCACCCCCTTGTCTATCTATCTGTCTCTCTCTCTCTTACCCTCACTCCTCCCTTGCCTTACCTTGCCTTCATGCTGCCAGTGGGTGGCTCCTCCACCGGTGGCTCCTCCCTGGGTCAGCCCCTGCTCTGCCTAGTCAGATGACTAGGAAGTCATAGCAGGGGCTGCTGCTGTAGAGACGCAGAGAGAAGCAGGGGCCTAGGGGAAGGGGCAGGTGGGAGATGGGCTCAGGACCCTGGCGGGTCGGATCTGGCCCGCAGGCAGTAGTTTCAGGACCCCTGGTTTAACACATTATAAAATTATATCTCTTTCTTTTGAGTGGATCATGGGTTTGGCAAAATGTATGTAGATTAGTCCCCTTGTGGATCCCTACTTTGTTGTGATGAAGGGACTTGTGAACATCACTGAAATTGTGAGCTAAACCATGTAGGGTCATCCAAGATGGGCAGGTCATAGTGTTTTGGAGAAAACAAAAATAGTTCTCGGAGATATCTGTCCCTGGCCAAATTACCAATATACAGATAGTGTGCACACCTTAGAGAAATAATACACCAACACAGAGTTCTGGTATAAAGCTTTCTCTTGCCTACTTTTTATTGAATCAGCCCCTATATATAACATTTAACAATCAGATAAATGTTGCAACTAAGCAAAACATCAGGTTTATTCGGTAATTCATTGGTTCTGTGATGTCTGCTTTAACGGAATCTCAACAAGGCATTGGGTTAGTGCATTAAGGAGTCTCTAGGTGTCATCCCACTGTGGGATGAGTCTTTTTCTCATTGGTCAGAAGGTTAAGACAAAGGGAAGATGGCGTTCTCCTTCTTGTGTCCAAGATGTGGTTGTCATCATCACCCTTAACAGACCGGAAGTAGTGCTGCCGACATCTTGTATGGGGGGAAGTGGCAAATCCTCCATCTTAGAGTCTCCAATAATCAACATTGTTAATAAGGTTACGTAATACTGAAAAAAAGAAAATGTATGAGTTGGGCAAACATAAAATGCATTTTCTTGTAGATCCTGATCCTTAACAATAGCATAGACAAATTGCAGTCCTTTGAAAAAGAAACTGGCAATTCACTCTACTATCTTTGCCGAGAAAATATTATGAGTAAGCACAACCAGATATAAGATGTGCCTGGCATGCTGTGGTCCATAGGGTCATTAAGAGTCAGACACTACTAAATGAATAAACAACAACAACGTGTAGATAAGTGGGAATACTATCAGCTTTATTAAATTGCAATTATGTAAATTCTAAAGGGCTCTATATAAGCACACAGCATATTTTTTTGTACAGAAGTTTTTAGTTAGTGATGACCTTGCTTTTGGATAGAGGTTCACTAACTAAAAACTTCTGTAAAAAAAATGCTATGTGCTTAAATAGAGCCCTTTTAAATTTCCTGAATCGCAATTTAATAAGGCTGTATATTAGTACATGCTATTCTGCAATATGGCAACACAGAGATTCATTAACATGAATATCTCATATATTGTTACACATAGCATAAATCATTTGTGGTGCATTTTCCTCCATGAAGGACCACTCATTTAAAAGTAACGCTCTTGTATTTGTTTCTTTATTTTTTGTGCACATACTATTAAAAAAGGTATGCAGCTTAAATGAAATAAAAGATAATAGTTTCATAACATCCCAAAACTATTTTGTCCAACTAATGTTTATTAAGTAATTATCTGTAATTATCTTTTAAAAATGCAGATTATTTGCACAAATTGGAACTTGTAAAAAGCATAGAAATTACAGTAAAATCAAAAAATAAATGCAATTTTTTGCTATTATTACATACATTCCTAATATACTAATATTGTCATTGATCTACAGTACTTGTTTTCAGAATAGTATTTGCTAACTGCTGCTTGCTTTGCACATTAACACTGCAAACCATTTAAAAGGGATGTATAGTAACATAGTAATTGAGGTAGAAAAACATGTTTAGTCCATCAAGTTCAACTTTTTTGAATTTCCACTGATCTGTAATATGCAAATTAATTGTTAGTTGTTAATTGATCCAGAAAAATGCAAACAGAAAAAAAAACATTGAAACTGTGTCAATTGTCTCAAAAAAGGGGAAAAAATAAATTCCTTCTGTGACGAGCCTCCTGCCCTGCGACTATGGCCCTGGGACATATTGCCCTTTAAAAACAGTATTCGGCCATACCAGAGTGTATGTCACTCATTCTGGCCCTTTAAATACAGTGGGGTCATTTAGTACTTGCCCTGTGTGAGCGGTGATACCCCAGATAGCTATGCCATGGAGCCCATTCATATAATGAAAGACTATGGGAAAGACTTTAGCTACATGGCAATTGAACTGTGTGAATAGGATCTGAGCGCTATTCGGTAGTTTTGTGCGCTCAGATCCCAGCTATCTGGGTATATGTGAAATGTCTGTGTGTTATGTGTAAAAGGTGACTTTATGTATTTTAAAGTGGTTTATGTTTTTTTGCAACCATGTGCTCAATGGAGTCTGCCTCTATCCCTGGATTATTGGATTACTTTCCCCATTGTCTCCAGTATAGAGGCCTCTGTAAAACCAGTTTGTAAAATGTATTTTCCCTCTCCTTGAAATGTTTATTGCTGTGAATGCTGTATGAAGTGTGCGTTTGTTTTGTTCTTGAAATGTGAGTAAAGGTGAATTGCAGTAATGCTGATGGGTTGTCAAACTAGAGAATTGACCAACAAATACTTTTGTCCGGACATCCCCAGGCCGATCCGTTGGGATCAGACGTGTATGCCGGCTTATGGTCATGGGGGAGGTGTGGAATGGAACCCATCACTGTTTTACCCTGTTTTATGGTTATTTACTTCTTATGGTTCAAATATGATCACATTGCTATACTGTAGATATGTTGTTTTATGTTCTACAGAATATATTGGCTCAGAATATTACAGCTACTAGGCTAATAGATAATCCTATTACAGAGACTCCTCATAAGATAAGGAAGTCTATTGTATGAAGTGTTTTCATTATGAGACATGAAACAAAGAGAAGTATAATCTGATCAATGTCTGATTGTATCAAAGTAGCCAGGTAGCCTCAGGGAGGTGTGACCACACCTATTGTCTCTCTATGTGTATTGTAT